>OY720441.1:116333398-116840898 GCA_963082915.1 Dolichopus griseipennis
GTGCTGAAATGAACTTTTTTTGGTTTAACAGTGTTAAAAGGGATAGCAAAAGGATTGAGAATAGTTTTATTTGAGCTTGTGTTTGATTTGTTTAGTGTAGAATCTTTAAAGTGTTGAACTATGGTACCTTTTTTCCATTGTTTATAAGCTATTATATCATTAACATTGGAAATAGGTACCATAACCTTGAACGATTTGTATTTCGGTTTATATTTTAAATTTTTTGGTGTAATGTTAACTATACTAATATTATTACATTTAAACTTTATTACATTTAAACCATCTTGGAATTTCCACGGTGTGGAAATGAGCACTTGCTGCTCCTCTGGTGTTACGTTGGAATTGTTTAAGAGGAGGCATAATTGACTTTAGTTCAATAGAGCAAACGTCATTACCTACAAGATATCTATAAAACAGAGAAATCGCTCCAATATTTCGACGAGAGCTAAGAGGAGTAAGTGTTACTTGTTCGACAGGGTCGCCTATTAGGCGTAAGGCACGATATTGAATTTTATCGAGGTAACTCAAAGAAGTTTGGGATGCGCCAGCCCAAATGTGGGAGTTATACTCCATCTTAGGTCGAATATAGGCTTTATAGATATTAGACAGATCCTTAGGAGAGAAATATGTTTTGCAACGTGACAGGAAACCCAAACATTTGGCAGCATTCTTAGCTATATCAAAAATATACTCATTCCACAGCATTTTTTGATTTAGCTGAAAACCTAAAATGTTTAGATTATCTGATCGTTTAATATTTTCACCTTGGAATCGCAGAATCGGGTTAAACTGATTTCTCATGCAGGAAATCAGGCAGCTTTGAGTTTTTAAAGTATTAAACTCAACTCTATTACTTTTTACCCAATCAGCTATTTAGGCTAAGTCATGGTTAACTAAACTAACCATGATATTTGTTTTTGAACTGATTGCAAAAGGTGTGACATTAGATTTCTTAAGGTAATCGTAGGATGCCACTAGAGTGCTGCCGTCGGCGTAGCTATGCATTGGATTGAGGGTAGAGATGAGTAAGTCTTTGATAAAAATCAAAAAAAGAGTTGGTGATAAGGCGGAGCCTTGTGGGACGCCACCGTTAATTTCAAAAGTGTCAGACATAAAACTGTCGACAAGGACACGAATTCGACGGTTCGAAAGAAAATCCTCAATCCATTTACAGATAGGAATACCAAGACCAATAGCTCGGCATTTGTTCAAAAGAGCAGAATGCCATACTCGATCAAAGGCCTTTGAGATATCCAGAGCAACAACCTCAGATACACCGGAACAGTGAATGCTGGTGTTGAGCTTTTCGCTTAGGTATGTCAAAAGATCACCTGTAGATCTTTGGCTTCTGAAGCCATATTGGCTGTCATGTAAAATACCTCTGCAGTCAAGGTATCTCATCAACCGTTTGTTAACAAGAATTTCCATTTCCATGGCGATGAACCCATTGAAAAGCTGGATTTGACAAGGCAATGGTCGGAGCCGCCTATTGGGGAACTAACAGAAATATTGTATTTTTCAGGGTTTGAAGTCAAGAACAAGTCCAAAAGGTGTTCATTTTGATCGTCTCGGTCTGGAAATCGAGTTGGGCTATTTTCAAGTTGAGAAAGTTGAAATAGATTTGAAAATAGTTCAACCTGTTTGCCTTCCGGGCTATTGTGACTTGAGAAATGGAGCCAGTTTTTGTTGTGGACATTAAAATCACCTGCAACAGCTATCTCACATTCGGGATTCTTTTCCAGAATTTTATTGATAGTGTCGGATAGTTCTTCAATGGCCACAGCAGTTTCCAGCTCACTGGCTTGGGGGGATCTGTATAAAAAACAGAAAAATATTGAGGCATTTTCAACACGGAGTTTGACCCAGAGATAATGAAAAATCGGGTTGGAGCTCTTAAGATCATGAAGGGTGTTGAAAGCAACATTAGATCGTATATATAAAGTGACTCCTCGATGAGGGATGAAAAGCGGAACAAGTGTATAGCCGTTGATATTATAATTAGTATCATCACCTACAACTTGTGTCTCGTTTAGCGCAAGTATAGCTGGTCTTTCTGAGTTAAGATGGGCTTCAACTGATTGGAAATTACATGCTAAGCCTCTTATATTACTAAATTGTAATAGAAAACTTGCGATTACCATTAACTACAACTTGCGACGGAATTGGAGGGAAATTTGAAAATATTTATATTAAAATTTCAGAAAACATGCATCACACATTAAACATACACAGTAATTAAAGTTAAAAGAAAAAAAAAAGAAAAAAGAGGAAAAATTAAGTTCAAGTAAACCATATAATGGTAGTAATAATAATAATATAATAGAATAATAGTGCCAACACCAAAATAGTGGAGAACATAACAAACGAAAATCCAAGTACAACAGTTTTTAATACCTTATTCTATCCAGAGATTGTTTGCAAAATTCACCACTAAATTAGTGCGGACACGAACCTTTTCAAAACATTATGTTTCTTTATCCCACGTATACAGAAAGCATATACAAGAAATTATAAAAAAAAAACGAAATAAAAATTTAACAGCATTAATTAATTTAAATGAAATAGAAAATTGAAATGAATAAAAAATATTAAAAAGTAGCAATATGCTATTAAAGTAAGGTATGGGATAGAAAAGGATGGTTTAGTTAGCGTGCATTGCTAAATTTTAGTTTTGAAAATTTCAAAATACAATGTAAACAAAAATCAAAAATTAAGCTTATTGTAAATTTACAAAGAATTAATTAAATTAAAAAAAAAACTAAATTATTACTAATTAAAAATAGTGCAAAATTACTTAATTGTAAAAAAAAAATTGATTTTTTGTTTTTTCAATAAATGTAAAATTATACAAAAAGAAAAAAATTAATAATATACAAACAAATAGTGATTCCGTTTTTGAAATTATTTGTTTTTAAATAAAAAAAAAAACAAATCAAATTTAAATTATTTAAAATTATTTATGTTTTAAAAAAAATAAAAAATTAAAGTGTAATTATAAGTTTGTTGTTCGAATCGCATCCAATGTTGTCGGGGTAAGATAGAAAAAGAAATATCACTGGTTAAATGGCTGCCACGGCAAGATATCCAGTTGCTGTTTATTTGCTGTTTGTTTTTTATTTTTTTTTTTTTTTTTTTGTGTTTTAGTTATTTTTTCATTTAATTCGATTTAATAAAATTAGTTTACGTTACAAAAAATACCGGTAACAATTTGTTAAGTTTTTGTTGTTGTACACAGCAATATTAATATATTAGAGTTTATTATATAAAAAAAAAAATTTATGTTTCAACAGAACAATGTTTTTTCAAATTAAATTTTAGTTATATTAAGTTCGGATAAAAAAAAAATTAATTAGTTTTTCTTCTTTATTTATTTGATTGTTTAAGCACAAAATAAAAGACCATATAAAATAAGAAGTTGTAATGCAGCTACTCGAACGCACTGCAGTAGACCAACCAAATTTTGCAGAAACTTTGGCCATTACACTAAACAATTTTTAGCAAAATTTCAGACACCCTGCTTCATTAGGTGGAGAGTAATGCTCATATAAAAAAAGAAGTTGTATGGCAGCTACCCGAACGCATGGACCAAAATGGCTGAATTTAAATAGCGATGACGGCTATTGGAAAAAAATGAATTTGCTAAAATTTCAAAATCTAGCTCCTTTAGTTTTTGAGATATCGTGCGGACGGATGGACGGACATACATAGCTAAATCGACTTATTTTTCGATTATGATCCAATCCTTACACTTGAGTCTGTATCTACCCCTCCTCCTTCTCTGCGTCAGAAACGTAATGGCAAATTTATTATACCCTTTGACTATATAGTCATACGGGTATAACGAGGAAGATTATAGTTTCCTTTGTCAACTTTTAGATACCCGTGCGTGTATTAAATAAATAAGAATTTCATATATTGCAATTGAACTGTTTGACAGAAAATTCAAAATATTTTTTTTTTAAATTTAATTACAAAAAAAATTAATAACACGTAAAGAAACAGTCAGTCGGTGCAACTGACATAGAAATACCCTACACCTATTTGGTTCAAATTTAAGTACATATCTATAAATCGTTTTAACACCATAAAAGGTGTTATTAATTTGATCGTAATACATAGCTAACCAAATTAACTTTATAATACTAAAAACATTTTCTAATTACACTATCTATTAAAAAATATTACAAATTGTTACTAATTTATTTATTTAAAAATATTAAAAAACAAAAAAACTTGAAATAAATGAAAATATATTTATTCCAATTCAATTACAAAATGAAAAAATTCTAATTATTAAATTTTGTGATAAAAAGATAATGAAAGCATAATATATTTAATAATTAAAATTTTTCAAAATTGCAATTATTTTAAATGGTTAGATTATATACCTAATAGAAAAGTTTATAAAAGCAAAATATGCAATAAATGTATTTCTAAAATACAATTACAAATTTAGACGTTTTCATATAATTCATTTAAATATAAAAATAAGTTTTACATAAATGCAGCAAGTACCTTTGAACATAGCTGAACCACTACAATTAAGGCTAAATTCCGGGGACACACAGGAAATAGGAAATATATTCTTTAACTTCGAAATTAAACTCGACCACAACCAATTCCCATGGTACTTTCCTTACTAGTAACCTAGAGTTTAAATTTCATCAAAATAGCGGCATTATTTTTTGAGTTATTGTGTTTTTAAGGTATATGTTTGTTAGCCCTTGAACTTTTCAAGAGTTCCAGGACCCGAAACCATGGTACGACTTCACATTAAAATATAAAAATAAGTTTTACATAAATGCAGCAAGTACCTTTGAACATAGCTGAACCACTACAATTAAGTCTAAATTCCGGGGACACACAGGACTTAGACTTAGAAATAGCCTACACCTATTTGGTTCAAATTTAATAACATATCCATAAGTCATTTTGACGCCATAAAAGCTGTTATTAATTTGATTGTAATACATAGCTAACCAAATTAACTTTATAATACTAAAAACATTTTCTAATTACTTTATCTATTCAAAAATATTACAAATTCTTACTTATTTATTTATTTAAAAATATTATCGTGCCTACGGACGGACAGACGGACGGACGGACATGGCTATATCGACTTAGGAGGTCACGCTGATCACAAATATATATACTTTTCCATATCTAGCTCGCTTCCTTTAGGTGGTTACAAACACCATACCAAAGTTAATATACCCCTTTACCTATTCTATAGGTGTAGGGTATAAAAAAAAATTGATATGAACAAAAAGTCGATGGCTTAGTAGTTAGTAGTTAGGATTCTGGACCTTTTAATCGGTCCAAGGGCTAACGAACATATATAAAAAATCATGAAAACTTGATTGATTGAATTTAGGCCAAACAAGCACAATTCCAAAACCAATGAAGATAGAACCTACAAATTTGGTATCAGGGTGTCTCTTTCTCCTAAATGTTATTGAAATTTGGGACCAATTGTAGTAGTGGGATGAGGACCAGCCACACAGTTCCGAAGACCTTAAAGTATATTTTCGAAATTAATAAAGATAGTAACTTTAAACAAATTTAGAAGTTTCAAATTTGGCACATGGGTGTTCTTTACTATTTCCTGCGTGTCCCTCTAATTTTGGATCAATTGGAGTGGTGGTTCAGTACCTCTCTTAGACCCCCCAAGGTTTAAAAGCATGGTTCTGGTCGAGTTTTGTTAATGAGATCGGATTATAGAAGCTTTTATTAATAATTTTATTAATAATTCAAATTTTTTAACTTTTGTAATTGAATCGAAAGAAATATATTTTCATTTATTTCAAGTTTTTTTGTTTTTTAATTATTTTAAATAGATAAATTAGTAAGAATTTGTAAATAAATTAGAAAAGTAATTAGAAAATGTTTTTAGTATTATAAAGTTAATTTGATTAGCTACGTATTACGATCAAACTAATAACAGCTTTTATGGTTTTAAAATGACTTATGGATATCCCATTTAATTTGTACCAAATAGGTGTAGGGTATTTCTAAGTCGGTTTCCCCGACTGACTGTTTCTTTACTTGTTTAAATTATTATAGTTGCTATGGTTTCAATTGTTTGTTTTGAATAACTGTTTTGAATTTTTTTAAAAATGTATTAAAAAAAAATAAATAATTAATAAATGAGAGTTTTAAGATGAATTTAAAAAAAAAAAAAAATTTGCCCCAGCCAGGAATCGAACCGAAACGTTTTGACTACTAGTCCCAGGTCCTAACCAGTACACCATAGAAAAATTAATAATTTGCCTACAAAACGAGTTTTTATTTATCTTAATTTTTTTTTTTTTTAAATTGTAGTTGCTATGGTATCAATTGTTTGTTTGAAATAACTGTTTTGAATTTTTTTATAAAAATATTAAAAAATATTATTAATGACAGTTTGCTGTCAAATTTTCTATAAAATAAAATTTCGCATACATAATATAAATATATATATTTTGTTAAAAAGAGAATAGAAGAAAATAGATAACAAAAAATGAATTAAAAAAAAAAAAATTTTGTCACAGTTTGGATTCGAACCGAGACGTTTTAACTACAAGTTGCATGTCCTAACGACTACACCATAAAGCGGTTAATGATTTAACTACATTTTGTTTGTTTTTCTATTTAGTTTCTATTTAGTTATTAATTTTGAAAATATTCATATAATTTTAAAAAATTCGTATGGCAGCTACCCGAAACCTTTTGTCGGATTTTTTGTCGATTGAACCAAAAACAATAGGGAACCTACAAATTGTCTAAAAACTATTTTGTGAAAGTTTCAGAACTCTAGCCCTTATAGTTTTTGAGTTATCGTGCTGACGGACGGGCACACAGTGCTACATCGATTCATTTTTGGATGCTGATTCGATACGTACTTTGACACTATATCTAGCACGTCTAGATCGATGCGTTACAAGCGGATGAGCAATTTTAATATACCCGATGTTCATGTATGTATGCACGGGTATAAATATAAATAGTTTGTATTAACGAAAATAGATCATTATTGTTCAAGCTGTCTTAGTTATAAGCCGAGAACGTCCTGTAAATCAAAAATAATAAATAAATTTTTATTGTAAGAACAAAATAATTATTTTTTTAATCAAGTAAATAACGAATAACAAAATTTGGGTGTTGATTGAAAAATATTATAATAAGAATATAGTTAAATGTTGCTTATTTGAAAAAAATTCATAGATAATTGTACAAGGAAAAAGAGAATACTGCATTTATCTCAAAACTACTTCTTGTGTAGATACGTCAATTTGAATTAACGCGGCAAAATATACGATGTTACAAAATATTTTTTTAGCAAGGCAAAAACAAAATACAGTAACTTTCGCTTATAACGACCATGAAGGGACGGAAAATATTTGTCGTAATAAATGAATGTCCTTTTAAAAGAATGCTGTGAATTTTGAAAAATTAGTATAAGACTTGAACATTGTAGAATGGACACTTCGAACGCATTTTCTTGAATTTTATTTGATGTTTCAGCCTCAAGCCTATGGACAATGCATTATTTGTAATGAATTTTTTTTAGTATTTTTGATGCATCATTATGATTTTTTTTTTATATTCAAAACTAAATAAAAACGAGGAAGATTATAGTTGCCCTTGTCAACTTTTAGATACCCGTGCATACCTACTAACCGTTATTTATTTCCCCTATGCTATTATAAATATTACAAAAAAAATATAAGAAAGTAAAATAGTTTAAAAAATATTTAACTTATTAGGTATCCTATAATTTTTGATTAACTTATTATCCCATAAAAAAAAAAAAAAATAGCCCACCCTAAAAGTTGGTCCGAGTGATGTCCAACTTTGCCAACTAACTTGTCCTATTACTTTATCTGCCCAGTTTTGATTTTAACCTCGTAGCTTCATTAGATTCACAGTTATCGAATTGATTACTTTGTATGGCAGCTGCCCGAAAACGGGTCCGTAACATTTTGAAACTTCATATAGGTGCTCGATTCATTATATAACTAACAGTGTGTAATTTTTATCCTCGTAGTATTATCAGTTTCCAAGAAATTCATATTGGTGCAAAGAATTTGTATAGCAGCCCCCCGAAAATGGGGCCGTAACATTTTGAAACTTCATATAAGTGCTCGATCCATTATATAACTAATAGTGTGTAATTTTCATCCTCGTAGTATAATCAGTTTCTAAGAAATTCATATTGGTGCAAAGAAGTTGTGTCTGATCTGGTCTTAAACAAAAAGAATAGGGAACCTCAAAAATGTCCAAAAAATGTTTTGTGTGATTTTCAAAACTCTTGCTCTAATTTTTCAATTCTATCTATTATAATTAATTTTTAATTCACCAATATATTAAACTTAAGCAAAATCAACTTCATATGATTATATTTATATAATAATCATCATATTCATAATCTATCAATCTATCAATATCAATAAGCCATTTACTTAAAAAAAATCTTTGTCTTCTTTTTTACTTATCTTAAATAAACTACGCATCATTTAAATCATATGAATTTCTAACTCGAAATCGTTATCTACTTTTTGTAACAAAAACAAAAAACAAAAAAACAAAAAAAACAAAATTCATATAATTTCAAGATGCAAGCAAAATTTAAAATTTTTGTATGAAAATGTTGGAGTTGAAAAAGTTAGTTGTTCGAGAGCTACCCGAAGTTTTGGTCCGATCTTAACCAAAAAAAATAGGGAACCTAGAAATTGCTTGAAAAATATTTTGTGAAAATTTCAAAACTGTAGCTCTTTCAGTTTTTGAGTTATCGTTCTGACACACAGACGGACGGACAGACAGGCACACATAGCTAGATCGACTCATTTTTCGATTCTGAGCCGATACGTACCCTTGACACTATATCTAGCTCGTCTAGATCGATGCGTTACAAACGGAGGAGCAAACCTAATATACCCGATGTCATATATGTATGCACGGGTATAAATACTAAATCAATCACTAAGCAACATTGTTAGATATAATAAGTTTAAATAAAAGAAATCTAAATATAATAAAAGACAAACTGCTGCAGCTGCTGCTGACCAACGTGCCCTATGTTATGTTAAGTGTTATTCACACATGTAAAATACTTCTACTTATAAATTCTTACATTCAAAACAGAAAGAAAAAATTAAACTGATAAATGTAAATTATGAACAGAAGAAAGAAAAAAAAATCAAAACGTATAAGAAATCTGTTAACAGATAGATACAGAAAATTATAATAAAAACGTTTAAAGAAATTTTTTACATTTCAGTATGTATACTTTTATTTAAATACACTTACAAAACTAATACTAACTTTAATTTGTAGTTTTTATTTTTTATAAGAAAAAAAAAATCAAAACGTATAAGAAGTCTTTAAGAAAATACATACGTCTAAATATAATAAAAGACAAACTGCTGCTACTGTTGCAATATGTTAATGTTAAGTGTTATTCACACATGTAACATACTTCTAATTACAAATACTTACATACAAAAGAGAAAGAAAAAATAAAACTGATAAATGTAAATTATGAACAGAAAAAAAAATTCAAAACGTATGAGAAATCTGTTAACAGGTAGATAAGAAAATTATAATAAAAAAGTACAAAGCTATTTTTTACACTTTAGTATGCATACTTCTATTTTATTATCACTTACAAAACTAAAACAAACTATTATAATGTTAACTTAATGTTCTATAGGTAACGAATTTCCTTTTATTGATTCAGTAGCGCAATAGCAGGAAAAAAGAATATATATAAAAAGAGAAATTAAAATTATACCTGTAGTCCGACAGGCTTTTTTACTAGTCATATATATAATACACAAGTGAAGAAAATATTGCACGTCAAAATTATTATAAATATACTTCACACAATAAATAATAATGGCAATACTTATTCCTTTAAATTTATTTCCCTTACATGAATAAAGAAAAAAAATTAAAACTATTCATATCATAGAGGTACGATACGAATTGAGATCTACGAAATGTTTATTTTTGTTTTTTTTCTAAAACAAAATTTTGAAGTAAAGAGAATATAGCACAGAGGAGAATAGAAATTTGTTATTGTTTTATTTGTTTCATGGTTATATTCAATATTCAATATTGTTAATGTTCCTACCTACCCGTTCATAAAATATTACAAACCAATTTTTTAGAAAAAGTGGAAAACAGTTTGGAGAAACAAAAAACAAGAATAAAGAAAAACAAGTAAAGAAACAGTCAGTCGGTGCAACCGACTTAGAAATACCCTACACCTATTTGGTTCAAATTTAAGGACATATCCATAAGTCATTTTAACACCATAGAAGCTGTTATTAATTTGATCGTAAGACATAGCTAACCAAATTAACTGTATAATACTAAAAACATTTTCTAATTACACTATCTATTAAAAAATACTACAAATTCTTACTAATTTATCTATTTAAAAATATTAAAAAACAAACAAACTTGAAATAAATGAAAATATATTTATTCCAATTCAATTACAAAATGAAAAAATTCTAATTATTAAATTTTGTGATAAAAAGATAATCAAAGCATAATATATTTAATAATCCAAATTTTTAAAAATTGCAATTATTTTAAATGGTTAGTTTATATACCTAATAGAAAAGCTTATAAACGCAAAATATGCAATAAATGTATTTCTAAAATACAATTACAAATTTAGACCTTTTCATATAATTCATTTAAATATAAAAATAAATTTTACATAAATGCAGCAAGTACCTTTGAACATAGCTGAACCACTACAATTAAGTCTAGATTTCGGAGACACATAGGACATAGGAAATATATTCTTTGGCTTCGAAATTAAACTCGACCACAACCAATTCCCATGGTGCTTTCATTACTAGTAACCTACTGTTAAATTTCATCAAAATACCGGCATTATTTTTTGAGTTATGGTGTTTTTAAGATATATGTTTGTTAGTTCTTGAACTTTTCAAGGGTTCCAGAACCCGAAATTATGGTACGATTTCGCCCATATGCAGTCCCGTCATACTTTCAATACTAGTTAACCCTTGTACACAATTGGAACGCTCTATCTTAATTTTAAGCTACTAGTTTTATTAATTTCGATGATAAGCTTTTACACATTGGGGGGTCTAAGAGAGGTTCTGAACCACCACTCCAATTGATCCCAAATTAGGGGGGCATGCAAGAAATAGTAAAGAACACCCTGGGCCAAATTTTAAGCTTCTACATTTGTTTCAAGTTACTATCTTTATTAATTTCGAAAATATGCTTTAAGGTCCTAAGAACTGAGTGGCTGGTCCCCGATCCACTACTCCAATGGGGCCCAAATTTCAAAGACACTTACGAAATAGGAAGGGACACCCTGATACCAAATTTTGAGGTTCTATCTTCATTGGTTTCGGAATTATGCTCGTTTGGCCTAAATTCGATCAAAAAGTTCTAAGTTCCGAACCCATTGTCCAATCCTCACCGTACGTAATCACCGCCGTAGTTTCGCTGCCAATAACCTACAGCACAAATTTCATGAAGATAGCCTCATTAGTTGTTGAGTTATCGTGATTTTTTATATATGTTCCTTAGCCCTGACATCGATTAAAAGGTCCGGAATCCGAACCGGTGGGCTGATTTCGCCCTTATATAGTCTGCGCTGTACTTATAGTACTAGTTAACCCTTGTACACAATTTGAACGGTCTATCCTAATTCTGTGGAAAATATCCAAAACTTGATAAGCGTAATTTTTCCCTTTTTGAGATAACATTTGAAGTGGACTGTTTAACATCAAATCTTTGCACTGCCAAAAATAAATAAGCGTTTATTTAATTAAAAATCCCTCAAAAGTTTATAAGAGCGAAATCTGATCTTAAACTTAAGATGGGAAGATAATTTTCATAATTTGCCAAAACATGATTATAATCTTCTTGCTCTTCTAGTAAAATAGCTAAATCAACTTAAAACAAAACATTAATTCCAAAAATCTATTATTACAAAACCAACAGCAAGTTATTTTATGGTTATTAATAATGTTTTAAATAAACATTTTGTGTCACAAAATATTTTTAAAAATTTTCAAACACGTTTATTGAAAAACTGTAATTTTGCGCTTATCAAGTTTTGGATATTTTCCACAGAATTTTAAGTAACTATTTTTAGTAATTTCGATTATAAGCCTTTAATTTCGATTATAACCCATGGACCAAAATGGCTGGAGTTAAATAGCGATGACGGCTATTGCAAAAAAAACGAATTTGCGAAAATTTCAAGATTCTAGCTCCTTTAGTTTTTGAGTTATCGTGCGGACGGACGGACGGACATACATAGCTAAATCGATTTTTTTTTCGATTCTGATCCGATCCATACACTTGAGTCTATATCTACCCCCCCTCCTTCTCTGCGTCACAAACGTAATGGCAAATTTATTATACCCTTTGACTATATAGTCATACGGGTATAATAAATTGAACGACGGGCAAAAGTAAAAGATTATTGAACACATCTGTTGCTAAAATTTGCAGATCGTTTTTAACAAATTGTCTATGCAGTATCTAAAATTTAAAATCGTTTTTAACAAATTGTCTATGCAGTATCGAAAATTTAAAATCACACAGTGATTACGTATAATATCAAATAAAATCAACTAAAAATATTTTTAGGAACAGAAGATTGAGATTTGGTATTAATTTTATAAATTGGTCTATACAATATCTTCTATTCAAATGGAAGGAAATACTCTGGATCTTAAAACACTAATTAAGAATTATTTCCTGCATGTTACAAATATTGGGAAGACTGTTTTCATCAGGTTTGTTTAGATAATTGCCAACTAAAAAAATAATGGATAGACAATTGTGATCAATATTATTATTGAAGTAAAATTCTTAAAATTTTTAATATCTTCTGCTTTAAAATATTTACGTCAGCTAAAATTTATATATTTCTAAGTCTAAACCATGGTCAATGATAAATTTTAAGAGCTTTAATTAGTAAAAAAATGTGTACATTATTAAACATTATTTTATATAACCTAAAAGTCTAAACTATAAGAATATGTTCCTTTATGATTTAGGACAAACAACAGGTAAAGCATATCGGCGGGTTATAAACGGAGATTAAAATTATTGGAACTGGGCAAATTGATTTGTTTGGTAAAATTGGTTTTGCTGAAATAAAACTATAAGAAATTGTTTTTGCATTATTTAGGAAGTTGTGCAAATAATAATTTAACATATTTGAGGGTGGTAAAGATCCATCATAGCAAGTGGGGATCCAGTGTCATAGAAAAAAAGATTATATACTCCAAGCGAATTATTTATCTATAAATTTACAATAATGAGAAACTTGTTGTAAAGGGTTTTTATATTTAAAAGGGTTTTTTTTTAATCCGGAGTTGTTAGAAAAATCCCTACGGTATATGAATGAGATTGAACTAAGTTTGCACTACGACGGTAGGATTGTATTTTTGACATAGGTGCTTATAGTGACAGGCAACAGTCAACCAATTGACTATTGAAAAAATTATTCAATTGTCGATTACGTTCGTATCGCGACTTTAAATTGATAAATAAGTTTTCTATTGTGAATAGTTGTTAAATTGACGTTTATGACTTTTGTTTCTTTTTTAAGTTAAAAAAGAAAAAAAAATTATTAGTGTGACAAAAATTTTCCAAAAACAAAAAGAAATATTAAATAAAAACATTATTAGAAATCTGAGTATTAAATTTATAAATATGTCGTTGTCTTTTTTTTTTGGAAGATGAAAGTGAAGATGATGAAGTGAACGAAATGAGGACAATTAGGAGAAATATAAGAGACACTTCAAATCCCTTGGGCTTAGGTACACAAACTTAAGTAATAGAATATTTTTTAATAATTATCCTTAACTCAAATAATTTTAGCTTCATTAGAAATTTTCGACTTTCAAAACAAATGTTTTCTGATTTATTAAGTGAAGTAAAAATTATATTGAAACCAATGAAATCTAATGAAATCGTACCCACGGCCGGCGAAACAGCCCCGCAAGCGCTGCGTGGCAGGGAGGCGCCAGCTTATAAGGGGCGCCAAAAAAAAAATCAAACCTTTTCATTAAAATAAAGAATTTACGAATACCATCATAATTTCACAATTTACAGCAGGTTTGTCTTTTTTTGCCAAAAAATACATTAAATAACATTTTGTTATTATTTAATCGTGTGAACGTGCCTTATGAAAGTGACTACTTTTTGCCTGAAGGGCAGACAATTTTTTTTGATAACCAAAGACTTTTGCTTGTCAAAACAATTCTGTTGACATTTTATTTAAAAATTTTTTTTTAAAATAAAAATCTAACCATAATGTGAAATAATGATAAGTACGTGAAATAATCTAATGTGAAATTAAGATAAGTAGGTACGTTGTAATTAATGTTAATGAAGGTTTTATCTTAAGACGAAAATTAATTCAATATTTATTTATTTACCATAGTAAAAACCCAACAAATTTACAATGGGAAAATATTCACTAAATTCGAAGAAAAAATTGTCTGGCTATCAAAACAAATTAAATAAAAAAGCTAGAGATATTAGCAGAAATAAGCAAAAAGGGTCTTTAAATAAGTATATAAAACAAACAAATTTTAATGTTAATATATCGGAAGAAAATGATAAGACCAATTCAATCGGAAAATCTTTTGAAAACAACAACGAAACTGAAACCAGAAATTTAACTTTTGTTCAAGAAAATTTGCGCCAAAAAATTATTTCGCAAGGGGGCGCCAAATTTTTTTTCAATCGTAGCGCCGGCCCTGATCGTACCGAATATTATTAAATTGGCAGCCGCTCTATTCTGTGCTATCAGTTAAGTGTAGATAATGACTGCAATTTAGGTCTGTGTCAATCAACGATGTCGGAAACTTTAACTGAAGTTTAATATGCTTGAAAATTTTATATGTCCAAAATATATAAAGTTTTCATATAGTACAGAGGAAGAAAGAAGAGCAAATATGTATTTCTTTCAAAAATGTGGAATTCCAAATGTAATAGGATGCGTCGATGTGACATATGTGAAAATAATTGTACCCTACAGCATAAATGCTTTGATTGTAAGTATATAGGTACGCATATTACAAATTATTCACAATATGTCAATTAATAATTGATAATTGCTACTAACGATACCAATTTAAAAATTGAATTGATGGCTTTCAATTTTCAATTGACAATTGATGTTCCCGATGAGACCCATAATAAGATTTATTTCCTTTTGAAGTATTACCTAATACATATTTAAATAACCATCTTTTATATTTCGGCGGTGACTTAAAAAGACGTTAAGACTTTCATCGCTATATGACCTTTTTTCCTTTAACAATACGAACAGCTCCTTTTTATAGTGTACATCTAAAATAGATTAATATACTCCAACTTTGGTATGATGTATATAAATGAAAAATTGTAATCACCGCGAGAATTGAAACGCGCGAGATCGGAGCATGGCATCAAATTCTGTAACATTCCATCGATTCAAGGACAAATGAACATATCTCTGAAACCAATTAGGATGAAATCTTCAAATTTAGTACTTGTGTAACTGTGCAACACATTTAGTAATGTGTTTCTTTATGTTTCACTTTTATCCCTTGTGTTTGGAATGAATTGGAGCCATGGTTGGAGTACGTCCCACACACCTACCAAGATTTAAAAGCCTGTCTTCAAAATCAATAAAGATATCAATTTGATATTTGGTAAAAGAACGGGTTTTTAAGTCATGCTTATATTATATCCTCCAGTATATGGATGGATTGTAGTGATGGTGGCGGTACCTTCCACATATCTATCAATATATAACAAGCTTATTTTCGAAATTAGTAAATACAGAAACTTGAATTTGGTACAAGCATGTTCTGGCATGTTTTAATTATGTCCTGCTAATATTATATCCTTAATGAACCTTTTTCAAGGATTTTAAGGTCGAGTCAAAACGGTTTGATTGACTTGAAATTTTGCACAAATGTTCCTCTCAGCAACCGGAATTAGTTGTATAAATTTGGTTAGAATAAACTAACCCATTTCGGCCTGGCGAGCTTCCAAAAAATTTTGTGTTTCCGATTTGTGTTCAATTTTACAGGGTGGTTTCGCAGTCGAAAAGAGAATTTGGTACAAATTTTTGTTGAGCTTGGTTAACCCGTTTGGGCACGAGGGTGCAATGAAGCTTTTTCAATGTTTTTGATGTCGAGTCAAAACGGTTTGATCGATTGACTTGAAACTGTGCACCTCTTAGCAACCGAAATTTGTTGTATAAATTTGGTTGGAATGAATTAACCCATTTCGGCCTGGCGGGCTTCCAAAAAAAATGTGTTTCCGATTTGTGTCCAATTTTACAGGTTGATTTTGCATTCCAAAAGAGAGGCTGCAAAAAGTTTTAGTTAAGTTCGATTAATCCGTGTTCCACGACGACACCATCAAGTTTTCTATAAATTTTATTTGCTTAAACGATTAAAAGAATTTTATTGAAAATTTTGTACCAGCATTTTAATTATAAAAATCCAAAGGATTAATTTGGTTTTGACCTGTTTACGCGTTTTGCACAAAAATTCAATGAAATTTTCAAATGTTTGGTATTAACGCAAGTTAACCTTTATTCCAAAAGCTCACTTAATTAGTCCAAGCAAATAGTCAAAGCAAAAGATAAATGATAATATTAATAATAATAAAAATAAAGCTAATAAAGAACCCGAATAATAAAATCTTTATATTTAAATAACGTAACATTTTCCTTCTGTAAATTTTTTCGTAAGTCTTTGTTTTTTATCTACTTTGCGGTTGTTGTTTTTTAAAAATAGATTTCAGTGTAAAATTGGAGTTTTTCTTCAAATAAAATTAAAAAATCAAAAATTCAATTTCATATATATTATGATTAAAAAAAGTATTTTAAAAAAAAATTTCCAAAAAAGAAGCCTACATTTCTCTCATAAAATCAAATTAAAACAAGGAAGAGCGTAGTAGAACTTTCAGGTATGTATAAAACAAAATATAAGTTGAAAAGCAGATTTTTACACCTTTTGTAAACCATCGACTATATTTTCTTCAAGTGTTGGCAATTCAAGAAAACTATTATTGACATAGTATAATGACATAATGGTAAATTTAGTATACCCTTTTTACCAATAGTCAAATAAGAAGAACAATTGTGTTCCAAATTTCACAAAATTTGGTTTCTATCGTTATTAATTTGGAAGATATTGTACCTAAAACTTCATAAGAGCGTCTACATGCCTCCAATTAATCCCCTATGTTAGGAAAGTTATAGGAACAAAACAATACAATCAAAGTATTTCAAATTTAAAATTTCTTTCTTTAAAAATTTTGAATTATGCTATAAGGTCTTTGGAGTATTGGGGGTGATACCCGAACCCAAATTTCAAGGGCACAAAAAAAATAAAAAGATACATCTGTGCCTCAAATTTTAAAGTTCTATCTTCATTGGTTTCGAAAATATGTTCAAATGGCCTCAATTCGATCAAAAGCCATAGTCCGATTTTGACCATATGCAATCCCGCGGTACTTTCATTACAAGTAAACTAGAGTTTGCATTTCGTGGAAATAGTGTCATTAGTTTTTAAGATGTTTTGATGTTCTTTAGCCCTTAGACCCATCTAAAGGTCCAAAATCCGAACCCATGGGCCGGTATAACCCATATGCAATCCCCGCAGTACCTTCAGTACACTTACAGCTAAAATTACATCAATATAGCTCCACTAGTTTTTGAGTTATCGTGTCTACGGACGGACGGACGGACGGACGTGACTAAATCGACTCAGTAAGTAACGCTGATCACGAATATATATACTTTTCCATATCTGGCTCGCTTCTTTTAAGTGGTTACAAACTCCATACCAAAGTTAACATACAACTTTACCTATTCCAAAGGTGTAGGGTATAAAGAAAACCAAAATAATTTAAATTAAAAAATTTGTTTTAAATAAAAACAAGTGATGAAAAAACCCAAAGGTTTTTAAAAAGCACATTTTCAAATCTATATAGGGTTTCTTACTGAGTATTTTATCATTTATTTTTATAAAAATATATATAAAAACAAGTAAAGAAACAGTCAGTCGGTGCAACCGACTTAGAAATACCCTGCACCTATTTGGTGCAAATTTAATGGGAAGTCCATAAGGCATTTTAAAATTATAAAAGCTGTTATTTTAAGTAAAAAAATTTAGTGAATGAAAAAGTTTTTATTTAAATATTTTTTCACCTGTATAAAAATTGCATTTCATTATGTAAAAAAATTAAAAATCTCACTTAAATGTTAACAAAAAATTAAAAATGTTTCTTCCTTACTTTTATATCTGCGAATTTTGTAATGGCATCACCTACTTCAATTTCCTTTAAAATTTCTTGTTCAATCGAGTTTATAGCAAGGGAATTCAATTTTTCTTGATTCATAGTAGTCCTTAAGAAAGTTTTTATTAATTTTAGTTTTGAAAAACTCCTTTCTCCAGTTGCAACCGTAACTGGAATTGTTAAAAATATTCTGAGAGCAAGCCATATATTGGGAACAATGCATTGCAGTTTATTTGTTTTTATGAAATTCAATATATATATCGGCGTCATATTAATTTTTTCTCCTTTAATAAGATTAGTAAAGTGTCGTAGTTCGCTGAAAAGTTGATCACTATATTAAATTAAATAAATCAAGTAAAAATCCTAATAAATTATTAAAATGTTCAATTTGGGTAAACCTTTCTTTTACTGTAGCATTAACTTTTGCTACAATGATGTTATAAATTTTTTCTTTAAAGAATTTTTGCGGATCGTTTTCCTCGATCGATTCATCCACAGGTAGTGTTGCTTCCTCTTTTATGTGCAAAATTTGAATCTATACCTATTTCTGCAGCCATTTTCTTAGAATTATCTATATATTTTGTAAATATATTATCGTGATTCAAGGACTCCAAAAAAGTTACGCAATTTTTCAAAAATATTATTGCAGCATTAAGATTGCTTTCCTTTGTTTGTAATAATTTACTGCATATATTAATATTATATAAAATATCGTACCAAAAGTTAACGAAAACTAAAAACTCAAATTTAGAAATTTTTTGCTTGAGTGTTTTTGACAAAAATCTAGAACTAGAATCAAAATGCTCAATTTTAGACATCTCATCTAATGCAGCAATTATTCCATTTATTTCAAATTTGAAGACTGTGACAGCATCAATTCTACATTCCCATCTTGTTACACATAGAGATTTAACATGCCTTTTCATATGCTTTTTGATAATTTGATAATACAGCTTGCACAAGAACAAACAACTCAATAGCTGGCGCAACACAATGTACTGCATCAGCAATAACCAAATTTAACGAGTGGCAGCCACAATTCATAAAAAAAGCTCTTTTAAATTTATCTAAAATTCTTTTTTGTACTCCCTTATTTCTGCCAACCATATTATCACCATTATCATAACCTTGTCCCCGGCAATTTTGCATATCAATGTTAAAATGTGTTATACTATCTTCAATTGCAGACGCTAAATTTTCTCCTGTTGTACTATACACAACATTACAGGTTATGAAGTATTCCTTGACAGATATTGGCTCGTTATTACCTGATATATTGTTGAGAGTTCTTAAAACAAGTGACATTTGTTCTTTATGGCTTAAATCAGTAGTGCAATCGGAAATAATAGAAAAGTATTTTGCGCTTTTAACTAATACAAATTATTTTTTTTCCTGTACAGAAGCTCCAAAAATATTAATAATTTTATTTTGTATTTCTTTCCCACAGTAATGTACATGAGTTTCCGCAGATTTTATTTTACGCAAATATTCTGTCATAACTGGGTCGAAAACCCCGAGCATTTCGACCAAACCTAAGAAATTGCCATTATTTTCTGCGAAGAGAGTATCGGTTGTTCCACGAAATGCTAAATTATGACTAGCTAAATATTTTGTAATCTCAATCAGCCGCAACAAAACATTCTTCCGATGCAGCTTTTCCTTTTCAAGAAGTAAAATAAGTTCTTTATCAATAGTCATTTTCAATCGAAGTCTTGTAGAAGCTTCAAACCATATATCAAAGCATTTTAAATAATTGGGAGAAGTTTCATGCGAGTTTAGAATTTGGTGTATGTGTATCCAATCAGAGTTTCCTTCTTGAGCCAATGATAGTTTTGAATTTCCTTCAAATAATTTACAACATAAACAGAATACTTTATCAACATTTTTAGAATAAATCAACCAAGTTCGCTTAAATTACTCTCCATTTTTAGCTTTTCTATTAAAAAGGCTATGCGAAAAGCTTCGCTTTATTTTGTCGTTTAGTGGGAATTTAAAATTTAAATCAATATCATTGTGTTTTGCTGTTACCAATTTGTTTATTTAATATTTTTAGATATTGGCTGGTATCGTTAAAATTAAAATTAAAAGTTACCTGTTCCTGTGGCGAATCGTTGCTATTACAGTCCATATTACGTGTGCCTTGATCTAATGTTAAGACAACATTTTCAACAGGGACTGCGATTATAGTAGAAACATTTCCAGATTTTTCTTAATCTTGCGTTACTCTGGCTTGTATTATTAAGCTGGTGTTCTGATTCTTTATCGGAGTTCGCCTTATCTTGATGAGAACTATTATAATTTCCATAATCAGTCTGTTTTTCAAAAAAATTCACAATTTTCTTGTTTTGGAGGATAGATTTTTCCATTTTTAATTTTCTTTTTCTGTTTTCCGCACCAGACAGTTTTTTTGGTGGCATTATGATAAAAACTTGTCTGAGTATTATATCGCACGTGCAAAATTTGGAATAAAGCTCAATAATCAAATAACGAAGCGTAAAGTTTAATGGTACACAAACAAATGATACTTTAGAATTATTGTTTAATGTGATTTTGAAAATGTGCATTTCTCATGGCATTCTACAATTTTCAACAGATATTTTTTTAAATTTTTTTCAACGGATATTTTGTTATATTTTTTCAATGTGCTATAATTTAACGATTGTATTGTGAAGTTTGTGTTGAATATGACAAAGGGATAAAGTTTTAATTTTCCTGCAAAAAACTGTGAATTTAAAAAAAAAAAATTATGAAAGTTTAGAAGCGCAAAATTTATTTTGCACAGGGCGCCAACGTATCTTCCGCCGGCACTGCTGTGATGCATTTACTGTTGAATGATTTAGTACCCTTGGTTAATTATTTCAATTTTCAGTAATTTTTAAATGTTTTTTCTTAATTTACTTATTTATTAATGTTCTATATATTTAAACTCAAAGTTATTTGAAAGAAATATTAATTTGAAATAATATAAACTAGTATCGCCCTGTGCTCGAAATTCGAGCTATTCTTACTTTTAAGTTAACATATAAAATTCGCTTTGCGTAAATTATATTAGACTATACATAATAAAAAATTATGCCAACAGTGTTGTCAACAATTCTTGCGCTTGAAATTTGTTTAAAAAAAATTTATAATTTTTCTTAATTATTAAAACGTTGTTAAGTACCGATTTTTGAGTTTTATTTCTTTAGCTTAAGCCGCTTTAAAGAGAGGATAAATTGGTACAGTTAAATTAAATTAAAATTCTAAATACATATAAATATTATTCTAATAAATACATATTTCTAAACATATACATATATTTATTGAAGTCAAGAACCCAAAATTCGAGTTAATGCTATCCTTCATATAGCAAACTGTACTTTTTTCTAAACATTTTAGTACGATATGAACTATGTTGTACGTACTCTGTATCCTAATTAAAAAACTCTATGAATACATAATATGTACCACAAAATATAACATATCATAATTCATAAGTTTAGTAATTAGTATTATATTATATTGAAGCTGCCAGAAGTACAAATAATAGTCAAGTTGACCGAAGTCTTTTTTTAAATTTCAATCTTAAGATTTATAGCAAAAAAAAAAGTTTTTCAATAAATCAAAGAATAAATTTTTCCTACCCTTTTTTCATTTTTAAATTTAATAGCTACATAGGTAAATTTTTACTACAAGTGTATGCCTATTTAAAGTTCTGAAAACATGGGAAAAATGATTCTGAATTGCCTAGTTTACTTTATACCTTTTTGTCTAGTTTATTTATTTAATATTTCCTAAGTTTTTTATTGACAAAAATATATTTCTATACATGGTCATGAGCCATGACTCATAAGTTTCTTAAAACAAACAAAATATTATTGCTTTTATTCCTTTAAGGGGAGTAAACTCTTTTCTACTCTCAACTATTGCCAGCTACTTCAGCCCTTGTAAAAGAGTATATGACAGAGTAGATAAATAATTTCCGGCAGATGGCTTTAATTAAAATTCTCTTGAATAGGTTATGTTAAACCATATTTTTTATTTGATAACCAATAAGCACTTACCCCCATCCATTTTAAAAAATATTCTTTATATTTATATCACCAATAAACCTTAATTTTTTCACTTTATTAATATTTAAATACTATTAAATATAATTAACTTCTCAAATGACAGGTAGTTTTAAAATGTCAAATATATATATGATGACAATCTGACAATTATGTACTCCTGAAACAAAAATATGCGTTCCATTTACAAACTACGCCTATCTAATTTACATGTACACTTTTTGATATATAAAATTCGTTCGTTTTGTCAAAGTAAAACTAAAAATAGTTATTTTAATTATAAAAAAACATTATTCGATGTTGAAAGTGTGAAATAAACTTTTCAATTATTAGAATGAAATCAAACATACGACGTACAATATTTATACGGCAGTACGTCAATACGTCTGTCTGCATATCCATTATCGGTAAATCGATACGCGCATACAATATTTAATTTATCAAAAATATTTATTTGAATGTTTTAATTTAGTACCTAAAACAAATATTTTTAATTTCATATTATAAAAATTATTGTAAAAAAATATTATTTTTAAAACATAATATTAGAAATATAGGAAAAACCAATAATAATATTTTTATACATTTTGTCAATATTTGTAAATTTTAAAAATCCGAGATACAGTACAAAGCGTTACGCGTATTTTCGCTGCTCTAACGTAAATTTATGAACCTATTTAATTCTCAATTTTTTGACAGAAATTATACGCTGCGCGCTTTTATTTACGTTAGAGCTTACGCTTTTATTTACGATTTACAAAAAAAATTTTTTTTTTAGTACCTACTGTATTACAATAAATTGCAAACAAAAACAAAATACAGTACTTTTCGGTTATAACGACCATTATGGGACTGAAAATATTCGTCGTAATAAACGAATATCGTTTTAAAAGAAAGCTGTGAATTGTGAAAAATTAGTATAAGAATTGAACATTGTGGAATGTGCTGATTCTAGAATGGACACTTTGAACTCATTTGCTAACATTTTATTTGATGTGTCTCAAATAAAATGTCAAGCCTATATAGTGCTTTTTCTTCTATTGAATTTTTTTTTGTATTTTTGATGCGTTATTATTATGATTGTTTTTATATTCAAAACTAAATAAAAAACACTTAATTAATCGCCAAGCAACATTATTAGATATAATAAGTTTAAATAAAAGAAATATCAATGTAATAAAAAACTTACATTTTTAGGTAAAATTTAATTCTTTATCAAAAAGTGTAAAGTTTATTATAATTAAAATTGAACCGAGTTCGTTATAAATGAAAACTACTGTATAAACCAAATGTATTGCTTCATTTCGAGCGGCTCTCATGTATATTCATGTACCTATTTATTTGCAAATTTTTTGACAGAAATTATACGTCAACTTTTATTTCAGTTGAAGATTATTTTTTAGTTTTTTTTGCGAACATATTATAGGTATTTTTAATTATTTGGAATGTATGTTTTTTTAAAAAAAAAAATTTATTTTAAAATATTTTATTTTGAAAACTTAATCGTAGCAACATCAGAAAAAACAATTACAATATTTTTATACGCTTTGTCAAATTTTAAAATTTTAAATTCCGAAGTACAGTACATATAACATACCGACTTATTTCAAAATTTTTTGACAGAAACTGCACGCCGTATGCATATATTCTGGTTGATTCTTAATGAACACATAATTTTTCCTAAGAAATGTAATTTTTTTGTTTCTGCAAACATATAGCAAAAAAAAAAAATACAGTAAAGTTCGCTTATAACGACCATGAAGAATAAATAGTTTTTTCTAAAAAAGGATGTTTATATTTGTATGGAAAAAAATAAGCCGATTAAATATTATGATATGAAAGTTTCTATAATTTCATGGTCTTTAATGTTAGTTAAAACCATTAAAGCTTTCATTAGCTTTTTTTACGAAATTTAATAATCAAAATATACAATAAATTTATCTCTAAAATAGAATGATAAATTTAGAACTGTTCATATAATAATTTTAATACAAAAATAAATTTTACAACTTAAGTATTGTAGACAATTTCTTAATTATATATTAGTATGGTAACAATGCAATAAAATACAGATATGATATAATAAAAAATAAGCACAAAAAAAATTTTATCCATTATTAAAAAAATATTTAGTTTTTAATTTATAAAATATAATACATAATATGTTTAATAGTAAAACTCTTAGCCTTTTAAAAATATAAAAGTGTTAAATAAGAACGGAAATAGGAAATAGTGTATCAAATTTGATTTTTTTAACTTTATTAATTTCGAATATATTATGCTTTAAGGTCTTGGTAGTAGTAGGGGTGGTACGCAAACCGCTATTCCAATTCATCCTAAATTTCACGTACACAAAACAAATAAGAATAAACACATGTGCCCCAAATATAATGTTCTATCTTCTTTAGTTTCGAAATTATAGTAGTGTAATTTCAATTCGATCAAAAGCTTCCAGAATCTGAGCTCGACAAGGACCAATTCCATGGTACTTTCATTACTAGTAATCTAGATCTAGAATATAAATTTCATCAAAATAGTGTAATTAGTTTCTGAGTTTTGGTGTTTTTCAGATATACGTAAGTTAGGTTTTGAACTTTTCAAAGGTTCCAGAACCAGAAACAATCGTACGATTTCGCCCATATGCAGTCCCAGTCATACTTTCAGTACTAGTTATCCCTTGTACACAATTGGAACATTCTATATTAATTTTAAGTTACCATTTTTATTAATTTCGATGATAAGCCTTTCAACCTTTAGAGGTCTAAGAGAGTTACCTGAACCACCACTCTAATTGATCACATAAAAGGAACAAGTGAGAAATAGTAAAAAAAAGCGTTGTGCCAAATTTGAAGCTTCTACATTTTTTTAAATTTACTATCTCTATTATTTTCGTAAATATGCTTTAAGGTCTTCGAAACTATGTGGATGATCCCCGACCTGCTATTTCAATTGGTTCCAATTTTCGAGAACACTAAAGAAATAGAAAGCAACACCCTGATACCGAATTTGGAAGTTCTAACTTTTTGAATTCGGAATCATACTCGTTTGGCCTAAATTTGATCAAAATTTCCAAGATCCGTACCCATAGGCGGATTTCGACTATATGCAGTCCGCGCTGTTCTTTCAATACTTGTGAACCCTTGTACACAATTGGATCGTTCTATCTTAATTTTAAGCTATTTATTTTTTAATAATTTCAATGATATGCTTTAAGGTCTTCAGAACTGTGTGGATGGTCCCCGACCCACTACTCTATTTGGTCCTAAATTTCCAGTATTCTAAGGACATAGGAAGAGACACACTGGTACCATATTTGAAGGTTTTATCTTCATTGGTTTCGGAATTATGCTTGTTTGGCCTAAATTCGATCAAAAACTTCTAGGACCCGAACCCATGGTCCGAACTTGTTCGTACGCAGTCCCCACCATATCCTCATTACTAGTCCCCTACATCACAAAATTCATGATTGTAACGCCATTAGTTGTGAAGTTGTCGTTATTGTTTTTATATGTTTTTAGAATCCGAAACAATTTCACCCATATGCAAGCCCCGCCATAATTTAAGTCCTAGTAACCTACAGTTAAAATTTCATCAAAACAGCTTAATTAGGTTTTGAGTCGGGCCTACGGGCGGACGTAGATGACTATATCTCTAATAAAAAACTTACATTTTTAGGTAAAATTTAATTCTTTATCAAAAAGTGTAAAGTTTATTATAATTAAAATTGAACCGAGTTCGTTATAAATGAAAACTACTGTATAAACCGAATGTATTGCTTTCATTTCGAACAGCTCTCATGTAAATTCATGTACCTATTTATTTGCAAATTTTTTGACAGAAATTATACGTCAACTTTTATTTCAGTTGAAGATTATTTTTTAGTTTTTTTTGCGAACATATTATAGGTATTTTCAATTATTTGGAATGTATGTTTTTTTAAAAAAAAATTTTATTTTAAAATATTTTATTTTGAAAACTTAATCGTAGCAACATCAGAAAAAACAATTACAATATTTTTATACGCTTTGTCAAATTTTAAAATTTTAAATTCCGAAGTACAGTACATATAACATACCTACTTATTTAAAAATTTTTTGACAGAAACTGCACGCCGTATGCATTTATTCTGGTTGATTCCTAATGAACACATAATTTTTCCTAAGAAATGTAATTTTTTTGTTTTCTGCAAACATATAGCAAAAAAAAAAAAAATACAGTAAAGCTCGCTTATAACGACCATGAAGAATAAATAGTTTTTTCTAAAAAAGGATGTTTATATTTGTATGGAAAAAAATAAGCCGATTAAATATTATGATATGAAAGTTTCTATAATTTCATGGTCTTTAATGTTAGTTAAAACCATTAATGCTTTCATTAGCTTTTTTTACGAAATTTAATAATCAAAATATGCAATAAATTTATCTCTAAAATAGAATGATAAATTTAGAACTGTTCATATAATAATTTTAATACAAAAATAAATTTTACAACTTAAGTATTGTAGACAATTTCTTAATTATATATTACTTATGGTAACAATACAATAAAATACAGATATGATATAATAAAAATTAGCACAAAAAAAATTTTATCCATTATTAAAAAAATATTTAGTTTTTAATTTATAAAATATAATACATAATATGTTTAATAGTAAAACTCTTAGCCTTTTAAAAATATAAAAGTGTTAAATAAGAACGGAAATAGGAAATAGTGTATCAAATTTGATGGCTATATCTCCTCAGCAGGTCACGCTGACCACAAATATATGTACTTTCCCATATCTAGCTCGCTTCCTTTAGGTGGTTACAAACACCATACGAAAGTTAATATATCCTTTCCCTATTTCATAGGTGGTAGGGTATAATAAATGCTAATATTATAATTTAGTTATTTCATCACTTTACTAATCTAATATATAAAGGAGAAAATTTGTTTATTTGTTTGTCCAGGATTCACGTGAAAACCACTGGTCGGATTCTCACAAAATTTTAAAGGAATAATTCCTAGAGCCCGGGGGGTGACATAGACTATGTCACATTTTTATAAGTTAACAGGTTGCAGCTCCAGAGCCGTTTTAAGCTTTTTCGTTTTTTGGGTGTCGAGTAAAAACGGTTTGACCGATAGACTTGAAATTTTGCACAAAAGTTCCTCTTAGCAACCGGAATTAGTTGTATAAATTTCGTTGGAATGAATTAACCCATATCGGCCTGGCGGGTTTCCAAAAAATTTTGTGTTTCCGATTTGTGTCCAATTTTACAGGGTGATTTTGCAGTCGAAAAGAGAGGTTGACACAATTTTTTATTGAGTTCGATTAACCCGTCTGGACACGAGGGCCCAATGAAGCTTTTTCAATGTTTTTGATGTCGAGTCAAAACGGTTTGACCGAAAAACTTGAAATTCTGCCCAAATGTTCTTCATTTTTTTTTTTTATTCCTTTTCCACTCCTTTAAGGAGTATAGGGCATTCGTCAAGTTTTTATTTTAAACTAGGCTTCAGTTTCTTTAATCATAATATTCACTAAGCCATTGATTACTCGGCTGTAGCTATTGTACAAGGTTATGAAATATGAATGCACAAATGTTAACTTTGTGCGCCATCTATAATCTTGCACAAGAATTATTTATATATTTTTATTAAAACTTATTTTATATTACGATATAATCTATTACGATATAAGTAAACTACTTTACGATATTTTTTTATTGCATATGATCTGACCGGGGTTTGAACCCGAGACTTTCCACGTCTTTACCACTACGCCATTGGTCAGATACATATGTTCCTTTTACCAACCGAAATTAGTTGTATAAATTTGGTTGGAACAAATTAACCCATTTCGGCCTGCCGGGCTTCCAAAAAAATTTGTGTTTTTGATTTGTGTCCAATTTTACAGGTTGATTTTGCAGTCTAAAAGAGAGAATGCAAAAAGTTTTAGTTAAGTTCGATTAACCCGTTTTTCACGACGACGCCATGAAGTTTTCTATAAATTTTATTTGCTTAAACGATAAAAAGAATTTTATTGAAAATTTTGTACAAGCATTTTAATTAAAACCCACAGGGTTAATTTGGTTTTGACCTATTTGTTCGTTTTGAACAAAGATTCAATGAAATTTTCAAATTTTTGGTATGAACGCAAGTAAACTTTCATTCCAAAAGCTCACTTAATTGTTGTTGTTTAGACGGGGGGGGGGGGGGGCAAGTCTCCCTTACACCTAGGCCTTGCGGCCCGTTGTGCACCCCTCATTAAATACTTTCTATTTATTTATAACTACTATATTATTTATTTTGTTTATAT
The DNA here is from genome assembly GCA_963082915.1 of Dolichopus griseipennis. Taxonomy (NCBI): domain Eukaryota; kingdom Metazoa; phylum Arthropoda; class Insecta; order Diptera; family Dolichopodidae; genus Dolichopus; species Dolichopus griseipennis. The sequence goes on from OY720441.1 coordinate 116,362,049, forward strand.
TATATATTTGTATATTTATATTATATTTGGTCACCGTGGGGATTCGTAAAGAAAAATTATTTTTCAATCATTTTTTTTTTTTAATTAAATATTGTATGACCTGACCGGGAATCGAACCCGGACCCCCTCGGTTAATAAGGCAAATGCTTACCCACTGCACCACCGAGGCCCCAGCTCACTTAATTAATAAGACTAAATTTTTTCCTTAAATAGTCTCAAAAAGTTAAAAACTAAATGAGATAATATTAATAATAATAAAAATAAAGCTAATAAAGAATCCGAATAAAAATATCTTTAAAATTAAATAACATAGCATTTTCCTTCTCCACATTTTTTCGTAAGTCTTTGTTTTTTATCTACTTTGCAGTTATTGTTTTTTAAAATTAGGTTTCATTGTGAAATTGCAGTTTTCTTCAAATGAAATCTAAAAATCAAAAAATTCAATTTCGTATATATTGCTTAAATACATAATTATTTAAAACAGTTTTTCCAAAAGAGAAGCCTACATTTCTCTCATAAAATCTTACAAAAAACGAGGAAGAGCGTAGTACAACTTTCGGGTAAGTGTTAAACAAAATATAAGTTGAAAAGCAGATTTTTAAACATTTTCTGAACCATCGACTATATTTTATTCAAACGTTGATAATTCAAGAAAACTACTTATAACATAGTATAATGACATAATGGCAAATTTAATCTCTATCACCAAGGAGCACCAAATTATCAAGAAGGACCATGTATAGAAAAATTAGAGATAATCGTTCAAACTGTTTTCCAAACTGTTTTTTTAAAGTTTTTGTTTCGCAATCGGTTAAAAGAACTCGGCAAAACATTTGTTTAAGCATTCCCTAATTCAAAGAAGTTGCACCTATTTTCAAAAATTGAACGTAATTTACTTACAAATTTTTTTTTGAACAATGGTCGGGTCGGCAGGGGTTAACAAATTCCAAGTCTGTTGGTAAAGAGAACTTCATTTTCAAAGAGGAACACATATACAAAATTTGAAGTTAATCGGTTAAATCATTTCTAGTATATAGCAAAGCAACGAAAAAACCTATAAAAAGCTGTTGGGCCACAATGGGTTAACGGAACTCCACAAATATTTTTTGTGGCTTCATTTATAAGAAGAGTAGTATTTCATAAAAATGGCTGAAACTTGCTTTTTTACAATTTGCAAGCTTCCGGGCAACGCCGGGTAAATCTTCTATTTATGAATAATAGTGAAATCTATACTTAAAATATAATTCTTGTTTACAAGTGCGAAATATAATGCAGGAGCTTCAATGTTAACGTTTAATTTTGGAAAAACATGCACTGGTGAATATGTTACTGCTTTATTAAAGCGAAGAAGTTTTAATTTTGAAGACCTAGTTTGTCTTGAAGAATTTTAGTTTATATTTATGGTGGGATTGACATTGGAAAATATTTCAATTTTTAAAACATTAGTTATTATATATGTTGTTGAAAACTTTTTATTCGTAAAATTTATAGTATTTAAATATGTACCTATGATTACTAAATATAAATAGACTAATTAGTATATGTCATTTGGTTACTAATTTTAAATAGATTGAAGTGGCGAAGGCTTTGAATATTTCCAATTGTTATATTCCTATAAATGAAGTATTTGATTTTGGACTTGGCAATCTGAGTAATAAAACCGATCTTAAAAACCTCAAGTTATTTAATACTCAAATCAATTAACATTAATCACCTTTTATATGGTGCTTACTAATAGATGTCACCTATTGTAAGAGAGTAAGGCATATCTTAGAAAATTTTATTCATTTCAATGTGTATCTAATAAAACAGTGACCAAACTTTTAAACCAATATGTCTTATGTACTATTTCCAATTGTGCCTTACAAGACAGGTATACAACAATTGGGAACATGTAAGTATCGAATTTTATGGACCAACGTTGGCAAATATTTAAAATTGAATTTTTTTTCTTTTAAATATTGTTATGAAAAATTGGGAACCGATGAGTTTTTATTGAAGTAACTTTGCCATGCTAATTACATCTATTCTAAGGTATAGTTGGAAGAAAAAGAAATTCAACGACGGGGAAAATGAAATATTTAAAAGATTCGCACATTGCTTATGTATTATATCAATTGAAATCTACTCACAAAATTTTCAGGAACAGAATTTAGAGATTTAAAATATCTTTAGAGAAAAGAATATCTGCTATGCAAATGGATGGAAATACTCTGGATCTGGATCGAGAAGTTTGTGACTGTCATAGAGTAAACATCTAATTTCTGATATTGTCTATGTGCTTTGTTGCTATTTTTATTTTTAATTTTTTTATTTTTTTTTTTTTGTTTTAATATTTATTAATTTTAATTTTAAAATCACTAAAATAATTTAATTTTTTTTAATTTTCTTTTGTTTTAATATTTATTAATTTTAGTGATAATTTTAGTGAAGTTGGTTAAATTTTGATTTTAGTGGATTGGATTAACAGATTAACCAGGCTAAGTAGTTCTTTTTAATCTTTTTAAATTTTTGTAGTGTTTTATTTTATTTTTTTTCTGTTGAATTTTGGAAATACTTTTTCCTTTTTTTTCTCTGTTACTGCAGTTTACAACATGGCTGCACTTTTTGCTTACTAGTTTTGGGTAAAAAACTTTTCTTATAACTTCCTAATTTAAGTAAACCTTTAGTTATAAAAATTAAAAATAAAATAATTTTTCATTTTTTTTTTCATAATTGTAGTTTATTATAATTAACATATATCCTATTTTCTTTTACACGTTTTTGGTACTCAAAATTATAACATATTAAAATACAAAAACTGGTTAAAATTATATTTATTTCATAACTAAAAAGAATAGATTAAATACTATTTGTTTTGTTTAATTATTTCATACATTTAATTATAAATAGCTGCATTTGTATTTATTTCATTTGTCTAACTTTGTTTACAATATAAATTTAATTTCTTTTAGCTATTTATTAAAAATTTTGCATCTAAAATTTTTAATAACACTATTAACATCAATTTGATTTAATTTAAATTAAATTTAATATAACATCACAAAAATTAACCAAGTTACACTTAAATAACACACTTAATTACTAATTATTAATTTTGTTTTTAATGTGTTTTTTTTTTTTTTTTATAATATTTTAAATAAAACTTTTAGAATTTTTGTTTTTTAAAAAAATAAAAAGTTATATGTCAATCTTATAATAAATAATAAACTCAATTTATCAAACACTATAGCTATCCCTTTTACTCCTATTCAGTCAGCTATTCATCTAATTGCATGTCAACTTGTTATATATACATATATTGTTACATAATTAAAATTAATGTAAATAGATCCAGTAAATATCAAATTTTAATTCTCAGCGAATATCAAACGATAAATTTAAAATAAAGTTCTTCTCAAACTTTATTCTGAGAAAAATCTAAATTTAAATTCAAAATTTTTTTTTTTTCTTTATATACAATTTTTATTTTTTCTTTTCTTTAATTTTTTTTATATAAACTATTAATAAATGTAAATTTTACAATTAATTTTTTATTTTTTTTCTGTTTCTTTTTTCGATTATCTTAACTTTATGTACAAAGCCAAGTAAATAGGCGTTTTTTTTTTTGCTGCAGTGATTCTGCTGTCGGACACTATCTCATGCTGGAAGGTGTATATACTACAGTATGGGATAACTGGCCGTGGCTGCGTCACTGTAAGCAAACTCAATTAGATTGATAGTTTTGACTGAATCAAACAAAAAAAAAAAAAAAATTCCACTCATTATTTCGTATAGTTGTAATTCTTCTTGAAAACCAAATCTGATTTATGCTGAGTCAAACCAGCATAAATTTTGCAAACATTAGAGGGCTAGATTCCAATTATTTCGGAGTATATGTTCACCTTACGTCAAAAAATCCAGCCGTGTTAGCACTAAACGAAACTCAGGTTTTTTCAAACCAGGATGCGGTTAAGTTCAGTATTCCTGGTTACAAACTTGAAACGTTTTTTAGTCCTCATAGAGGTATTGGTCTTTATATTCGTAACGATACGGCCTACCAAATTCTGGATAAATATAACATAGGCACAAATCCAGAGTTTAACTATGTTTGGACCAAATTTATTTTTGGTGGCCATTCAACGCATTTTTGTTTTTTGTACAGAAGTACAAATATTTCGAAGGAGAACACAATTGTAGAATTTGATATTTTATCGGATTCTGTAATTAGTATCCTTCAGGCCAATCCCGAAACTGAAATCGTTGTAGCAGGCGATTTCAATATCCACAATAAAAATTGGCTTCTATACTCTCCTCATACATCGGCAGAAGGCAAATATGTAGAACGTTTTAGCGCTCTTCACCAACTTACACAATTGGTGAAAGAACCTACTCGCATACCAGACTGTTCAAGCCATAGTGCTTATACTCTGGATCTATTTCTAACTTCTCATCCGGAAAAATACAACATTTCTGTCATTAGCCCATTAGGCAGCTCTGACCACTGCCTTATCAGTTCTCAATTTCAAATGCAAAATTTAATTAACCAAAAAATTCCTCCCAATCATAAAATTTGGCTCCTAATAAAGCCAACTGGGATGGTTTAAACTCCTTTTTCAAAAACTTTAATTGGTCTCTTTTTTTCAACAATAGAAATGTTGATGTAGCTGCCAACGCATTAACTAGCGCTATTCTCCTTGGCATGAATCTTTTCATACCAAGTAAGATTATAAGTGCTAAACACCGTAACCAGAATTGGTTAAACAAAAAATGCAGGCAAGCTATTAAGAAAAAAAATAAAGCTTTCTTTGAGTTCAAGAGGCAACCAACCGAAAGCAACCGGCTCTCATTTACAGAAGTTAGTAAGCGATGCAAAAGAATTTTAAGGCAGCAAAAATTTAAACATGATTTTTTACTAAGGCAAAAAGTTATTCGCTTCCCAAAAGGCAGCAAAAGTTTCTGGTCATTTGCCAAATCAGTAAAAAACAACTTCACTTCTTCTACAACTCCTCCACTAATTTATAATAATGCTGTCATTGCTGACCCGGAACAAAAGGCAGATTTGCTGGCTCAAATCTTCGCAGCCAATTCAACACTGCTGGCAACAACAGCCTCTCCTCCGGTCTATGTACCAACAAATTCAAAACTTAAAAAAATTTATTTTCGCCCACGAGTTGTTGCTAAAGTTCTTAAGGGTCTGAATGTTCACAAATCTGCTGGTCCTGACGATATTCCACCAATTGTCCTTCAAAAATGCGCTAACACCCTAGCTGGTCCACTAAGCAAACTTTTTCACATATCCTTTGTTTCTGGAACTTACCCTTTTATATGGAAAGTTGCTTATGTCCAGCCAATCCCAAAAAAGGGTGCCCAGAGCAATCCTGAAAATTATAGACCAATTGCTCTAACATCAGTACTATCAAAGGTTATGGAGTTAATAATTAATTTCCATTTAAAAAGATAACTGGAGAGTAATGACCTCATAAGTGACCATCAATATGGTTTTAGGTCAAATAGATCAACAGGTGACCTGTTGACATTTTTGACTGAAAAATGGGGTCGTTGCTTGGAAAAATATGGCGAGACGAACATAATCGCTCTAGATATATCCAAAGCCTTTGATCGCGTTTGGCATGCCGCGCTACTACAAAAGCTAGAAGCTTTTGGTCTAGGAAAAATCTTCAATTCATGGATAGAATCTTTCGTTTCACACCGTTCAATACAAGTTGTATTGGATGGTTTTACTTCCAAAAAATTTGAAATCAATGCTGGTGTCCCTCAAGGCTCGGTCCTATCACCAACCTTATTTCTAATATTTATCAATGATCTTCTATCCATTACCTCCAATAAAATTCATAGCTTTGCTGATGACAGCACTCTTGATTGCTCTTACCTTTTTGAGAGAGCAGCTGATGCTACCTCAACATCGGTAAACAATGAACGAACCAAAGATTCAAGTTCCTCAAATAATGATCTCCAAATAATTCAAGATTGGGGAAGCGTGAACAGGGTAAGTTTTAATGCTTCTAAAACCCAAAGCTGTTTGTTATCAACCAAGCGAAGCGATCCTTTACTTAACATTTCTTTTGGCAATGTAGGTATTCAAAACTCCGAATCATTAAGAATTCTAGGCATGGAAATAAATGCAAAACTTTCGTGGAACGACCACATTTTTTCGGTCGCAAAAGATGCCGCGAAATGCCTGGGATTCTTAAGTAGGAGTAGGAAATACTTTACACCTCCAAATCTATTACAAATTTATAAAACCAATATTCGGCCGAGACTTGAGTATAACTCTCACATATTTGCTGGAGCTCCCAGCACCGCTCTTCAGTATCTGGATAAGATACAAAAGAGAGCTGTTCGTATTATCAATGATAATAACGTCACAAAAGACTTAACGTCTTTAAGTCACCGCCGTAATGTAGGAGCTGCTTGTCTTTTTTATAAATATCTTCTAGGCAATACTTCAAAAGAAATCAAAAACATGATGCCTAAAATCAAACCCTACCGCCGTAACACACGGTTAGCAGCTCAATCACATCCATATACAGTTGAGCTTTTCAGAACAAGAACTCTGAAATTTAGGAACTCTTTTCTGAGTCGCACCTCCAAATTGTGGAACACATTACCCTCATATGTGTTTCCCAATTCGTTTAAACCGGGAAAATTCAAGAAGAATGTCAACTTATACCTCCTGGGTTGCCCTTTCAACCCCTAAAAGTCATTTATATGTATGACTAGTAGTAACTTTTCAGCCATAATACTGCGCAAGTAGCTAGGGTGCTTATCCCATTATTTTGGCTACGGGGGGAGGTTGTTTTAGTGTAGTAAAAATTTCTTTCACACTACCTGGGGGATTAGGTTACCAGGTGCCTTTTGAAGGTTTTTTCCTCCCTTAGGAAAAAAAAAATCTTAAAACACTTAAGAATTATTTCCTGCATGTTATAAATATCTGGAACACTGTTTTATCAGGTTTTTTTTGGATAATTGCCAATTAAAAAAATATTTGATAGACAATTACGTGTGATTAATATACTTACTGAAATAAAATTCTTAAAGTTTTTAATATGTTTTGCGTTAAAATATTTACTGCAGCTTTAATTTTTTCTATTTCTAAGTTTAAGGCAATGTGAAAGATTGATTCTAGGTGCTTTAAATTGTAAAACAAAATTATGCATTATTAAACATTATTTTAAAAAACATCTAAACTATAAGAAAAGTGTAAACTATAAGAACTTGCTAGAATTTGCTGTTTCATGATTTAGGACAACCAACAGGTAAAACATAAAAGGGAGGCTAAAATCATTGGGATAAAGGGTGGATAAAGGGAGGCTGAAATCATTGGTATAGAAAAACGTTATTAGTCCTGTAAAATTAGTTTTGCTGAAATCAAATAATAATTTAACATATTGGAAGATGGAAAGATCCATCACAACAAGTAGGGATACAGAATCACATAAAAAAATATTACTCCAATCCAATCGCATCATTTATCTCCAAAATTACTATAGTGAGGAACTTGTTGTAAAGTGTTGGTTTTAATAACTGTTAGTCAATACCGAATCAGTTTCGTTCACTAAAGAATCAAGAATTAAAAAATGTTTTCCATAATGATTGATCCATGGTAAGTTAGAAATTTCCACATAAAATTGACCTAAGTTACAAATTTTATAAACTACACCCATTTATTTTGAGACAATTAAAGGAAATTATATTTTCGTTGAAGCAGTTTTTAGCAGCTCTTATAACTTTTTCAGCTTTAGGAATGCAACTGTAGGATGTATTGTGGTTTCAAAAGTCAAAAGTCTTAAGGTTGTCAAAAGAAGAATAATGTCAGGTTTCAGTTATTTCAAATACGAAAAGTTTAAATCAATTGAATTAATTAGAACCTGCTATTAGGTTGGTAAAGCTTCGTTACCAATTAAAGCTTTTATGCTTACCCTATTCTTACTTTCTATTAGAGTATTATAGTTACCATCGAAAAGGTGTGATAAATATGATAACCCTGGATAAATATTTCCTTCTCAGTAAATGTATAAATATAGTAACTTAAAATAAAGAGGGAACCTTCAAATGTGGTACAAAGTTTTTTTTTATTTTCCTCGTGTTCCTAAAATGTTGGATCAATTTGAGTGCGGTTCGGGTATCTCACATACACCTCCAAAGATCTAGCAAGCATTTCTTCAAAATAAATAATGTAGAAACTTAAATTTGTGTGCTCACTCAAAACCAGAGTGTTCTGTTTTGTTTCCCACAATATTTCAAAGGTCTAAAAAGCATATAGTATTATTAGTTATTATTATCAACTCACAATTAATTTTAATTGTGAACTATTAATAAATAAAAATTCTAATAATTAACTTTTTTTTTAAATTTATTTTTTCCTTGTTGACAATAACTTTTTAGATAACAACTAATTATTAAATTTATTTTTTATTTTTGTTTAATTATTCTATGGGAAGAATTTTTTATTTAGCGTTAACAAAAGTACAGTTACGCTTTTTCTATTTAAGTTACTTTATTAGTTTAAAAGGAAAAGTAATTTATGTATGATTTAATGTATGTTAAGGAATGGGATTTATGTTACGATTTGCTTAATATTATTGAAGTAGATGCAAATAAAGTATTATTTTTAAAACTAAAGTTTGTTTCAATTGATTTTATAATTTCTCTATTTTGTATAGTGTTGAGGTGAATGTCCTCTAATGTTAAATTGTTTAAAATTTTCATTACTTGATTACCACTGTTTATAAGTGATATTACAATATCTAAATATAATAAAAGACAAACTGCTGCTGCTGCTGCTGCTGCTGACCAACGTGCCCTATGTTATGTTAAGTGTTATTCACACATGTAAAATACTTCTACTTACAAATACTTACATTCAAAAGAGAAAGAAAAAATGAAACTGATAAATGTAAATTATGAACAGAAGAAAGAAAAAAAAATCAAAACGTATAAGAAATCTGTTAACAGATAGATACAGAAAATTATAATAAAAACGTATAAAGAAATTTTTTACATTTCAGTATGTATACTGTTATTTAAATACACTTACAGAACTAATAACTAACTTTAATTTGTAGTTTTTATTTTTTATAAATATAATAAAAGACGCTGCTACTGTTGCAATATGTTAATGTTAAGTGTTATTCACACATGTAAAATACTTCTACTTACAAATACTTACATTCAAGAGAGAAAGAAAAAATGAAACTGATAAATGTAAATTATGAACAGAAGAAAAAAAAAAAATCAAAACGTATAAGAAATCTGTTAACAGATAGATACAGAAAATTATAATAAAAACGTTTAAAGAAATTTTTTACATTTCAGTATGTATACTTTTATTTAAATACACTTACAGAACTATAACTAACTTTAATTTGTAGTTTTTATTTTTTATAAGTATAATAAAAGACGCTGCTACTGTTGCAATATGTTAATGTTAAGTGTTATTTACACATGTAAAATACTTCCAATTACAAATATTACATACAAAAGAGAAAGAAAAAATAAAACTGATAAATGTAAATTATGAACAGAAAAAAAAAAATCAAAACGTATGAGAAATCTGTTAACAGGTAGATACAGAAAATTTTTGATAAATATAATAAAAGATGCTTCTGCTCTTTAATTATGTTAATGTTAAGTGTTATTGACACATGTAATGTAACATACTTCTAATTACAAATTCTTACATACAAAGGAGAAAGAAAAAATGAAACTGATAAAATGTAAATTATGAACAGAAAAAAAAATTCAAAACGTATGAGAAATCTGTTAACAGGTAGATACAGAAAATTATAATAAAAAAGTACAAAGCTATTTTTTACACTTTAGTATGCATACTTCTATTTTATTATCACTTACAAAACTAAAACAAACTATTATAATGTTAACTTAATGTTATGTAACGAATTTCCTTTTATTGATTCAGTAGCGCAATAGCAGGAAAAAAGAATACTTATAAAAAGAGAAATTAAAATTATACCTGTCGTCCGACAGGCTTTTTTACTAGTTATCTTTATAATTTCTTATTCTATTTATAAATCTTAGCTTATCAATTTTAATTTCACAATTATTAAATTTAATTACATTATTTCCTTTAATTAGGATTTCATGTTCGATACAATTTTGTTTTATCTTAATTTTTGGAAGGTTAGAAGTATTAATAGTTTCTTCGTTAAGTTGGGTTATTGATTCTAATTTATTTATTCTGTATTTACATGTGTTATTATGTTGGAGTAAGTTCCGCATACATTTGTCTTTATGGAGCTTTAAGTTTCGTTTGAGTAAAATGTTTTCATGATATCCGAAGATATTATTATCGTTCACTATGATTCTTTGGTTATCGTAGTCTAACTGTTCGAAATTTGGATTTGGAAATGGGACGATGTAGGCGTCTAAATATGTTTCTTTTGTAAAATTTGGAATCAGAATAATTACACCTATTATATTATTTTCAAAGATTACACTACTTCTAATGTATGGTAGATTTTCTATTGGAATTTGGAAGTCTGAAATTTCTTCTTCTGTCAAGATGTTGTGAGCATTGTGGCATTAACCCCGGTTTTTGTTATTTCATTTATGTACTCTGTCATTTCTAAAGTTCGTTTCTTAATTTGTTCGGAAATATCTTCTAAACCTTTGATTAATTTGTTGTTAATGATTACTTGTTTATTGGTTTGTTCTATTATTTGTTTGTTAGAAGTTTCAAGGTCTTGTAGTCGTTTATAGACTTCGTCTGCGTCTTCGTGATCCATTGTTCCGGCGATAAATTTCATTGATGACCCTAAGAAGTTTATTAGTCCTCTACGAGGTAGTTTTGTGTTAGTAAAGTTTGGAGTTAAGAATTTTATTTTGTTTTTTAAGTTGTCCAGTTCTCTTTGTAAAAGATTGTTTTCGTTTTCTTGTCTTTGTTTTATTATATTTATTTGTCCTTGTAGATCTTCGATTTGTTCATGGTATATGGTTAAATTTACTAGATGAAGTAATTTTGTATAGTTGTCGACGATGCGTTTGTCTTTTAATCTTACTATTGAGAATCCGTTGTCGTCATTTATAGGTATCGATTGCATTAATATGGGTGTTATAAGCAGGCATAGAAGTTTCCACTCCATTTCCTAAAAAAATTATAGAAGGTAATATTAGTTTTGGTGTTTATACTTTCTTTTTCTTTGTTTCGCGCAATATTTCATTAGTCTGTTATTGCTGGTATCGGTTAGGTAATTTCCAGTTTTTTGGTATTCTTTTAATCTTTTGTACTTTGGTTTACATTTTCCTACTTCTCGCTTAATTACTATATTTTCTGTGAAATTTGGGTTTTCGGCTTTATTCTTATTGATTTTGTTGATGCGTTTTGCTTTTTCTTCGTCGAGGTTTTGGGCTAGTTCGTCAATTTCATTTCTATCGAAGTTTTTATTAAGGAAGTCTAGGGGTCTTAATTTAGTCGTAGAATGAATAGTACGATTGTAATACGTAATAGCATTATATACTTTGTTGTCTGTGTCATTCGGTTCGTTATCAGTTTTATCGATATCCATTAACCTTAGATGTTCGTTTAATGTGCCGTGTAGGCGTTCAATGTCTGAGTTTCCCGTTTTGTTATTTGGTGTCTTTTTGTGAAATGTTATCTCATTTTCGTTTAGAAATTGTTCGACTGCGTTGTGTATAATACATTTGTCGTTGTCGGATACTAATTTTCTCATTTTCCCTAAATATTTAATTCTGTCTTTGATGCCTGATAGGATGGAAATCCATGTCCTGTCTTTTAATTTAAAAATCGTAGCATGTTTGGTGAACTTGTCGATCATTGTGAGATACATGGTATTGCGGTAAGGGAACCATATATCCATGTGGACTATATCATTAAAGTATTTTGGAGATTCTGTATGGTTTAGGAGTAGTTTCATTGGATGTCTATCATGTTTCGCGATATTGCATACGTTACAGTTATTTACGAATTTGTGTATCTCTTCAAGCATGTTTGGAAAGTAGTAAACAGATTTTAACTCGAGAAAGATTTCTGATATTCCTCGATGATTTTTGCTTAGATATTGTTCTTTAATAACACTTAATATTTCGTCTTTATCTGTCAGATCTAAAAGTTTTGTTGATGATTTAAGTATTTTCAAATTTTTATTTTCAAAAAAATATTGTCTGTATAAGTTTTGGAATTTTAAGTATAAGGGAATGTTTTCGCTGTAGACGCACATAGTGCCTTTTTCTACTAGACATTTTCTCATCATTTCTAGGAGGTTACTATTTTTGGTGACGTGTAGAATATTATGACATTTTTTATTAGAGATTTTCATAAGGAGTTTTTCTTTATTTTTCGGATACAGATAGATTTGATTTTAAAAAAGGTTTACCGGTTTTTCTGTAATTGGGATATAACCAGAGTCGTCTTCTTGTGCGCTGTGTACTGTCGTTAAGTCGAATTTTCCAACGTTGGAGCTTCATGATAGGCTCTTTCAGATTGTTCAACCAGACTAAAGGTCTGTGGTCGGTTTGTACTATAAATTTTCTACCGTATAGGTAAGTATGGAAGTGCTTTATTGACCACACAATAGCGAGAAGTTCTTTCTCTATTGTTGCGTATCTTGTTTCATGTTGGTTTAGCGTACGAGACGCGTAATAGATTGCATGACCGTTTCGGCTCAGAACGGCACCAACTGCAAAATTTGATGCATCTGCCGTTACTGTAAATATTTTATTAAAATTTGGGTTTACTAGAACAGGGTCGGATGTAAGTAATGTTTTTAATTTTTCGAATGATTCTCTGTATTCAGGGTTTTATTTGTCGATTTTTGCGTTCTTTTTTAAGCATTTTATAAGAGGGTAAGCGATACTAGCATAGTCTTTATAAACTTTCTATAGTATCCCGTTATACCGAGAAAAGATTTAATTTCTTTCTGTGTAGAAGGTAATTTAATTTTTTGGATACACAATATTTTTTTTGGGTCAGGTTTGACACCACCATCTCTTATAATGTGTCCTAAGTAATTAGTAGAGGTTTGAGCGAAGTTGCACTTATCCATTTGTATTTTTTAATTAGCTTCTCTTAAACATTGGAGGATTTTTTGCAGAGATAATAAGTGCTCTTCTAATGAAGCCGAAAAGATCAGAATGTCATCTAAATAGACAACACAGATTTCGTTCACGAAATCCCGTAATACGTAGTTCATCAACCTCTGGAAGGTCGATGGGGAGTTTTTTAAACCAAACGGCATTCTGGTGAACTCATAGTGCCCATTTGCCGTTGAGAAGGCGGTTTTCCATCTGTCCTCTTGTTGGACTTCGATCTGGTGGAAGCCCTTGGCCAGATCTAAAGTGGAAAAGTACTGACAGTTTCCTAGTTTCCCGAATAGGTCTTCGATATTCGGTATTGAGAACTTATCGTCAATTGTATTATCATTCAATTTTCGATAATCGATGACGGTCCTCCATTTTTCTATATTCGAGTTGTCCAATTTTTTGGGCACAGCCCAAATAGGGACGTTATAAGGTGAGGTACTATTTACTATTATGCCTTGCATTAGCATTTCCGTGATTTGTCGGTCTACTTCTTCTCGATGTATTTGAGGGTATCGATAACTTTTTGTATAGATAGGGATATCATTTTTCGTAATTATCCTATGTTTAATCTTACTGGTGAACGAGAGTGTTTTCTCGTCATTATGGAAGATATCCTTATAAGAGAATAGGAGTGATTCCAACTTTTGGATATCTTTCTTAGATAAATGCCGTGCGAAATTGAACTTTATTGGTTGTATTTCGTTACTAAAGATGTTCAGAGATTCTTTTAAGTAAGTGTCATCGTACAAGAATTCTTCATGGTTATTGAGAAAAAATGGTATATTAGCTTTTGGTGTTACTACCTGTTGATCTTTGTAATTTATTATGGCGTTTAATGGTACAAGTATGTTGTTGCCAATTATACCGTCGAAATTATTGTTTAAGGGGATTTCTTGGAATTCTACGAGTTTATCTGTTTCATTAAATATTTCAAATAAGGGAAATTTACATTTAATATTTGTTGTTACTTTACCGTTTAGTACTCTAAGAGTTTGTGGGTTTATTTGATGTTTCCATTTCGGTTGGCATAATTCGGGTTTAATTATGCTAAATTCCGCACCAGAATCGATTATAAATTTTAGTTTTCTTATTTTTGTACTAATTGTTATATAGGGTAGTTGTTTTGGCTGTTCGAGTAAAAATTTTGTTCGTTACTATTGTTCATGTTTACGTCCATAGGTTCTATATTGTTATAGTTGCGGTTTGTTCTTCTACTTTGACGTTCATGGTTGTAATTGTTATTTATTTGATTAGGTTGGTTATTCGCCGGGTAATTTCTATTATCGTCATAATTTCTGTTTTCAGAATTATTTTGATAAGAATTAGCATTTTGAAAACGATTTGGATTAGAATTTCTATTTTGGTAATTGTTTTGATTTCTAATTTGGGAATTGTTTGATTTGAAATTCCTATTTTGGAAATTGTTTGGGTTGAAATTTCTATTTTGGAAATTTTTTGAGTTGAAATTTCTATTTTCGAAATTGTTTGAGTTGAAATTTATATTTTGGAAATTGTTTGAGTTGAAATTTCTATTTTGGAAATTGTTTGAGTTGAAATTTCTACTTTGAAAATTGTTTGAGTTAAAATTAGAACTATTCTTTTTTGATAAACTCACGAATTGTGAGTAGCTATTTGCAATTATAATTTGGAAAGCTTCGTTTAAATTGTTGGGATTCCTATTAATGATAATGCCTCTTACAGGTTTTGGTAAGTTGTCTTTAAATATTGTGAGTGCTATTCGGTTGCTTGTGGTTATTTGGTTGGGGTTGTTACAACCACTTAATAGATACGCGTTGTTTAGTTTTGTAATATTCTTTTGATTCTATCATGAAATTTCTCAATTGTATTTGTACAACGACATAGGGTTAGTTGATCTAAAATTTCATTAATGGATGTTGATTCGCCAAAATCTCTTATTAGAGCTTCTTTGACATTCAACCAAGTTCCTAGATCTGGGTTGGAAAGTAGAGCAGTTCTCGCGTTTCCAATAATTTTATCTTTAATATTTCCCAATAATATACTTTTGTAGTTATTAGGAATAGTGTCAATTATAGGAATGAGTTCTTCCACTCTTTGTAAAAAGTTAGCTAAATAATTTATTTTTCCCGAGAAGGGTGAAATGTTGGCAATACACTTTATTAAGGTATTGAATTTTTCTAATTCTCCTAAATTTTCCATTTTAGGTATTAGGATTAATAAACGTAATTTGTAGCAAAATTTTAAGTTTAGTTGAGAATTGTTAATTTTAGTAGTAATCAAATTTGTAGTAAGAAATTAATTTGATTGTAGCGTTATTGAGATTTTAATTTAATAAATTTTTATTTAATTGTAAAAATTGATTTGATTGTAGTGTTATTAAGATTTTAATTTAATAAATTTTTATTTAATTGTAAAAATTAATACAAAAAAAAAAATATTTCTTATTAAGCGAATTTTAATAAAGAGATTTTAAATTTAATTGTGAATTATTAATTTTAATTAATGCACAATTTGTAATAAAAATTTTTGTTTAATTTTAGAGTTATTAAAATTTTAATTAATACTCAAATTTTATAATAAGACTTTAAGTTTACTTGTGAATTACTAATTTTAATTTGCAATAGATAGAATATTTAGAGTTTACACTTATATATTTTTGTTTTAAGATTTAGTTAAAAAATTTAGGTACTTAGCTTTTTGTTTTGTTGTTTTTTGGTTTTTCCTAAGGTGATTTCAAGACTTGGTTTGATGTTTGCTGTATTGTTGAATTATAGATGTTTTTTGTTGTATAGTTGAATTATAGATGTTTGTTGTATTTTTGATTTGTAGATGTTTGTTGTATTAATGATTTATAGATGTTTGTTGTATTGATGATTTATAGATGTTTGTTGTATGTTGAATTATAGATGTTTGTTGTATTTTTGATTTATAGATGTTTGTTGTATTGCTGAATTATAGATGTTTGTTGTATTTTTGATTTGTAGATGTTTGTTGTATTAATGATTTATAGATGTTTGTTGTATTGATGATTTATAGATGTTTGTTGTATTGTTGAATTATAGATGTTTGTTGTATTTTTAATTTGTAGATGTTTGTTGTTTTGATGATTTATAGAAGTTTGTTGTATTCCCTTTGGTTGGTTGAGGTTCGTTTGTTACCTTATAGTGGTAATTCGACTGCGCCAGTATTATTAGTTATTATTATCAACTCACAATTAATTTTAATTGTGAACTATTAATAAATAAAAATTCTAATAATTAACTTTTTTTTTAAATTTATTTTTTCCTTGTTGACAATAATTTTTTAGATAACAACTACCTAATTATTAAATTTATTTTTTCCTTGTTGACAATAAGTTTTTAGATAACAACTTCTCTTCTCAAAAGTTAACACTACAATGAATTATTTTTATTTTAAATTTTAAGCGTTGCAATGCCATACATTGCAAAGTTTAGAAATATTTGAGAATCAAATTACACGCTTAGAAGTAATTGAAAAAAAAGATGATTATGCTTTTTGTTTAATTATTCTATGGGAAGAATTTTTTATTTAGCGTTAACAAAAGTACAGTTACGCTTTTTCTATTTAAGTTACTTTATTAGTTTAAAAGGAAAAGTAATTTATGTATGATTTAATGTATGTTAAGGAATGGGATTTATGTTACGATTTGCAAGTGTATTGTAATCATGTGCTTTGCTCATGATTACCATGCATTTGCTTTTTGTATGATCATAATGTTATGTAACAATATATTCGAAATTAATAATGATAGAAAAGTGAAATTTGATACAAGAGTGCTCTGTCATATTTTCTTTCTTATTTAATACTATAATATTTTTATAAAGCTATCTCCTTAAGTTATCTCCTTAAACTATGACTAACGAAACTGAAGCCTAGTTTAAAATAAACTTGGTGAATGCCCTATACTCCTTAAAGGAGTGGAAAAGTTTAAGTACATTTACAATTCTTTGATATTGTTAAAAAGAACAAAATATTGAACAAAAGAAATGCTTTTCAGTTTATGTTAAAAGTTAATCAAATAAAGACCGTTAAATTTAATATTCGGGTTTTTTTATTTACATATTTAAAAAATAATAGTTTTCAAATTAATTATTTATTTGGCGCAGTCGGTAGGATTTTTGTCCAGAGATAGAAATCCAGTGATACGAACGTAAAATATAGTTCGTAAAATTAAATAATAATAGTGTAGAATTAATTACCTCTTAAGATCGCTATCGGAAGAAAAACAATTAATAAACGCTTAATCTATATATATAAAAGCGAAAGTTTGTTTATTTGTTTGTTTGTTTGTAGCGAATAGACTCCTAAACTGTCCAGCCGATTTTCATGAAAATTGGTATATAGGGGTTTTTGGGTACGGAAAGAAATCGTGGCCCAAAAATTTTGCTCTAACGGATTCAAATTTTTTATACGTGATGCTCCTTGAGAATTCAGTTGACACTATTAACAGTTTTGGAATTTATTAACCCATGTTGGGCCGACGGGTGGTCAAAAAAAATGTTGGGTCCAAATTTTGTCCGATTTTATGAAATTCTGCTTTGGCTAAAAAGAAAACCCACAAAAAAATTTTATTAACCTGCATTAACCCATTGGGGCCCAACAGCTTTTCATAGGTTTTTTCAATACTTAACTCTAAATTAAAAGCGGTTTGACCGATTTTCTTCAAATTTTGTATACGTGCTCCCCTGTGAGAATTGAGTTGACACTATTAACAGATTTGAAATTTGTTAACCCATGTCGGCCCGACGGTTCGTCAAAATAATTTTGGAAGCTAATATTATCAAAATTTGCGAAGTACTGCTTTGGCTAAAAAGAAAGCCTCATAAAAACTTTGTTGAGTGATTTGGAAGCAAATTACGTCCAATTTTGCGCAATACTGCTTTGCCCAAAGAGAAAGTGTAGTTCCGTTAACCCAGTGGGGCACAGTGGCTTTTAATATATTTTTGCGTTACTTAACTCTAAATTAGAAACGATTTGACCGGTTTACCTCAAATTTTATGTGTGTTGATTATGTATACTTGAAAATGGAGTTGAGTCTGTTAACAGTCGGTCCTACGATTTTTCAAAAAAATTTTTTTGGAAGTAAATTACGTCAAAATTTGGAAAGTAGTTTTTACTGCTTTGAATTACAGAAAGTTTCAAAAATTACTAGAATAATCCTAGAAAAATCGTTTTAAAAAGATTGCTTTCATACATTTTAAAATTTACATGTGTAAACCGTGTGTAATTTTTGTGTTAACTTTTTGCAGTAACATCAACTTCAAGTAGACCTCCATTGAGAGGCGCAGCAACGCGCACCGGGTATTAGCTAGTTAATTATATTAATAAAACTAAATATATACGTAAAAAAAAATTTTTTTAAGTTGTGAATGAAAAAACGCGATAAAATCGAACAATATTGTGAAAATCGCAACATCAACATGTCTAATGAATAAGGTGGAAGGTTTGGAACAACAGCAACCTTTACAACCACAAAATTAGAGTCCAAGAATCAACAGCTTAATAGAATGGCAGCAGCTTTACAAGAACCCCAAATAAGAGAGCAAAGTCATCAACAAAGAGAAAGAGTTATAAAGAAAGTACGATACATGTCAACATTTACAGGAAAAAATGAGTGAGAGCAATATATTATGAAAAGATTTAGGGTGAGGCAAAAGAAACAATTATCAACATTCCACATCCAGATGATTGGGACACCATAAAGGCAGCATTAAAATCCAGATATAGAGTTGGCCGAAATTTACAGAAATCAGTGCTTTAAGGATAAACACAATAAGTGAATTAGTCTTAGAAATACAAACTATAAAGCCGATGAGCTACAAATTTATTATAATGATAGCAATTGCATAGATTTAAGTAATGTTAATACTTTTCTTGTTAACACCATTAAAGAAATGGCACAAGGAACACTTTTAGATAGAATTTTTGAAGAAAAAGATTTTAATAATAGATAAAATAATAAATATTATAAATAAAAAAAAGAAAATTTGAAGATGCTTGCATTAGACCAGATAGACCAGAATTTAAAAAGTTTAATCATCATTTTAATAATTGAAGAGTCTTATAAATAAAGGTGTTAAGATACAAAATCTGAGTTTTGAATAAATTGAGGTTAAAGTTTTTTTACCTGATTTTTTTTTCTGTTTAACTTGGACTGATCAAGGACTGATGAAGTAAATCATTGTATTTTCTAAGTTATTTACTAAAATATGTACATAGTACTTTTATGCGCCGATGAAATAGTGACATCATATCAAAATCGTTGAGAATGAAGGTGTTATATAACAATTTCTATTTATTTAAATAACAAAATATAACTAAATTCTGCATAAAAAGGAGCTATGTTTCGTACATAACACTTTTATTTATTAAATTACACTTTAGGGAGAAAAATTTTTAAGTTGTCATTGTAAATAAAGGAGCTATGTTCTGCACTTAACACTTTTATTCATCATATAAAATTTTGGAACTAATATAAAATTTTGTGAAAAAGTGTTAAGAGTCCGTAAACTACCGAAACACCTTCTTCCTCAAAAAAAAGAGAACGGTAATGTAACAAAACACCTTTAAAGTTTCTATATTTCGAAAACTACTCAATTTAAGCAAATTCGGGTTCATAACATGTTTATTTACGTAATAAAACTCGATTATATCAAAATGTATCATAACACCTTTTCATACTTAACTCTTCAATTAAAATAGAAATAAAAGTTTGTATGAAAATAAATTTAATTATAGTAATCAAAGAAAAAATAATACCCAGAATAATTCAAATAATTCTCATGCTAAGCCAAATAATTTAAAAAACTTTTATAATAGGCCAAAATTTCAAAGTAACTCTAATTATAAGCAATTTAATAAAAATTGTTCTCAAAATAATAATTTAGGTCAATATCGACAGGAAAATTACAATCGAAAAGATAATCAAAATTATTCAAATTCTAGGCAATTTAATAGAAATTATCATAATAATAATTCAGGCCAATATAAAAGAGATTTGCCAATGGAAGTAGATAATATACAACGGGTTCCTAATTCGAATTTTAATTGTGAGTGTAATTCAAATTCTAAATCTAACAAGTGATGAAAAAAAAACAAGGGTTTTTAAAAAAGCACATTTTCAAAATAATATAGTGTTTCATACTGAGTATTTTATCGGAATATAATGTTGAAGCTTCAATGTTAACGTTTAATTTAAGAAATATATACGTTGGTGACTAAGTTACTACTTACTTGTAGTAAGAGTAAATCTTTTAATTTTTAAGTCCTAATAGCGTCTCTATGGGGAAGGTTGCCCAATTTCTCAAGGATCTAATCTTCACTACTCCTCTTTCCCCAACTTTTTTAGATTTAAGGAATTAAATTGTGAATTCTACCAAAATTTGGAATTTTACTTTTTAAGCAAAAATGGTTAAAATTCAGAGACACTTTCTTCAATTTAAAGAACCGGTTTTAAATTTTTTTTTTTTTTATTTTTTATTTTTTTTTTTTTTTGTACGTAGGTTGGAATGGAATCTTTAAAAGACACAATGAGCCCCGTAGCTTGCCATTGCGTGTGGGATTCTTACCCACTAAACCACACCCTTCCTCTATTGCGATCTAGTCCTATAGGGCTAATGAGCAATTTTCCTTCTGCCTTTATTTTAGTTTTAAATGTAGATTCCATCCAGCGATGTCTATCTAACTGTTTCTTTCTCTTATTATAGCTACACTAATTCAAAAGGCTTTACTCTTTTGAGTCGTCTGGCTATATTTGTATTTAAATGGTTTTGGAGTCTTTTTTCGTAACTTCTTGCAAAATTTTGGATTTCTTTGTCTACAAATTCTATTTGCACATCTTTATGTAGATCATAGTTTCTGATGAACCAGGGCGCGTTCACAATATTTCTTAGAACTTTATTCTGGAACCTCTGAATAACATCTCTATTACTCTTTTTGCTGCATCCCCATAGCTGGATGCCATATGACCAAACTGGTTTCAAAATTTCTTTATAGAGCAGAAGTTGGTTTTGTATTGTCAAGGTAGAATGCTTACCTATGAGCCAGTACATTTTTCTATAACGGATTTGTAGCTCTTCTTTCTTGTTTTTGATGTGGGTTTTCCAGCGAAGCTTCGCATCTAATGTCATACCAAGATATTTGGCAGTATTTGAATAAGGTATTTCTTGACCATTTATATATACTGGTTTATGGTAAATTTTTTTATTTGTGAAATACACATGAATTGACTTAGCTTCATTTAATTTTAGCCTCCATCTTTTTGTATAATTTTGGATTTATGTCATAGCTCTCTGCAGTTTTTCTGTAGATTCTTCATTATTTTCTCTGACAGCCAAAACCGCTGTATCATCAGCAAACGTCGCAATTATATTATTTTCTAGTGCAGGAAAATTACAAGTATACAACAGATACAGTATTGGACCAAGTACACTTCCCTGAGGAACTCCAGCACTGGTTTTTTAAAGATCGGAATATTCTCCTTCTTGTTTTATGTAGAAGTATCTGTCTGATAGATAGCTTTCTATCATTTCCGAATGCTCTTTTGGAAGGATTGTTTTCAGTTTACAATGCAATCCCTTGTGCCATACCTTATCTAATGCCCGAGTCACATCCAAAAAGATTGCTGAACAGACTTTCTTCTCCTCTAAAGCTTTTTCAATAGTGTTTGTTATTCTGTGTACCTGGTCGATTGTTGCGTGTTTTTCTCTAAAGCCGAATTGGTGGTCCGGAATTGGATTCTTCCTTTCAATAACCGGTTATAGTCTTGTCAGATAAATTTTTTCAAATAGTTTTGACATTATAGGCAGCAATGAGATTGGTCTATAAGATGATATCTCATTTGGTGGTTTTCCTGCTTTGGGTATCATAATGACCTCGGCCAATTTCCACAATTTCGGCACATATTTCAGCCTGAATGCAGCATTTATAAGATTTGTTATTTTAACTATTGCCTTTTCTGGTAGCTTCTTCAGAATTTTTCTGGTTATTAAATCATATCCAGGAGCTTTTTTAGATTTAATGTTGTTTTTAATTTCTTTTTTCACTTCAGCTGGATTCGTTAATGCGATTTCCTCTTGCTCCTGAATTTGTTCTACATCTAGATCTTCATCTTCTTCTCCAGTGTTTACTTGAAATATCTTTTCTAGGTGTTCCGCAAATAATTTAGCTTTTTCTATATTATCTCTCGCCCACTTTCCGTCCAATTTTCTAATTGGAGGAATTGCTGCAATAGGTTTTTCAGATTTTTAGCTGCCTTCCAAAGAGAGTAATCAGTACTTTTATCATTTGTTAGTTTTTCCAAATATAAATTTATCGGTTTGTTTTTCACTTCCTTAATTCTTCTTCTTAGTTGTTGGGTGAGATTATTCAGCCTAGTTTTATCTTGTGGAGCTCTAGTTTGGTGCCATTTTTTCCTTTCTCTGCGTTTTATTGCAATTAGTTCTAAGATTTCGACTGGATATTTATTTTCTTTTACTCTTTGTTTAATTACTGTAGTATTTTACCACACTGTAAGTTGTATATCTTTAATGTAGTTTTCCACCTTCGCATCCAGTTGTTCTTTGTATTGCAACGGTAAAGCTAGTTGTATTTTTTCTTCCAGACATACTTTAAAACTTTCCCAGTCAGTGTATTTATTGGCGAGAATCGGAATGATCTGCTTTTCAATAGCGTTTTCACTTACAGTTAGCAGAATTGGTGAGTGGTCAGAGTCCATTTCCTGCCTATCTTCTATCTGTATGAAATTATTCGAAATGTTTTTAATTATGAAAAAATCTATTAAATCAGGTATTTTATTTGGATCTGTAGGCCAATATGTAGGCTTTCCTGTTGATATGGTTTCACACCCAAATTCGCTTGTTGCTTGGAATAATTCCTTGCTTTTGGTGTTTGTTAGCCGTGATCCCCAGTGTGTATTTTTGGCATTAAAATCACCTCTTATAACAAACTTTTTTCCTAGTTTCTCAAAAAATCTAAATAATGATGTTTCTTCAGAGAGTACTTAGGTGGACAATATATACTTGCTACTACAATAAAGTAGTTTTTACATTTTAGGTTTACGGCCATGGCTTGTATTTCTTCTGTTTCAAAGTTGGATTCTTCAAAATGTTGTATACTTTGTTTTATAATCACTGCACTTCTAATCCTCTAGCAGAGTTACCTGGATGTATGCTATGATAAACTTTATAACCATGAAAATTAATATGCGTTTGTTTGTTAAAGTGTGTTTCTGCTATAAGACAAACATATATATTATTTATGTCAAGGACTGCTTGTAGCTCTTGTTGGTGTTGTAGCAGTCCATTGGCATTCCATGAAAGAATTTTTAGTTTATTCATCTTTTCGATTTCGAAGCAGGTTTTTGGTACTGCCCTCTAGTGCTTCTATTCTACAATCCGTATTGACCATAGAACTTTTTATTTTGGTTACTTTTTTAGTATAAGCAGAATGGATTGTTTTAAATCATTTTCTAGTTCGCTATTATTATTAAGTTTTTTACCCGCAACAACTTGGGCATAAGTTTTACTGCTTCTATTTGTCTGGAAATCTTGCTTCACTTACGACGTTTGCAGATGGTTTCTGATTTGCTTTTTAGCTTATTGTGGAATATTCCGTTGTTGTGAATTTAGGTTGATATTCTTAAATTTGATTTTTTGCATTTCTTTTCCGATTATGCAGCCTCTATAATTAGCTGGATATTAATTTCCGCAATGAACACATTTTGGTGGTTCAGTTTTAGGTTTTAAACATTCCCTGGTATGGTGCCTACCTGCACATTTTACGCATCTTGGGGTTTTTCCACAATATTTTTGCGTGTGGCTATATGCCTGGCATTATTTACATTGTACTTCAAGCTTATTTTTTCTTAGGGGCTCGATATTCACAATACATTTTAGAATACTTTTAATCTCGTATATTCTGCGAATATCTTCTTCCGCTTTGAAGGTTAACATAAACATGTTTAATGGTTCCTTATTCTTCTAGCTACGTTTATTTGCAACTCCTATTATTTTATATTCTCTATTTTCAAGATCTTTAATTATTTCTTACACGAGTGAGGCAGGTTCTTCACCATAACTCGTATTGGCCTTTGCTATTTGCTATCATATGAGTGCCAACTATATTTATACTCTGAAAGCGCTTTTGTTAAAGTTCTGTAAGCATCTTCATCTAACAAATTGATTTTTATACAATTCTTTCCAAGAAGTTTCATCTCAAACTGTTTTTCTGTTATTACTTTTTTTACTCTCTCGCAGAATTCATTATAGTTATTAAATTCATCCACAATTATTGGCAGGGGAGATTGTTTTTTCTTAACTTTTTCCGGATCGGTTATTTTTTTCGGCGAAATAATCTTTTTTGGAGTAGTTTCTTTACTTGGAGTGGTTTTATAGTCCATCTTTTTTGCGTTTGGAGGGGTAAGTGAGTCATTTAACTTTCTTTTTTGTTTCTGTTTTACCCTTATCCACTCAGTCTCTTTCGCTAATTCTTCCTCATCTGTAGAGTATACTATTTTTTTACTGTTTTCTGACTTTGATAAGTGTTGAACTTGTGAAACTTGTGGAACTTGTGGTTTCTGTATCTTTAAATTACTAATTTCATTTTTAAGATCCTGTACTTGTTTTTCCATATTGCTTATCAACTGCTTTAGTTGTGTTGTTTCATCGACAGCCTTCTGCCATTTGTTTTACAGTGCATGTTCATTTATGAGTTCTCTAATTGATGGTGATCTGTTCATTTTTCCGCTCTTCTTAAATGGGTCCGCTTGTTGTTTTTTGAATTTTGGGCCACTGGCGACTCCTCTGACCTTCTTATAAGATCAGCAAAGCCCTCGCCTGCAGCCGTGGCATCTGCCGACACATTGGTAGATATCCCTACCGGATTTATTTCTTTATTATCGTTATTCATGTTTTCTATTTTATATATTGGTTGCATTTTACCTACTGCCAGGAGTTTAACTGCCGCGGGATCAGACGCAGACAAGAGAGCCTCTCGTTCCGAGTCAGTCGCTTCGGGATTTTTATTTGAACTTTTAGTCGCCTTTTACGACAAGCAGTTCATACTGCGGAAGTATTCTATTCCCCTACCGCAGGGCTAAATTTAAGAAAATCTTTTAACATATGTTAAAGTATAATGTTGGACCTTCAAATTTTGTATATTAACAAAAAAATTTTAACAGGTATTCAAGTTACAGGTGTTTAAAAATAACAAAATTTAAATTTTTGAGCCCTTATAGCTGATAAACAGAGGACGTGACAAAAAAATTTTGTCCACCGACTGCTACTAATTTCTAAGGATCTAACTCCTCCTAAAATTCAAGACCCCTGACCGGTTTAGAAGATATGTGTAGCCAAAAATTTTACAAAAATTGAGTTTTACATAATGTGTAAATTTTAGTACCGTATGGCAACTCTAAACATTTGTCTTTTAAAAATTTATAAAGTTTATAAAACCAGCTATCTTTAGCCGTTTTCATTTTGAAAATACACCTAATAAAACTCTTGTTATAACAATTTGAACATAGGGCTTTTCCCAACTTTGGAGAGCTGCAGCTCCGTAACGGGTATGGCTACAGAAAAAATTTCTTCTACAAAACTATTTTTTTTGTAATACCTACTCGTGGTTAAAATTTCTTTTCTCTATTTCAAACGATGTAAAAGTTTTTGTAAACATACGGACGGACGGACGGAGAGAGTGAAACTATATAGGCACATTTTTACAATTTTTTTTGAAAATGTGCTAAGAATGAAGCCGAGGCTAACATTGTCGAGTTTTTTATGAAATAGCCTGGGAAGATTTACCTTTGATAGAAATTACCATTAACAATAATTAGTATTTAGCTCTTATAGGCACAGGATCTACTTTCAGTATAATTTATGATAAAGTATTAGGTTTTAAAAAAGTAGAAATTCCTCCTATTCATTTCTCTACGATTATATAAAATGGGAAGCTCATACACCAGCACCTTATGAAATAAAAGCTGCTAAAAATGCTCGACTTAGATGGAAAGAAAAAACTTTAACAAAAAGAAAGTATCAGTATAAGAGGATAGGAGCTTATTTACTCAAAAGTCTTGATGCAATAATAAAATTAGAGAAAGGATTTATTAATTTAAATAATCAAAATATTAAATTTATTAATAACCCATATCAATTAAATGATATTACCATTAGATCTTAGTAAAAATTTTATTAAATTAGTCCATTTAAACTCAGAAGAACTTTGACAAGTAGAAAAAATTATATAAAGATTTAGCAGTTTATTTTATAAAGAAGGAGACAAACTTACAAGTACTCCAGAAATGAAACATGAAATTCGTATTACGACAGATCAATCTATAAATTCTAAATTATATCGATTTCCACCTCAGCCTGAAGAAGAAGTTTTTTCCATTTAAACTCAGAAGAACTTTGACAAGTAGAAAAAATTATAAGAAGATTTAGCAGTTTATTTTATAAAGAAGGAGACAAACTTACAAGTACTCCAGAAATGAAACATGAAATTCGTATTACGACAGATCAATCTATAAATTCTAAATTATATCGATTTCCACCTCAGCATGAAGAAGAAGTTAGAAAACAAGTTTAGGAAGTGGAGGAACAAGGTATAATAAGAAAAAGTAATTCTAAATATACTAGTCCTCTCATATAGTACCGAAAAAAATGGACAATTCTGGCAAAAAGAAATATCGAACAGTTATCGATTATAGAAAATTAAACGAAGATAGGGTTGACGATAAATTTTCTTTGCCAAACATAGACTCTATATTAGATAAATTAGGCAAAGCTCAATACTTTACAACTATTGATTTGGCAAAAGGATATCACCAAATCCTGATTTAAGAAGAAAATAAAAAAAAACTGATTTTTGACACCACATGGACTGTATGAGTTCAATAGAATGCCGTTTTGGTTAAAGAATGCCCCAGCGACATTCCAAAGACTAATGAACGAAATACTCAGAGACCATATAAAAAGAGCTTGTGTTGTATATCTAAATGACATACTGAAATTTAGCACAAGTTTGCAAGAACATGTAAAAGCCATTTCGGATATTTTTATGGTTTTAGAAAAAAAAAATTTTAAAATACAAATAGACAAATGCAATTTTATGAAAAAACAGACAGAGTTTCTCGTTAATATTCTGACGGAACAGGGTTTAAAACCTAACCCAAATAAAATCAAGCTATAGAAAAATTCAATTCACCCAAAATCCAAAAACAAATAAAAAGTTTTTTAGGACTAACTGGTTACTATAGAAAATTCGTAAAAGATTATGCTTAAGTAGCTCAGCCTATTACAAAGTATTTAAAGAAAAATATGAAAATTAATGTTAATGATTCAAATTATATTGAATCATTTGAAAACTTAAAAAACTGATTATCAGCCATCCTATTTTAAAATATCCGAACTTCAAAAAAACTTTTTACTCTTACAACAGATGCTTCTAATTTCGTTTGCCTCCAGACAGCAGATGCAGTTTGTTTTACCTCAAGAACTCTTAACAACCACGAAAAAAATTATTCAGCGACAGCGAAGAGTTTTTGGCTATTATGTGGTCTGTAAATTACTTCAGACCATATCTTTATGGAAAAAAGTTCAAAATATTAATTGACCATCAGCCTATAAAATTTTTACACTCCAAATACAAAGGGGAAGATATGTCTTCAAGACACCAGAGGGGTTTGCTAAAATCGGGAGGATAGAGTAGCTGATTTTTTAAGTAGAATAGAACACAACGTGGACGTTAAGTCTGATGAGGGAGAGAATAACAACAAAAATTCCAATATTTTAAAAATTTCTGGAAAAAGTGAAAATAATGAATCAGAATTTGGTATTTTCAATATTGCAGATGATGTAAATGATATAACAATGGCAACTGTTCATTCAGCAAGGAAAAAACAATTTGACCATATACCTATAAAAGAGGAAATCGTGAACAAATATAAGACCCAAATTATATTAACAAATAACAAAATTGTAGAATTGAAAATAATGTTAGGAAGAATATTTATTTACATAGCAGAGTATGATTTTGAAAGGTTAACTGAAATTTTTACAAATTTTTTGAAGAAAGGTAAAATAGAAATATACTCCGAATTACCAGATAATAAATCATAATATTAGATCGGCTTATTTTTTCCCATACAAATATATACATCTTTTTTTCGGGTAAATTATAAGACCAATTTTAATGAAACAACAACCACAAAAAAGGTTTTTTTTTTGTTTTCATATTAAAATAATAATTTTTTTTTTGAATATTGCGTTTTTTCAGGTGAAAACCCGTTTTTAGTTTAACGTAAATTTGAATTTAACGGTCACGCGGTTAAAAGTTGATGACTCTAATATTATGCGCCGACTTTCTGTGTAACTGTAATTCATTTTCGGTTGTAACTCGCAGCTCAATCAAACTATTATATGCGCCGACTTATATCTTCCTTTTTTTTTGTTTAGTTCAAATGTTCAATGAACAAGGAGATTGAAATTTTTTTTAAATTTTTGTTTTGTTTTTTTTTTTTTTCTTTATCTCTCTAACATTCCAGTGAAAAAAATGAGATCTGTTCGAAATAAAAGCAATACATTTGGTTTATACAGTAGTTTTCATTTATAACGAACTCAATTTTAATTATAATAAACGTTACAATGCGTAACGCATCAAAAATACAAGAAAAATTTCATTAGAAGGAAAAGCATTATAAATAGGCTTGAGGCTGACACATCAAATAAAATTCTAGCAAATGAGTTCGAAGTGTCCATTCTAGAATTAGCACATTCTACAATGTTCAAGTCTTATACTAATTTTTTCAAATTTCACAGCCTTCTTTTAAAACGACATTCGTTTATTACGATGAATATTTTCTGTCTCTTCATGGTCGTTATAAGCGAAAAATACGGGATATTTTTTTTTTCCATAAAAATTATTTTGCTACTTCGTATATTGTTGTTGCTTTTTGTTAAGTTTTTTATAATAATAATATAACCGACTTTTGAAATATATTCTGTAGTTGCCATTACGTTTGAGAAATGTATAACAAAAATTGTTATAAAATATGTTTGCAAAAAATTAAAAACGAAAATCTTTCTTAAAAAAATAATTTGTAATTTAAATGATTTGTTCCTTCGGGCCTAACCAAAATCAGCGCTTATGGTGTATAATTGCTAACAAAAAGTTTTAAAATGTTATTGTTTTTTATTATGTTGTTATTGTTCTAAAAATAAAATATTTTAAAATAATATTGTTTTTAAAAATACATATATATTTTTAAACAAGTAAAGAAACAGTAAGTCGGTGCAACCGACTTAGAAATACCCTACACCTATTTGGTTCAAATTTAATGGGAAGTTCATAAGTCATTTTAAAATCATAAATGCTTTTATTAGTTTGATCGTTAGACATGGCTAACCATATTTATACCCGTGCATACATATATGAACATCGGGTATATTAAAATTACTCCTCCGTTTGTAACGCATCGAAATATAAGAGCTAGATATAGTGTCAAGGGTCCGTATCGAATCATCATCGAAAAGTGAATCGATCTAGCTATGTGTGTCCGTCCGTCCGTCCGTCAGCACGATAACTCAAAAACTATAAGAGCTAGAGTTCTGAAACTTTCACAAACTAATTTTTAGACAATTTGTAGGTTCCCTATTGTTTTTGGTTAAAATCGGAGAAAGGCTTCGGGTAGCTGCCATACAAATTTTTCGATATTTTATGAGTATTTTTTAAATTAATAACGAAATAGAAACCAAATATAAAAACAAACAAATTGTTGTTAAATTATTAATCGATTCATGGTGTAGTGGTTAGGACATGTTACTTGTAGCAAAAATGTCTCGGTTCGAATTCAGGCTAAGGAAATTTTTTTTTTTTTTTTAAATTCATTTTTTTTTATCTATTTTTTTTTAATAAAATATATGTATTTATTTTATGTTTGAAAAAATTTTATTTTCTAGAAAATTAGACAGAAGACTCATTTATATTAAAAATTATTAATTTTTTTTAATATTTCTATAAAAAAATTCAAAACTGTTATTTAAAACAAACAATTGATACCATAGCAACTATGTTTATTTAAAACTGTTATTTAAAACAAACAATTGATACCATGGCAACTACAATTATTTAAAAAATAATTAACGAGATAAATAAAAACTCGTTTTGTAGACAAATTATTAATTGTTCTATGGTATAGTGGATAGTGGATAGGACATGGGACTACTGGTCGAAACGTTTCGGTTCGATTCCTGGCTGGGGCAAAATTTTTTTTTTTTTTTAAATTCATCTTAAAATTCTCATTTATAAATTATTTATTTTTTTTAATACATTTTTAAAAAAATTCAAAACAGTTATTCAAAACAAACAATTGATACCATCGCAACTATAATAATTTAAAAAAAAAAATTGAGATGAAGAAAAAATTGTCGATGGCTTAGTGGTTAAGACGTCGACATTTTAATTGAAAAGTGTGGGTTCGAATCTCGTTGAGAGCATATTTTTTTTTAAATTCATCTTTTTTTTTAATTCATTTTTTTTTTATTAATTTTTTTTGTAATTAAATATAAAAAAACAAATATTTTGAATTTTCTGTCAAACAGTTCAATTGCAATATAAGAATTTCTTATTTATTTAATACACGCACGGGTATCTAAAAGTTGACAAGGGCAACTATAATCTTCCTCGTTTTTTTATAATACTAAAAAACATTTGCTAATTATGTTATCAATTCAAAAATATTAAAAATTCTTACTAACTTATCTATTTAAAATATTAAACAACAAATTAAATTGAGATAAATGAATTCGTAAAATGCAATTACAAAATTACATATTTAAAACTTTTATCCAATTCAATAAAATTTTACACACATGCAGCAATTACTCCTTTTCAGAATTTTAAGCTGTATTGCATTTACTGTAAAATGATTTAGTACCTTTGGTTAATTATTTCAATTTTCAATCATTTTTAAATTTATTATCTTAATTTACTAATTTTTTAATATTCTATAGAATTAAACTCTAAATTATTCGAACGAAAATTAATTTGTAATAATATAAATATAAAAGTTTATATAATTTCATGGTTTTTAATGTTAGTTAAAACCATTAATGCTTACATTAGCTTGTTATCACAAAATTTAATAATCAAAATATGCAATAAATGTATTTCTAAAATACAATGATAAATTTTTAACAGTTTCATATAATTAATTTTAATACAAAAACGAGGAAGATTATAGTTGCCCTTGTTAACTTTTAGATACCCGTGCATACCCACTAACCGTTATTTATTTCCCTTATGCTATCATAAATATTACAAACAAAATATAAAAATGTAAAATAGTTAAAAAAAAAATTTAACTTATTATACCATAATTTTTGCTTAAAAAAAAAAAAAGGAACAAAAAAAAATGTAATTTTTCTGTTGGTCAGAGTGATGTCCAACTTAGCCAACTAACTTGCCCTATTACTTTACCTGCCCAGTTTTAATTTTAACCTCGTAGCTTCATTAGATTCACAGTTATCGAATTGACAACTTTGTGTGGCAGCTGCTCGAAAACGGGGCCATAACATTTTGAAACTCCATATAAGTGCTCCATTCATTATATAAGTAACCGTGTGAAATTTTCATCCTCGTAGTATAATATAGTTTGTAAGAAATTCATATTGGTGCAAAGAAATTGTATGGCAGCCCCCCGAAAATGGGACCGTAACATTTTGAAACTCCATATAAGTGCTCGATTCATTATATAACTAACCGTGTGTAATTTTCATTCTCGTAGTATAATTTGTTTTGAAGAAATTCATATTGTTGCAAAGAAGTTATATGGCAGTTCCACGAGGTCTTGGTCTGGTTTTAACCAAAAAGAATAGGGAACCTCAAAAATGTCCAAAAATGTTTTGTGAATTCCAAAACTCTAGCTCTAATTTTTTAATTCTATCTCTTTTAATAAGTTTTTAATTCACGAATATATTAAACTTAAGCAAAATAAGCTTCATATGATCATATTTATATAATGATCATCATGATAGATAATAGTCATCATATTCATAATGATATCTATCAATATCAAAATACAAAGCATGCAAAATATTACACATATACATATTATATGAATACATATAAATTATTTATGAAGCCATTTACTTAAAAAAAAATCTTTATCTTCTTTTTTGCTTATCTAAAATTTTGTTTTAAACTAACTAACTTGTAACTCGAAAAATTTTTTATCTCCAAAAAAAAAATAACAAAACAAAAATAAACAAAATTCATATAATTTCATGTTTAATACAAGATGCCTAACAAAATTTCAAATTTTTATATGAAAATATTGGAGTTAAAAAAGTTAGTTGTTCGAGAGCTACCCGAAGTTTTGGTCCGATCTTAACCAAAAAAAATAGGGAACCTAGAAATTGATTGAAATAATAGAACTTAAATTGAAATAAAACAACGTTTACAAATTGTTGAAATTTATTTTCAAAATCAGTGTTTCGTAAATTTTTGCTAATATAGAGCAAAAACAATCCTCAAGAAATTCAGCAGGTTTTATTCCACACCATTGCAATGCATCAAATGCACCCTATGGTGTGGTGTTCAACCAAAAATGAGCTTCATCATTAACAATTTCGATTTTTCAAATTTGGCGAATAGAATACTAATTTCGAAAATAAATTTCAATAATTTGTAAACGTTGTTGCGGCGTGAGCATTTCCATGATAATTCGTCAGTGTTTACTGAAATCAAATAAAAAAAAAAATTGGCTTCAATCTTAATTTAAATGTGTTTTATTTAAATTTAAAGTTCTATCATTCAAAAAAAAAACACCCTATACAACTTATTTTATAACAACAATTAACAAAAATAATGTAAATACATTGTCATAAGTATTTGCTTACAAATAAATTTTATTCAGGTCTACCACGTTGCTGCAATAGTAGCAGGTTTAATTTATTTATTATTTGGCTATTTCTGTTTTAATCACCAGGAATTTCATATTGTTTTCACAATAGTATGAAATACTTAAAATAGAAATATGTTTTACCTTTTAGTCGAATTTTTTTTCTTAGTGTTTGTTTCATATACAATTTGATCGTATTGGTTTTTTTAAATTGCAGATCTACTACATTTCCTACCAAAATTACCCACGAAAACGCTGATTCTTTATTGTACTAACTGTTTAGTTTTTATCATTTGATAATCTACTTATAATTATTTTATAAAAACTAAACAAAGTAGTTCAATTGATTTTAATTGCTACTAAGTTTTAAAATTTCAGTGTTAAAATAAAGAAATTTCAGTCAATTAATTTATTATTAATTATTATTTTAAAGCTATAGTAGTACTTATGTAACAAAAATTTAAATAAAATTTAATTTGAATAATTTTTAAAAATGAAAATTAATATTGTAAAATCAAATAAGGGTCGAGATAAACTGTTTATAAATGGTTTCGGATATTTTAAAGATGGAGTGAAAAACAATATATTTAAATGGAGGTGTGAAAAAAGGAATAAATATAAGTGCACTAGTAAAGTCAGCACAATTTTAAAAAATGATCAGCATAAAATCCATATTATCAACGTCTCATACACATGATCCAATAGCCAATGAATTAAATGTGTCCGTGGCTAATCAAAATCTCAAATTATTAGCAAAAAATTTATCACTTCTCCCATCACAAATTATAAGAGAAAATGTTTTGGAATGTGATCCAAGTAGCAGAGTTTTTTTGGGATCAAAACAGGCTCAAAAATCTAAAATTACTAGAGCCAGAACTGCATCCTTAAAGGAGCCAAACTCTGCAGCAGAAATTAATATTCCGGAGAACTTGAAGAACATGGATGGAGAACTGTTTGTTTTATCGGAAAAGCAATGCGATGGAGTATATATTTAAATTCTAGGTACAATTTCAAGTTTAAAACTATTAGAAGAATCCAAATGCTGGATGGTTGATGGAACGTTTTACGTTGTACCAACATTTATGTCGCAATTATTTACGATTCATGGAACAGTTGAAAATCAAACTGTTCCATTAATTTTTTATTTAATGACAAAAAAATGCAAAAAACTTTATGAAAAATTTTTTTTTGAATTATTAAATATAGCCTGCAAATTCGATATTCATTAAAACCAGAAATCATCATTTCTGATTTTGAAAAGACTATATTTTTAGCAGCAAAAGAATTCTTTCCCAGCACGACTTGTAAAGGATGTTTGTTCCATTTCGGACAAATAATTTGGCGCCAAGTTCAAAAATGCAATCTTACGTCACAATATGGAAATAGTTAAGATATAAGCATTAGAACCAATGCCAAGCAAATTAGAATGCTTAAGAGCTTGGCATTGGTTCCATCAACTGAAATCTCTAATTATTACAGCGAATTATATAATAATTTTGACGATAAAAATGTGAAAAAGCTGGGAAAGAGGTTAAAAAACAATTATATAAGTGGCGAAAACCAAAAGGAACCCAGATATAATCCGGAGTTCTGTAGTGTAACCGATTCAATAAAAAAAATTTTCCTCGTACCCAGAACAGTCCTGAAGCCTGGCATCGTCGGCTTAAAGCTATAGTTGGAAAAAAAAACTGTGATATATATAAACTTATTGAACATTTTATCAAAAGAATTAGTTATTGCGAAAACAGCTATTGAAAAAATAAAATCTGGAAACTATCCACCTAAAAATAAAAAAAATTTGAAAATATATAAGAATATTGAAAGAATAATAAAACACCGAAAAAAGTATTCAAAACTTAAATATTTAAAAAGAATTGCTCAAAACATTCATTTATATTAATTACTTGATTGATTTAAATTAATATGTTTGTAAATTTATATGAAATATGATTTTTTTTTGTAATTTTAAGAAATAAATACAAATTTTTTTTATTTATACTGAAAGTGCATGTTCGTTTTAAAACTCCTAAATTTAAATGCAAATACCCTTATGATAAAATAAGAGATTTTATTTTATTGAAATTTTGTGGTACCTATTTGTAGAATATTTATATATATTCCAGCATACACGGAGCGGCTGCATGAAAAAAGTCTCCAAAAACAAAAGTCCCTCAAAAATCCCTGCTAATTCAGAATCGCACGTATACAAATAACCAACCTATAAAATCTCTCCTAATTATTTTTCACATGCATATTTCAACAAATAAAAATTTAAAAATAGTGGGGGCTAAACAAACCCCCGCTAAACAAATTATTGAAACCCAGATTTTGAATGCACCTCTAAAATCCCTCCTAATTCAGAATCTCACGTATACATATGTATAAATATTCTGGAAAAAGCGGCAATCCTGATTTTGAATCCAACTCTAAAATCCCTGCTAATTCAAAATCTCATGTATACATATATTTTAATATTCTGGAATAAGCGTATA
The DNA here is from genome assembly GCA_963082915.1 of Dolichopus griseipennis. Taxonomy (NCBI): domain Eukaryota; kingdom Metazoa; phylum Arthropoda; class Insecta; order Diptera; family Dolichopodidae; genus Dolichopus; species Dolichopus griseipennis. Next base: position 116,397,503 of record OY720441.1, read on the forward strand.
ATCCTGATTTTGTAACAAACTCTAAAATTCTTGCTCGCTAAAGCTATGGAAATATTTTTTGTGGATTTTTTTTTCTTGCAATTTTTTTTTGGAATTTTTTTTTTTCTTTCTTTGGAATTTTTTTTTTGAAGTTATGACACCATCCCCTTGAGTCTATATCTACTACGCTTTCTTCTCTGCGTCCAAACGTAATGCAAAATTTATTATACCCTTTGACTCTATAGTCATACGGGTATAATAAATTTTACAACTTAAGTATCGCACAATTTCTTAATTATATATTACCTATGGTAATAATTCAATAAAATATAGATATGATATAATAAAAATACTTAGTTTTTAATTTATAAAATATAATATATAATATGTTTAATAGTAAAACTCTTAGCTTTTTAAAATATAAAAGTGTTAAATAGTAAGAGAAATAGGAAATAGTCAAATTTGATTTTTTTATCTTTATTAATTTCGAATATATTATGCTTTAAGGTCTTGGGAGTAGTGGGGGTATATAAATTTCATCAAAATAGCGTAATTAGTTTCTAAGTTTTGGTGTTTTTAAGATATACGTTTGTTAGCTTTTGAACTTTTCAAAGGTTCCAGAACCCGAAACCATGGTACGATTTCGCCCATATGCAGTCCCAGTCATAGTTTCAATACTAATTAACCCTTGTACACAATTTGAACATTCTATATTAATTTTAAGCTACTAATTTTATTAATTTCGATGACAAGCCTTTCAACCTTTAGAGGTCTAAGAGAGTTTACTGAACCACCACTCCAATTGATCATACATTAAGGGAACACGTAGGAAATAGTAAAGAACAGCCTTGTGCCAAATTTGAAGCTTCTACATTTGTTTTAAGTTACTATCTTTATTATATTTACTGATATGCTTTAAGGTCTTCGAAAGTATGTGGATGGTTCCCGACCCGCTATTTCAATTGGTTTCAATTCTCGAGGACACTACGGGAATAGAAAGGGACACCCTGATACCGAATTTGGAGGTTCAAACATCTTTCAATTCGGAATCATGCTCGTTTGGCCTAAATCGATGAAAAAATTCCAGGATCCGAACCCATGGTCGGATTTCGCCTATAAGCAGTACGCGCCGTTCTTTCAATACTATTGATCCCTTGTACACAATTGGAACGTTCTATCTTAATTTTAAGCTATTTTTTTTAATAATTTCAATGATATGCTTTAAGGTCTTCAGAACTGCGTGGATGGTCCCCGACCCACTACTCCAATTGGTCCTAAATTTTCAGGACTCTAAGGACATAGGAATAGGCACCCTGATACCAAATTTGAATGTTTTCTCTTAATTGAACCTGTTGAGTTATCTTTAGTTTTTTTTATATGTTCCTTGGCCCTTAGAACAATTAAAAGGTCTAGAATCCGAACTCATGGGCCGATTTCGCCCATATGCAATCTCCGCCGTACTTTAAGTCCTAGTAACCTACAGCTAAAATTTCATTAAGATGGCTCCATTAGTTTTTCAGTTATCGTGCTTACGGACGGACGCACGGCCATGGTTATATCGATTCAGCAGGTCACGCGGATCACAAATATATATACTTTTCCATATCTAGCTCGCTTCTTTTAGGTGGTTACAAACACCAAACCAAAGTTAATATACCCTTTTCCTATTTCATAGGTGTAGGTTATAAAAATACATAACATATATTTAAAATAATTAAAATACCTATAATATGTTTGCAGAAACAAAAAGAAAATAACATTTCTTAAAAACATTCTTTCTTAAATTTTTCTTTAGGGATCAACCAGAATAAACGCGTACGGCGTGCACTTTCCGTCAAAAAATTTTGAAATAAGTAGGTATGTTATGTACTGTACTTCAAAATTTCAAATTTAACAAAGCGTATAAAAATATTGTAATTGTTTTTTCTTATGTTGCTACGATTAGGTTTTCAAAATAAAATAATATTTTTTTTTTAAAGAAACATACATTCAAAATAATTGAAAATACCTATTATTATGTTCGCGAAAAAAAACTAAAAAATAATCTTCAACTTAAATAAATGCGTTCGGCGTATAACTTCTGTCAAAAAATTTACAAATAGATAGATACATGAATTTACATAAGACCAACCAAAATACGCGTAAGGCGATGTACTGTAACTCGGATTTTTAAAATTTACAAATTGACCTAATGTATAAAAATATTGTTTTTGGTTTTTCTTATATTTCTAAGATTATGTTTTAAAAAATATCTTATATTGAAAAAAATTTAAAATGCACCTATTATATGACACCTATTATAAAATTTGTTGTCCTAAATTAAAACATTCAAATAAATAGATTTACGGATATGTATATTTTAATTTAGGTTAATTTAGGCCCTATTAAATGAAAAGTTTATTCTACGTTTTAAACATATTTTTTTTATTATAAAAAACTCTTTTTAGTTTTACTTGGACATAACGCACGAATTTTATATAATGCACGCATTCCTTTTACGAAAAATTCTTGATGAAGAGTAGGTAGAAGTTGTTTGTAAATGGAAAGCTCTTTTTTGTTTCAGGAGTTTATAATTGTCAGATTAATTATCCTAGATAATATATGACATTTTAAAACTATCTGTCATTTGTGAAGTTAATAATATTTAATATATTTAGATAATGAAAACAAAGTGAAAAAATTAAGGTTTATTGCTGAAATATATAAAGACTATTTTTAAAATGGAAGAGTTAAGTGCTTATTGATAATCAAATGAAAAATATGTTATAACATAACCTATTCAAGAGGAAATTCATCTATTATGAAAAATTTATATAAAGCTATCTGCCGAAAATAATTTAATTATCTACTCCTCTCATCTACTCTTTTTCAAGAGCTGGTGTAATGTAGCTGGCAGTAGGTGAGAGTAAAAAAGAGTAGTTTACTCCTCCATAGGAACGCAAGTAATAACATTTGTTTATTTGAAGAAACTTATAAGTCTTGACTCATGACCATACATAGAAAAAAATAAATAAATTAACTGGACAAATAGGTATAATATAAAGTAAACTAAAGAATTCAGAACCATTTTTTGCATACATAATGTACATTTGTAGTAAAAATTTCAGATTTTATTATTGAAATGTAGTGCCTATACTTGCCTATGTAGCTACTAAATTTAAAAATGGAATAAGGGGAGGAAAAATTGATCAATCTTTTAATTGATTAGTTATTTTGTTTTTAATATCTTTGTAGATATGTTATAAATCTTAAAATTGTGATTTTAAAAAAAATCTCGACTTCCGTCAACTTAAATATTACTTTGTACTTCTGGCAGCTTCAATATAATATTATACTAAGTACTAAACTTATGAATTATGATAGGTATGTTACATTTTGTTATACATATTATGCCTATGGATAGCTTTTTAATTAGGATACAGAATACATACAACATAGTTCAAATGATACTAAAATGTTTAGAAAAAAGTACAGTTTTTTATATGTAGGACAGCATTAACTCGAATTTTGGCTAGTTGACTTCACTAAATATGTATATGTATTTGTTTAGAAAAATCATCAAATTTTCAGAACATTATATATTAGAACACTATTTATATTTAGAATGTAAATGGCTTTTTTTGTGTAATAACAAAATTATACTCTCTTTGTCGTTAAGCTACAGGAATAAAATTCAAAAATACTTAAAAACGTTTTTATAAATGAAAAAATTATAAATTTTTTTTTTAAACAAATTTCAAACGCAAGAATTGTTGACAACATTGTTGCCATAAATTTTATTATGTATAGGAAAAAAAAATAAGTTTCGTAAAATAAAAAATTTTTTTATTATCCAAAATTATTAGAACTGCCGCAATTAGTTATAAATCAGTGTGAAGTTTGTCAAGAGGTTAAATACTATCGGAATCCTATAAAACCTAAATTTAAACGCACGGAAACTCCAAATGATGTAAACGAAATTATACATATTGATACCTATACTATAATGAAAACAAATTTTTTAACCATTATAGATTAATTCTCAAAATTTGGAACTGCTTATCATCTATGTGATAAAAATCAATTAACTCTAATAGATAGTTTAGAAGATCATTTCACAAAATTAGGTAAGCCAAAAAAAATAATAGCACATAACGAGTTTAAAGCTATTCAAATAAAAGAATTCTTAAGGGAAGAAGGGATAAGTTTACACCTCACCAAACCTAACCATACTGGTAATAGTGATATAGAACGATTTTATAATTCGTTAGCTGAAAAATTCAGAATACTTAAACACATTAATAAAAACATGTCTGTTAAAAGATTGATGCAATTAGCTATTAGAAACTATAACGAACGGTTTCACTCAACATTTAAAAGTATCCCGAAAAGTTAATAAAAGAAAATTTAAAAACAGTAAAATTAAAGAACTTAAGTAGATGAAATAAGAAAAGAGAAGAGTACCAAGAGGAAATATCTACAGGTTTTATAAAGAATTATAAAGCTTTAAGACATCAGGAGCAACCTAAATATAAAAGGATGAACTTAAATAATATTCATATAGCCAACATTAAAAGATCTCCTAAATTCTTCATTTTAGGTAACAATACAGATTAAAAAACAAAATGTTTTATTAGAATTAAAAAAAATATAAAAGTCAATCCAAAGTTCATAAAACTCTTTCTTTTTAGAAATGCAAAAAAGAATTGAAATAGTTTAGGAATTTCAATTTACAGAACAGGATACTGGTTTATTATAGTAAACTATATTAACAGATATCGACACTAATGAATAAAGTAAGGTTGAAATTTAAATAATTTAGTTTTGTTTGATAAGTTAGTATATAATTCTCTAGGTTTTAGTAAAAATACATTATTTTTTCTAAATAAAATTTTTCAATTTAAATTTACAGATTTTTATGTACGGCATGGTTGCCAGAAATATGTAGTTTACTACAATTAAATCAAATATCCGAAGAACTAGGCTATATTCAAATTAAAATAAAAGAGGTAGAAATTACTAATGAAACAACAATAATACTTCATATTATTGATCCCAGAGAACTTAACGACCTAGTCTTACAAATTGAAAATAATTTAAACGAATTAAATTCATCAGATATAAATTTGATAAATTCTGAAATAAAAAATATTAGGGCAAAAATCAAATCCATAATACCAATTACTAATAGGCGAAAACGAGGCTTAATAAATGCTGTAGTTAAAGCACAAAATTGGCTTTTTGGTACGATGAATAATGATGATAGGAAAGAGATCCTAGATCATTTAAAAATAGTAGAAGATAATAACCATAGCTTAATTTTAAGTTCAAATAATTAAAAAGTGTAATAGAAAATGATAGACGCAAAATGAAAGATGTTTTTAATGAAGTAAAAAAAATGAATTTACAGTTTACAGCATTCTTTATTTATAGATCAATTAATAAAATTAAGGTATTTAGAAAATAAAATAGATCAGATACAGGATAACATTGCGTCGGTCAAGCATAGTATTGTACATCCTAGAATCTTAACAACAGAAGAAATAGAAACATATAGAATTGATTTTTATAAATTAAATTTAATTAAAATGGGTATTATGATATATAAAGGAAAATTCTGTTGTATTTGCAATTAAAATTCCAGAAAATTATATAAAAACGGATTTAAAATTAGTAACACCACTACCAAATAAATATAATTTTGAAATAGATGAAAATAACGAATATATTGTAACTATTGAAAATCAAACATATACATTTGTAGAAAACAAATTATTAAAAAATTTGAAGTTAAGCAAAAATTTTTTAAATAATTGTAAGTTAAAATTTAATGATAAAACCAAAATTCAAATATTAGATGATGTATCGATTTTAATAAAAAACGATTTTAATAAAAAACGATTTTAATAATTAAATAAAAATTATCTGTTAACATTTTTTAACTGTCAAATAAAATTATATAAAGAAACATTTGCCAACCAAAAACATATGGTGCATTACAAATATTACTATCCAGAAATTAATAAAAATATTACTTAAATTATAAAAATAATAGTAAATACTTATTTTTGAAAATATAGTAACAGATCATGTAAAAAATTTACAAGAGATTAAAATATCATAAAATTTGTCATATTATGGTATTAATATAAGAATTTTTGTTTTTCTATAATTTTAATTACAATTGGTTTAAAAATAAAATTGGTTGAAAAATGAAATTCAGGAGGATTTTCAATCTAAGCAGGGAGAAGTTATGTATAACTGTTCACTTTCAAATAAAAAAGAAGAACCTCCAAATAACATAATAAACAAAAATGAAAAATATGACGAAATGTTATCAAATGTAAATAAATTGTCAAATTCAAATTTTTAAAATAAATCAAACAACAATGTAAAACCGTACTTGAGCATTTTTAAATATTAAGCAATTTCGAAATATAAGACTTCCTTTTATTTATCCACTTAGAACAGGGGTTCCCAAACTTTTACCAGCCGAGACCCACTATTAAGACCGCAAAGTTTTCGCGACCCACCTGTAAATAAAACAAGAAAAAAGCTAAAAATTTTGATTTACATATTTATTTAACGCACATATTTAAGAATAATTAATAGGATAGGATGTATGAAATGAATGAGCCTGCTTTCTATTTTTTGCAATAACATCTTCGACATCTACTTTTATATTTGTTATTTTTAAGCGAAGTGAGTTTGATAGCTGTAATTTGTTGCGATATTTATTTTTTATATACATATATATTTTTCTAGATTTTTCATTTCTTTATAGAAATAAAAATCAAAATTTTCTTTAAGTCTGTCCAAATGCTCAATTATTATAGAAATTAAATCGTTGTTGGGCGTTACTTCATTTTCAATGATAAAAGTTTGGAATGTATCAAAGCAGTCATATTTATTTTCTTGAACATTATTTTTCCACAATATAAGTTTTTTTGTAAAAGCTTTTATTTTACCATGAACCGAAAATATATCAATTCCATTTGTTCCTTGTAATTGTAAATTTAAATCGTTCAATTTCGAAAATATATCTGCTAAATAAGTCAGCAAGACTACATATTTCACATTGCGCAAATTTGATGTGTGCCCATCTTGTTTATGTTCATGTAAATATATTGCCACTTCTTCGCGAAGTTCAACAAGTCTTGTCAGGACTTTGCCTTTCGATAGCCAGCGGACTTCTGTATGCAACAGAGAGATTTATGTAAACTTCCCATCTCTTCGCAGAGTTTTTGAAATAATCGTGATTGTAATGGTTTGCTCTTAATAAAATTTACAATTTTAATAGCAGTGGTCAAAACAGTATTTAGACTTTTTGGTATATTTTTGGATACTAACGCTTCTTTATGAATAGTGCAGTGAGTCCATGTTGCGTTTGGACATTTTTGAAGACAACGTGTCACAGCACCACTGTTTTTACCACACATTGTTGGTGCACCGTCGCTACATATTCCGACGCAGTTTTCCCAATCCAGTTTTTTCAATGTTATATAACTGTCGAGCGTATCGAAAATTATTTCACCAGTTCCTCGAACGATTGGTTCACAAAATAATATGTCTTCAAAGAACTCGTTGCACCATATAAAACGAATGAAAATAATTAGCTGGGACAAATATTGTACATCGGTTGATTCATCCAGTTGCAACGCAAAAAGTCCACTAACTTGAATTCTATGGATAAGCTTATTTTCTACCCATTCGGACATTACATCTATTCTAAGAGCAACTGTGTTATTGGAAAGTGGAATTGATTCAACTTCTTTTAAGCTCTTCTCTCCAAACATAATTCCAACAGCATATTTTATAGCTGAAAGTACTAATGACTCTCCAATAGTGTGCGGTTTACCGGATTGTGCAATTCGCAAACTTATAATATACGAGGCGAACATAGCCTTTTCATTAATGCTGATGAAGCGAGAAAATAGATTTTTTGAATTATTTAATTCCTGTAATTTAGTTTTAAAATAATCAATCGGCTTATTTTTTAAATCGGAATGTTTCGTCTCAAAATGTCGTTTTATTTTTTGTGTGGTCGCATACTTTCATTAGCAAGAATTTCTTGACAAATAACAAACTGTGGGCGTGGATCATCTTCTTTTCTATTCCATGTAAATCCAAATTTTAGATATTCAGAATCATATTTTCTTTTGCCACGTTTTGATGATTGCGAACTTGTTGAAGGATTCTCACCAAATTTTCTCTTATTATCTGTTTTTGTTGCTACAGAACCTTCTTTTTCTTTTTCATTTTCAATTGTTTGTTTTTGCCCAGGAGTCTTTTTCAATCGCAGCAATGGTTCTTTAAAAATAAGAATATGAAGAACTTTATTTATTACATGAAATACAATAGCATTAAATTTAAAAAATACTTACATTTGATTTTAAATTATGTTTTTTTATTAACGAAACACTTTTATTAACAATATATATAAACTTTTTTATTAACAACACAACACCGTACTTAGTCCAAAACAAAATTTGCACTGGTTGTCTGAATATTTTAAGTTTGTAATCCTAAAATTCTAATTAACCGTTATTTGTGTTTGGTTGCCTGGTTAAAATGTAGAAAAGTGGTTGCTATGATGCGATTATAACAAAAAAAGTTCTAAATACAAAAATTTGCTAAGAAGAAATTTAATTTTTAAACCACCGAAAAATATGCAATAATTTTTTGTCGCAAACCTACCTATATATAAATATTGTGACAAGTTAATTAAAAGCAAATTAATATGCTCAATTAATCAACTAAATATTAAATTTTTGGCGACACACCGAAAATAGCTTCAAATTTGGTCAAAAAAATTTTGGGTCCAAATTTTGTCCGATTTTACAAAAAACTGCTTTGGCTTAAAAGAAAGCCCCAAAAAACATTTTGTTGAATTCCATTAGCCCATTGCGGCCCAACAGCTTTTTATAGGTCTTTTGAATACTTTACTCTAAATTCGAAACGGTTTGACCAATTGACTTCAAATTTTGTATACGTGATGCTCCTTGAGAATTGAGTTGACACTATTAACAGTTTTTGAATTTGTTAACCCATGTCGGGCCGATGGTTTGTCAAAAAAAATTTTGGGTCCAAATTTTATCCGATTTCATGAAATACTGCTTTGGTTAAAAAGAAAGCCTCAAAAAAAATTTTATTGAGTTGCATTAACTCATTGCGGCCCAACACCTTTTTATAGGTTTTTTCAATACTTAACTCTAAATTAGAAACGGTTTGACCGATTTTCTTCAAACTTTGTATAAGTGCTCCCCTGTGAGCATTGAGTTGACCACTATCAACAGATTTGGAATTTGTTAACCCATGTCGGCCCGAAGGCTGGTTAAAATAATTTTGGAAGCTAATAATGTCAAAATTTGCGAAGTACTGCTTTGGCTAAAAAGAAACCCCGAAAAAAAATTTGGTTGAATTCCATTAACCCATTGCAGCCCAACAGCTTTTTATAAATTTCTTGGTTACTTTATTTTAAATTAGAAATGGTAAAACCGATTTTCTTCAAATTTTGTATATGTGTTCCGTTTTGAGAATGAAATGACTTCTTTTAACAGACTTGCAATTGGTTAACCCATGCCGGCCCTACGTTTGACTAGAAAAAGATTTGGAAGCAAATTACGTCCAATTTTGCGCAATACTGCTTTGCCCAAAGAGAAAGTGTAGTTCCGTTAACACATTGGGGCACAGTGGCTTTTTATAGATTTTTGCGTTACTTAACTCTAAATAAAAAACGATTTGACCGGTTGACCTCAAATTTTATATGTGTGAAGCAACTTGAAAATGAAGTTCACTTTGTTAACAGTCGCTCCTACGATTGGTCAAAAAAAATTTTTGGAAGTAACTTACGTCAAATTTTGGAAAGTAGTTTGTATTGCTTCGAATTACAGAAAGTTTCAAAATTTACTAGAATAATCCTAGAAAAATCGTTTTAAAATGATTGCTTTCATACATTTTAAAATTTGCATGTGTAAACCGTGTGTAATTTTTGTGTTAACTTTATGCAGTAACATCAACTTCAATTAAAGCTCCAGTGAGAGGCGTAGCAACGCGCACCGGGTATTAGCTAGTATTATTATAAAAAATGTTCAAGTACAGTTACAATTCTTTAATATTGTTAAAAAGAACATAATATTGAACAAAAGAATTGTTTTTCAGTTTATGTTAAAAGTTTATTAAATAAAGACCGTTAAATTTAAACTCTGTGTTTTTTTATTTACATATTTAAAAAATAATAGTTTTGAAGTTAATTATTTATTTCGTGTGTAATATGCGTTCACTGATGCCTATTGAAAATACTTGCTGCATGCATATAAAAGTTATTTTTATATTTAAATGAATTATATAAAGATTTTAAATTTTCCATATTTGAAACACATTTATTGCATGTTTTGCATTTATTAGTCTTTCAGATAGGTACATCTACTAGGAATTTATATTATATTAATTTTTTATACCCTATACCTAATGCTTATCATCGAAATTAATAAAAATAGTAACTTAAAATTAAGATACAACTTCCAATTATGTACAAGTGTTAACTAGTATTGAAAGTACGTTGAAGGACAGCATATGACCGAAATTGGCCAATGGGTCAGTTCAAGATCTAACAAACACATATCTAAAAACCACGATAACTCAAAACCTAATGACGGTATTTTGATGAAACAAAATTTTTTAAACGAATAATTTTTTTTTTAAATTTATATTATACTAGCAGATTTACCTGGCGTTTCCCGGGTCCAAAAAATCAAGTTTCGATCAATTTTTCGAAGTACTGCTTTGGTTAACAGGAAAGCTTTAAAAAATATTTGTGGAGTACCGTTACCCCGTTGCGGGCCAACAGCTTTGCTATAAATTAGATATGGTTTAACAGATTGACTTCAAATTTTGTATATGTGTTCCTCTTTGACAATAGAGTTCACTCTATTAACAGACTTAGAATTTGTTAGCCCTTTCCGCCCGACAATTTTTCCAAAAAAAATTTGGGAACTATATTACGTCCAATTTGGAGAAATATTGCTTGGTCAAAGTTTCTAAAACAGGTTTGTTGAGTTTCATTACTTTACTCTTAAGCAGAAACGGTTTGACCACTTGAATGTAAATTTTGTATGCGTACATGTATATACTTATCATCCGTCCATAATTTACGTCCAAGTTTTGAATGTAGGTAAAACTTCTTTGAATTTTGGGAATGTTTAAAAAAGTGTTTTGTCGAGTTCTTTCAACCGATTGCGAAACAAACGTTTGCAAAACAGTTTTAACGATTATCTCTAATTTTTCTATACGTTTTTCTTTTGTGCTTTTTGACAATTTGGTGCTCCTTGAATTTTTATTCTTATTATTTAATAATTATAAAAAGTTTCAAAAGAAATTTTATAAATTTGTTGGAAAATTGCCAGAATAATCCCTAAAAAAAATCGTTTTAAAAAAATTGCTTTATTACATTTTAAATTAACATGTACACCATTCTTGTGTTAACTTTTTTTAATAACATCAACTTAAATTAAAACTCCATTGAGAGGTCAAAAGGGTATACTAAATTTGCCATTATTTCATTATACTAAGTAAATAGTAGTTTACTTGAATTGCCAGGGTTTGAATAAAATATAGTCTATGGTTTAGAAAAGGTTTCAAAATCTGCTTTTTAACTTATATTTTGTTTTGTACTTGCCTGAAAGTTCTACTATGCTCTTCCTCGTTTGTTTATGATCATATGAGAGAAATGTAGGCTTTTTTCTTGGAAAAACTGTTTTAAAATACTATGTATTTAAGCATAATATATACGAAATTTAATTTTTTTTTCATTTTTAGATTTTATTTGAAGAAAACTGCAATTTTACACTGAAATCTTTTGTTAAAAAACAATAACTGCAAAGTAGATAAAAAACAAAGCCTTACGAAAAAATAAAGAGAAGGGAAATGTTACGTTATTTAAATTTAAGGATATTATTATTCGGATTCTTTATTAGCTTTACTTTTATTATTATTAATATTACCTCATTTAGCAAAACACTATTTGAGACTATTTGAGAGCAAAAAAATTAGTCTTATTAATTAAGTTAGCTTTTGAGCAAAACGCGTAAACAGGTCAAAACCAAATTAACCCTGTGGGTTTTTATAATTAAAATTCTGATACAAAATTATCAATAAAATTCTTTTAATCGTTTAGGCAAAAAACATTTATAGAAAACTTCATGGGGTCGTCGTGGAAAACGGGTTAATCGAACTTAACTAAAACTTTTTGCAGCCTCTCTTTTGGACTGCAAAATTAACCTGTAAAATTGGACAAAAATCGGAAACACAAAATTTTTTGGAAGCCCGCCAGGCCGAAATGGGTTAATTTATTCCAACCGAATTTATCCAACTAATTTCGGTTGCTGAGAGAAACATTTGTGCAAAATTTTAAGTCAAGCCGTCAAACCATTTTGACTCGACATTAAAAACATTGAAAAAGCTTCATTGCGCCCTTGTGCCCAAACGGGTTAACCGAACTCAACAAAAATTTGTGTCAGCCTGTCTTTTAGACTGCAAAATTACTCTGTAAAATTGGACACAAATAGGACACACAAAATTTTTTGGAAGCCCGCCAGTTATATTTATATAACTAATTCCGGTTGCTAAAAGGAACATTTGTGCAAAATTTATTGGCAATCGGTCGAACCGTTTGGACTCGACATCAAAAAAACGAAAAAGCTTAAAACGGCTCTGGAGCCGCAACCTGTTCACTTATAAAAATGTGACATAGCCTATGTCACCCCCCGGACGCTCAGAATTATTCCTTTAAAATTTTATGACATTCGGACCAGTGATTTCACGTGAATCCTGGACAAACAAACAAACAAACAAACAAATTTTCTCCTTTATATATTTGATCAATTATTACAATTGAAATAATTAATTTATATTGAGTTATTACAATATGTAAAATATGGTTAAGAAATTGTGTACGATATTTTAGTTGTGTTCAAAGGTACTTGCTGCATGTATGTAAAATTTTTTTTTATATTTAAATGAATTTTATGAAAAGTTCTAAATTTGTCATTATATTTTAGAAATACATTTATTGCATATTTTGCACTTATAAGGTTTTCTAATATACTAAGAATTTAAATTAATTTCAATTTTGAAAAATTGTAATTATTAAATTTTGTGATAAAAAGCTAATCAAATCATTAATGTTTTCAATTTACCTCGAAAACCGTAAAATTATATGAAATTTTATATAATACTAGCTAATACCCGGTGCGCGTTGCTGCGCCTCTTGATGGTTAAATTGAAGTTGATAATACTGGAAAAAGTTAACACAAAAATTACACACGGTTTACACATGTAAATTTTAATATGTATGAAAGCAATCTTTTTAAAAAGATTTTTCTAGGATTATTCTAGTAATTTTTGAAACTTTCTGTAATTCAAAGCAGTATAAACTACTTTCCAAAATTTGACGTAATTTACTTCCAAAATTTCAAGTCGCTTCACACATATAAAATTTGAGGTCAACCGGTCAAATCGTTTCTAATTTAGAGTAAAATAACCAAAAACTTTATAAAAAGCTGTTGCGCCGCAATGGGTTAATGGAACTTAACAAAATTTATTTTGGGGCTTTCTTGAAAGCCAAAACAGAATTTCGTAAAGTCGGAAAAAATTTGGACCCAAAATTTTTTTTTGACCAACCGTCAGCCCGACATGGGTTAACAAATTACAAAACTGTTAATAGTGCCAACTCAATTCTCAAGGAGCATCACGTATATAAAATTTGAAGTCAATTGGTCAAACAGTTTCGAACTTAGAGTAAAGTATTGAAAAAACCTATAAAAAGCTGTTGGGCCGCAATGGGTTAATGGAACTTACCAAAATTTTTTTTGGGGCTTTCTTTTAAGCCAAAGCAGAATTTCGTAAAATCGGACAAAATTTGGACCAAAATTTTTTTTGACCACCCGTCGGCCCGACATGGGTTAACAAATTCCAAAAATTTTAATAGTGTCAACTCAATTCTCAAGGAGCATCACGTATACAAAATTTGAAGTCAATTGGTCAAACAGTTTCGAATTTAGAGTAAAGTATTGAAAAAACCTATAAAAAGCTGTTGGGCCGCAATGGGTTAATGGAACTTAACAAAATTTATTTTGGGGCTTTCTTTTAAGTCAAAGCAGAATTTCGTAAGATCGGACAAAATTTGGACCCAAAATTTTTTTTGACCACCCGTCGGCCCGACATGGGTTAACAAATTCCAAAACTGTTAATAGTGTCTACTCAATTCTCAAAGACCATCACGTATACAAAATTTGAAGTCAATCGGTCAAACCGTTTTCATTTTAGAACAAAGAAGTTTAAATAATTGCACCACAGCCCCAACTTGGCGGTCCGTTAGAGCAAAATTTTTGGGCCACGATTTCTTTCCGTACCCAAAAACCTCTATATACAAATTTTCATGAAAATCGGCTGGGCAGTTTAGGAGTCTATTCGCTACAAACAAACAAACAAACAAACAAACTTTCATTTTTATATAATACTAGCTAATACCCGGTGCGCGTTGCTGCGCCTCTTAATGGTTAAATTGAAGTTGATAATACAGCAAAAAGTTAACACAAAAATTACACACGGTTTACACATGTAAATTTTAATATGTATGAAAGCAATCTTTTTAAAAAGATTTTTCTAGGATTATTCTAGTAATTTTTGAAACTTTCTGTAATTCAAAGCAGTACAAACTACTTTCCAAAATTTAACGTAATTTACTTCCAAAAAAATTTTTTTGACTAATCGTAGGACCGACTGTTAACAGGCTTAACTCCATTTTCAAGTTGCTTCAAACATATAAAATTTGAGGTCAACCGGTCAAATCGTTTCTAATTTAGAGTAAAATAACCAAAAACTTTATAAAAAGCTGTTGGGCCGCAATGGGTTAATGGAACTTAACAAAATTTATTTTGGGGCTTTCTTGAAAGCCAAAGCAGAATTTCGTAAAGTCGGACAAAATTTGGACCCAAAATTTTTTTTTGACCAACCGTTGGCCCGACATGGGTTAACAAATTCCAAAACTGTTAATAATGTCAACTCAATTCTTAAGGAGCATCACGTATACAAAACTTGAAGTCAATTGGCCAAACAGTTTCGAACTTAGAGTAAAGCATTGAAAAAACCTATAAAAAGCTGTTGGGCCGCAATGGGTTAATGGAACTTACCAAAATTTTTTTTGGGGCTTTCTTTTAAGCCAAAGCAGAATTTCGTAAAATCGGACAAAATTTGGACCAACATTTTTTTTGACCACCCGTCGGCCCGACATGGGTTAACAAATTCCAAAAATTTTAATAGTGTCAACTCAATTCTCAAGGAGCATCACGTATGCAAAATTTGAAGTCAATTGGTCAAACAGTTTCGAATTTAGAGTAAAGTATTGAAAAAACCTATAAAAAGCTGTTGGGCCGCAATGGGTTAATGGAACTCAACAAAATTTTTTTTGGGGCTTTCTTTTAAGCCAAAGCAGAATTTCGTAAGATCGGACAAAATTTGAACCCAAAATTTTTTTAGACCACCCGTCGGCCCGACATGGGTTAACAAATTCCAAAATTCCTAATAGTGTCTACTCAATTCTCAAAGAGCATCACGTATACAAAATTTGAAGTCAATCGGTCAAACCGTTTTCATTTTAGAACAAAGAAGTTTAAATACTTGCACCACAGCCCCAACTTGGCGGTCCGTTAGAGCAAAATTTTTGGGCCACGATTTCCTTCCGAACCCAAAAACCTCTATATACAAATTTTCATGAAAATCGGCTGGGCAGTTTAGGAGTCTATTCGCTACAAACAAACAAACAAACAAACAAACAAACAAACAAACAAACAAACAAACTTTCATTTTTATATATATAGACTAGCTAATACCCGGTGCGCGTTGCTGCGCCTCTCAATGGAGGTTTAATTGAAGTTGATGTTACTGCAAAAAGTTAACACAAAAATTACACTCGGTTTACACATGTAAATTTTAAAGTGAATGAAAGCAATCTTTTTAAAACCATTTTTCTAGGATTGTTCTAGTAATTTTTGAAACTTTCTGTAATTCAAAGCAGTACAAACTACTTTCCAAATTTTGACGTAATTTACTTCCAAAAAATTTTTTTTGAAAAATCGTAGGACCGACTGTTAGCAGACTCAACTCTATTTTCAAGTTGTTTCACACATATAAAATTTGAGGAAAACCGGTCAATTCGTTTCTAATTTAGAGTTTAGTAACGCAAAAATCTATTAAAAGCCACTGTGCCCCACTGGGTTAACGGAACTACACTTTCTCTTTGGGCAAAGCAGTATTACGCAAAAATGGACGTAATTTGCTTCCAAATCACTCAACAACATTTTTTGAGGCTTTCTTTTTAGTCAAAGCAGTACTTCGCAAATTTTGACAATATTATCTTCCAAAATTATTTTGACCAACCGTCGGGCCGACATGGGTTAACAAATTCCACATCTGTTAATAGTGTTAACTCAATTCTCAAAGTGCATCACGTATACAAAATTTGAAGTCAATCGGTCAAACCGTTTTTAATTTAGAGTTAGGTATTGAAAAAACCTATAAAAAGCTGTTGGGCCCTAATGGGTTAATGCAAGTCAATAAAATTTTTTTGTGGGTTTTCTTTTTAGCCAAAGCAGAATTTCATAAAATCGGACAAAATTTGAACCCAAATTTTTTTTTGACCACCCGTCGGCCCGGCATGGGTTAATAAATTCCAAAACTGTTAATAGTGTCTACTCAATTCTCAAGGAGCATCACGTATATAAAATTTGAAATCAATTGGTCAAACCGTTTCGAATTTAGAGTACAGTATTGAAAAAACCTATAAAAAGCTGTTGGGCCGCAATGGGTTAATGGAACTTAACAAAATTTTTTTTGGGGCTTTCTTTAAAGCCAAAGCAGAATTCCGTAAAACCGGACAAAATTTGGACCCAAAATTTTTTTTGACCACCCGTCGGCCCGACATGGGTTAACAAATTCCAAAACTGTTAATAGCGTCTACTCAATTCTCAAAGAGCATCACGTATACAAAATTTGAAGTCAATCGGTCAAACCGTTTCGAATTTAGAGTAAAGTATTGAAAAAACCTATAAAAAGCTGTTGGGCCGCAATGGGTTAATGGAACTCACCAAAATTTTTTTTGGGGTTTGCTTTTAAGCCAAATTTCATAAAATCGGACAAAATTTGGACCCAAAATTTTTTTTGACCACCCGTCGGCCCGACATGGGTTAACAAATTCCAAAACTGTTAATAGCGTCTACTCAATTCTCAAACAGCATCACGTATACAAAATTTGAAGTCAATCGGTCAAACCGTTTTCATTTTAGAACAAAGAAGTTTAAATACTTGCACCACAGCCCCAACTTGGCGGTCCGTTAGAGCAAAATTTTTGGGCCACGATTTCCTTCCGTACCCAAAAACCCCTATATAAAAATTTTCATGAAAATCGGCTGGGCAGTTTAGGAGTCTATTCGCTACAAACAAACAAACATACAAACAAACAAACAAACAAACAAACAAACAAATAAACAAACTTTCATTTTTATATATATAGATATAGATTATCACAAATACATATTTCTTTCGAATAACTTTGAGTTAAATGAAAATTAGTGACACACATAACAACTACATTATGATTTTAATACTTATTAATAACAGAAGTGCTGAAAATTCCTTATCATATATATAAAAGATGAGAACTAACGAATTCTAATCCCAAAATTTAAGTTTGATATTAATTTTTTCCATTCCTGTAAGGTGGATGACGTCATATTTCAAGGAAAACTAAATAGGAGATCAAATCAAAAGAAGTAAGTCAAATCAAAAGAAGTAAAGTATTATAATTTGAATATTATTAAATACTAATATTAAAAAAATAAATCAATTAAGAGAAAAAATTTAAAAATTAAAAATAAATCATTCAACAGTAAATGCAGTGCAGCAAAATTTAATAATCCCGAAGAGAAGTAATTGCTGCATTTGTTTAAAAATTTTTTTGAATTGGATAGTTTTAAATATGAAATTTATACATATTAAATATGTAATTGAATTTTATGAATACATTTATTTCAACTTCTCATTAAATTTGAACCAAATAGTTGTATTTCTAAGTCGGTTGCACTGTCTAACTGTTCTTTACTTGTTTAAGATTTTAATTATTAAATTGTGTGACCAAAAGCTTAACTAAGCATTAATGCTTTTAGTTTATATCAACCACCATCGAATTATACAAACCTGTATATATTTTATAATATTAATTTATGGTATTTTTTTCGAATAACTTTAAGTTTTAAGAGAAATTAGTGTCACAGATAACAGGAAAGTTAAGTTTGTAATAATTTTTTAAAACAGAAGTGCTCAAAAATCCTTTTCGTAAATATAAATGATGAGAATTTACCAGTTCTAATTCCATTTATCTTAAAATCCATTATATCTTAAAATAATTTTTCTTCTATACCTAAGCTGGATAAGGTAATTAAACCATAATTTTTAAATTAAAAGAATTAAATTATTAAAACTGGAATTATGCATAACCTAAAAAAATGAGAAAATTAAAAGAATAGATTTAAAAATGATTGAAAAGTGAGATAATTAATCAAAAACATATTAATAATTATGTTTTAAACGATAGAACTAAGCTAAAAAGAAAGCATTTATCGTTTTAAAATGATCTAAGGTTTTTAGGTTAATTTTAACCTATCAGGTGTAGGGTATTAATTAATCTTACTTACTGTTCTTTACATGTTTTTAAATTTCTTTCTAAAATATTTTTCAAATTTAAATTGAATTTTTCAGTAGTAGACTCGGAAAAAGAAAATTTTTACATAAATATTCGCTGCAAGAACATGTACTTCGAATGAAAAATATTTTGATTGTTTGAAATTTTTACGTGATGTAACGTTATACGTATATTTTTGCTCTAAATAGTGTTCCAGAATTTTATACCCATGCATACATATGTGACATCGGGTATATTAAAATTGCTCCTTCGTTTGTAACGCATCGATCTAGACGAGCTAGATATACTGTCAAGGCCACGTATCGGATCAGCATTGAAAAGTAAATTGATTTAGCTATGTGTCTCTGTCTGTACGTCCGTGTAACTCAAAAACTCAAAGGACTAAAGTTTTGATATTCACCCAAAACATGAAGTTTCAAAATGTTACTTCCCCATTTTCGGGGGCTGCCATATAACTTCTTTGCACCAATATGAATTTCTTCAAAACTAATTAAACTATGAGGATGAAAATTGCATAAGGCTAGTTATACAATACCACCACAACCTATATAAAGTTTCAAAATGTTACGGCCCCATTTTCGGGCAGCTGCCATACAAAGTTGTCAATTCGATAACTGTGAATTTAATGAGATTAAAATTAAACTGGGCAGGTAGAGTAATAGGGCAAGTTACTTGGCAAAGTTGGAAATAACTCGGACCAAATTTTGGGGTGGGCCAATTTTTTTTTTTTTTTGTTTTTTTTGTTTAGCAAAAATGATGTGATAATCAAATAAAAATTTTTTTTTTGTTTTTCATTTTTTCTTTTTTTGTAAGCAAAAATGATGGGATAATAAGTAAAATTTTTTTACTTTTTATACCCTACACTTATGAAATAGAAAAAGGGTATATTATCTTTGGTATGGTGTTTGTAACCACCTAAAAGAAGCGAGCTAGATATGGAAAAGTATATATATTTGTAATCAGCGTGACCTGCTGAGTCGATGTACCATATCCGTCCGTGCGTCCGTAAGCACGATAACTCAAAAACTAATGGAGCTATCTTGATGAAATTTTTACCGTAGGTTACTAGGACTTAAAGTACGACGGGAATTATATATGGGAGAAATCGGCCCATGGGTTCGGATTCTAGACCTTTTAATTCTTCTAAGGACCAATGAACATATAAAAAAAAATACGGATAACTCAACAACTAATGGCGTTACAATTATGAATTTTGTGATGCAGGTTACTAGTAATGAGACTATAGCGGGGACTGCGTAATAACGAGTTCGGACCATGGGTTCGGATCCTAGAACTTTTTCATCGAATTTAGGCCAAACGAGCATGATTCCGAAATCAAAGAAGTTAGAACCTCCAAACTTGGTATCAGGGTATCCCTTTCTATTCCCTTAGTGTCCGCGAAATTTGGAACCAATTGAAATAGTTATCGGGAACCATCTACATAGTTTCGAAAACCTTAAAGCATATTTTCGAAAATAATAGAGATAGTAACTTAAAAAAAATGTAGAAGCTTCAAATTTGGCACAACGCTTTTTTTCCAATTTCCCACGTGTTCCTTTAATGTGATCAATTGGAGTGGTGGTTCAGGTAATTCTCTTAGACCTCTAAAGGTTGAAAGGCTTATCATCGAAATTAATAAAAATAGTAACTTAAAATTAATATAGAATGTTCCAATTGTGTACAAGGGTTAATTAGTATTGAAAGTATGACTGGGACAGCATATGGACGAAATCGTATCATGGTTTCGGGTTCTGGAACCTTTGAAAAGTTCAAAAGCTAACAAACGTGTATCTCAAAAACACCAAAACTCAGAAACTACTTACGCTATTTTGATGAAATTTATATTCTAGGTTACTAGTTATGAAAGTAACATGGAATTGGTCCTTGCCGGGTTCAGATTCTGGAAGCTTTTGATCGAATTGAAGTCAAACTAGTATAATTTTGAAACCAAAGAAGAAAGAACATTATGTTTGGGGCACATGTGTTTCTTCTTATTTGTTTTGTGTACGTGAAATTTTGGATGAATTGGAATAGCGGTTTGCAATACCACCCCCACTACTCCCAAGACCTTAAAGCATAATATATTCGAAATTAATTAAGATAAAAAAATCAAATTTGATACACTATTTCCTATTTCCGTTCTTATTTAACACTTTTATATTTTTGAAAGGCTAGGAGTTTTACTATTAAACATATTATGTATTATATTTTATAAATTAAAAACTAAATACTTTTTTAATAAACGACGATTTTTCTAAACATTTTATTACGATTTGAACTATGTTGTATGTATTCTGTATCCTAATTATAAAGCATTATAAATGCATAATATGTACAACAAAATTTAACATATCAAAATTCATAAGTTTAGTATTTAGTATTTTATTATATTGCAGCTGCCAGAAGTATAAAATAATAGTGAACTTGACAGAATTTAAGTTCCTTTTTTAAACCTCAAATATAGATATAAAAAAAACTTCTACAAAAAAAAAGTTTTTCAATAATTCTAAGAATCTCCTTATTCCATCTTTAATTTTAATAGCTACATAGGTAAGTAGAAACTACATTTCAATAATAAAATCAGAAATTTTTACTACAAATGTATGCCTATCTAAAGTTCTAAAAAGCATGCCAAAAATGATTCTTAATTCTTTAGTTTACTTTATACCTTTTTGTCTAGTTTATTTATTTAATGGTTCCTAAGTTTTTTATTGAAAAACATATATTTCAATGTCTGGTCATGAGTCATGACTCATAAGTTTCTTAAAACAAACGTTCAAATGTTATTGCTTGCGTTTCTTTATGAGGAGTAAACTCTTTTCTACTCTCAACTACTGTCAGCTACACCAGCTCTTATAAAAGAGTAGATAATTAAATAATTTCCGGCAGATGACTTTAATTAAAATTTTTCAGAATAAATGGTTTTTCACTTGATTAGGTTATTTTTAATTATATTTTTTATTTGCTGACCAATAAAAATTTACCCCTTTCATTTTAAAAAATATGTTTTATATTTACATCAGCAATAAACCTTAATTTTTTCACTTTTTTTTCAATACCTATTTATATATATTAAATATAATAAATTAACTTCTCAAATGACAGGTAGTTTTAAACTGTGAAATATGTACTTCTGAAACAAAAATTAGCGTTCCATTTACAAACTACTCCTATCTATTCTTCATCTACAATTTTTGCTAAAACAACGCAAAGTTTAGGTTCGGATTCCTTCCTTTTTTAAATAAAAAACTAAAATTGATTTAACAACAAAAACTTAAATTTTATTTATATTTTATTTAAATTTTATTTATAATAATAATTAATCATTTTTTTAGAAGCTAGAACTTATTACTTCAAAGACTAAAATGTAACTGTACTTTTATTTTATAATAATTAGTACAGTTGGAAATAATTAGTTGCAATTATTCGCGATGTCATCAGTTTTGATCGCGTTAGTAAAAATTATGTGAAGAAAAAATATAAATGTAGAAATTGGAATTTGACACTTTTGTTTACTTGAAAGATTGAAAGAACGTTTTAAGTAATATAGGAAACTAGCTAATACCCGGTGCGCGTTGCTGCGCCTCTCAATGGAGGTTTAATTGAAGTTGATGTTACTGCAAAAAGTTAACACAAAAATTACACTCGGTTTACACATGTAAATTTTAAAGTGAATGAAAGCAATCTTTTTAAAACCATTTTTCTAGGATTGTTCTAGTAATTTTTGAAACTTTCTGTAATTCAAAGCAGTACAAACTACTTTCCAAATTTTGACGTAATTTACTTCCAAAAATTTTTTTTTGAAAAATCGTAGGACCGACTGTTAGCAGACTCAACTCTATTTTCAAGTTGTTTCACACATATAAACTTTGAGGAAAACCGGTCAATTCGTTTCTAATTTAGAGTTAAGTAACGCAAAAATCTATTAAAAGCCACTGTGCCCCACTGGGTTAACGGAACTACACTTTCTCTTTGGGCAAAGCAGTATTACGCAAAAATGGACGTAATTTGCTTCCAAATCACTCAACAACATTTTTTGAGGCTTTCTTTTTAGTCAAAGCAGTACTTCGCAAATTTTGACAATATTATCTTCCAAAATTATTTTGACCAACCGTCGGGCCGACATGGGTTAACAAATTCCACATCTGTTAATAGTGTCAACTCAATTCTCAAAGTGCATCACGTATACAAAATTTGAAGTCAATCGGTCAAACCGTTTTTAATTTAGAGTTAGGTATTGAAAAAACCTATAAAAAGCTGTTGGGCCCTAATGGGTTAATGCAAGTCAATAAAATTTTTTTGTGGGTTTTCTTTTTAGCCAAAGCAGAATTTCATAAAATCGGACAAAATTTGAACCCAAATTTTTTTTTGACCACCCGTCGGCCCGGCATGGGTTAATAAATTCCAAAACTGTTAATAGTGTCTACTCAATTCTCAAGGAGCATCACGTATATAAAATTTGAAATCAATTGGTCAAACCGTTTCGAATTTAGAGTACAGTATTGAAAAAACCTATAAAAAGCTGTTGGGCCGCAATGGGTTAATGGAACTTAACAAAATTTTTTTTGGGGCTTTCTTTAAAGCCAAAGCAGAATTCCGTAAAACCGGACAAAATTTGGACCCAAAATTTTTTTTGACCACCCGTCGGCCCGACATGGGTTAACAAATTCCAAAACTGTTAATAGCGTCTACTCAATTCTCAAAGAGCATCACGTATACAAAATTTGAAGTCAATCGGTCAAACCGTTTCGAATTTAGAGTAAAGTATTGAAAAAACCTATAAAAAGCTGTTGGGCCGCAATGGGTTAATGGAACTCACCAAAATTTTTTTTGGGGTTTGCTTTTAAGCCAAATTTCATAAAATCGGACAAAATTTGGACCCAAAATTTTTTTTGACCACCCGTCGGCCCGACATGGGTTAACAAATTCCAAAACTGTTAATAGCGTCTACTCAATTCTCAAAGAGCATCACGTATACAAAATTTGAAGTCAATCGGTCAAACCGTTTTCATTTTAGAACAAAGAAGTTTAAATACTTGCACCACAGCCCCAACTTGGCGGTCCGTTAGAGCAAAATTTTTGGGCCACGATTTCCTTCCGTACCCAAAAACCCCTATATAAAAATTTTCATGAAAATCGGCTGGGCAGTTTAGGAGTCTATTCGCTACAAACAAACAAACATACAAACAAACAAACAAACAAACAAACAAACAAACAAATAAACAAACTTTCATTTTTATATATATAGACTAGCTAATACCCGGTGCGCGTTGCTGCGCCTCTTAATGGTTAAATTGAAGTTGATAATACAGCAAAAAGTTAACACAAAAATTACACACGGTTTACACATGTAAATTTTAATATGTATGAAAGCAATCTTTTTAAAAAGATTTTTCTAGGATTATTCTAGTAATTTTTGAAACTTTCTGTAATTCAAAGCAGTACAAACTACTTTCCAAAATTTAACGTAATTTACTTCCAAAAAAATTTTTTTGACTAATCGTAGGACCGACTGTTAACAGGCTTAACTCCATTTTCAAGTTGCTTCAAACATATAAAATTTGAGGTCAACCGGTCAAATCGTTTCTAATTTAGAGTAAAATAACCAAAAACTTTATAAAAAGCTGTTGGGCCGCAATGGGTTAATGGAACTTAACAAAATTTATTTTGGGGCTTTCTTGAAAGCCAAAGCAGAATTTCGTAAAGTCGGACAAAATTTGGACCCAAAATTTTTTTTTGACCAACCGTTGGCCCGACATGGGTTAACAAATTCCAAAACTGTTAATAATGTCAACTCAATTCTTAAGGAGCATCACGTATACAAAACTTGAAGTCAATTGGCCAAACAGTTTCGAACTTAGAGTAAAGCATTGAAAAAACCTATAAAAAGCTGTTGGGCCGCAATGGGTTAATGGAACTTACCAAAATTTTTTTTGGGGCTTTCTTTTAAGCCAAAGCAGAATTTCGTAAAATCGGACAAAATTTGGACCAACATTTTTTTTGACCACCCGTCGGCCCGACATGGGTTAACAAATTCCAAAAATTTTAATAGTGTCAACTCAATTCTCAAGGAGCATCACGTATGCAAAATTTGAAGTCAATTGGTCAAACAGTTTCGAATTTAGAGTAAAGTATTGAAAAAACCTATAAAAAGCTGTTGGGCCGCAATGGGTTAATGGAACTCAACAAAATTTTTTTTGGGGCTTTCTTTTAAGCCAAAGCAGAATTTCGTAAGATCGGACAAAATTTGAACCCAAAATTTTTTTAGACCACCCGTCGGCCCGACATGGGTTAACAAATTCCAAAATTCCTAATAGTGTCTACTCAATTCTCAAAGAGCATCACGTATACAAAATTTGAAGTCAATCGGTCAAACCGTTTTCATTTTAGAACAAAGAAGTTTAAATACTTGCACCACAGCCCCAACTTGGCGGTCCGTTAGAGCAAAATTTTTGGGCCACGATTTCCTTCCGAACCCAAAAACCTCTATATACAAATTTTCATGAAAATCGGCTGGGCAGTTTAGGAGTCTATTCGCTACAAACAAACAAACAAACAAACAAACAAACAAACAAACAAACAAACAAACAAACAAACTTTCATTTTTATATATATAGATTTATAATTTAAGAATTTAAGTTTATAGGATAGATAACTACCCCATCCTTAAGTTCATTGTTCTCCTGAACAATGTTTTCTTTATTATTTACGTTAATTGCCACTAATTGTTTCCTTTGTTTTATTTTTCTTAAAAATATTATAATTGATATTATTACAAACATTAGTATTATGATTGAAGTATTAACATAAATTAATATTTTATTTTTTTTCTTTTCAGATTTAATTTCTTCAATTTTATTATAATTCTCAAATTGTTTATAATTTAAAGATTCCAAGTTTATTAGATTAGAAACATTATTCATTTTAGTATAGCTTGGAATTACAATAATTTGTTTAAATTCTTTAAGTTTATTTGAAAATTTCATGTTATTTATTTCAATTGAACAATTTTTAAAAGATAATACATAATTTTTATTTAATACATATTCAACATTATTACAATTGTTATTTAATTTTAAGTTTTTTGCATTCTTTATCAAAATAGTTCCAGTATCAATTTCAATTAATTTAAATTTATTTTCAATATTTTTTGTACAATCATTATAAGTTTTGTTAAATAAATTTTGAATACAATTTGACGCTGTTTTTAATTTATTTATATATCTCTCTTCAGAGTAGTGAAAAATTCTATTTTTATATGAAATATAGTCAACAGTATCGATATTAAGTTCTTCAAAGTTTGAATTTGGAACTGGTAAAATTTTTAGTTTGTTAGCTGTTACGTTATTTACAATTGGAATTTCCAGAACGAAAATTAGATAATTATCATATGTTGCTAGAGAACTTTTTATTTCTTGGATTTTAAAAGAATCTATTTCGAATAGATCTATTTCTTCTGGCGTAAGAATAGATCTACTCATAATTTGATGTTTAGAAAAGATTATATTCTCTTGAATTTTTTCTAGTTCTTCGTTTAAAAGATTTATATTTGTTAATATTTGGAAAAATTCAAATTGTTTAATTAATTTTTTATTATCTATTGAAGCATCGTTTAAAAGTTTATTAATTATTACGTTATTTTTATTAATAGTTTTTTGTATTAATTTTAAATTATTTTCGATATTACCGTTTATTTTTATTTGTTTATTAGAATTTGTTATTAAATGATGGTTATTTTCATCGATTAGTTTTAAATGCTCTTCTAATTCAGCTCGGTCGTCTTCATCCATGGTTCCAAATATCCATTTGAGAAATGAACCACCGAGGTTGATTAGAGCCCTTTTATATCTAAAAGAAGTTAAAGTTTTTAAAGTATGTTTAATATTATTGATTTTATTTAATAAAGCTTTCATGTGAATTTCATCATTTGGCAGGCTAAAAGATAGGTTGATGTTATTTTCTATCAGGTTTATAGCCGTTTGTATTTCCTCAAGATTTATTTTATGAATGA
This sequence comes from Dolichopus griseipennis, assembly GCA_963082915.1. Lineage (NCBI taxonomy): Eukaryota > Metazoa > Arthropoda > Insecta > Diptera > Dolichopodidae > Dolichopus > Dolichopus griseipennis. The sequence continues at coordinate 116,424,229 of OY720441.1, forward strand.
TTTTATGATAATTTTCTATGATTTGGATGTTTTCCTGTTGTATAATGGTAAATCCAGCTTCACTTTCCAATTTTTGCAAATTAATCATAGCTTGACATGGGTTTACTTGGGCTAGCATTAGTAATATTATTACCTGTAAATTTTTTAAAGTTTCTTTTGATTCTAAACGGATGTATATTTTTATTCGTAATATCTATTACTTTATTATTAAATTGTTTACAATTAATTTTTTTATATTTCGGAACTTCTTTATGACGAACTGCGGCTGGGTTTTCTACAAGAATTTCATCAGCATTTGGTGTTTCGAAATTCTTTCTATTTTCATTTAATTTTGATATAACTTTATTTTTATTGTCTAATAATCTATTCTTGATGATATTAAAATCTAAGACCTTCCCGTTAATAAAGTCAATAGGTCTTGTTGCAGTTGTTGAATGAATAGTATTATTATAAGCTTCAACAGCTTTAAGTATCTTACTTTCAGTATCAGAATTAGGTTCAGTAAGATTTAAAATTCTAATGTGTTCTAATATAGTTCCATGAACTCTTTCTATATCCGAATTTCCAGTATGGCTTCTGGGTGATGAGAAATGAACTTCGATATTCTCTACCCTACAAAAATCTTTAAGATTTAGACTATCGAATTCATTATCGAATATAAATTTCTTTGGTTTCCCGAAAAGAGAATTTCTGAGTTTTAATGCCTGAACTATAGTAATACTATTTCTGTCGTTTAATTTAGATATTGTTAAATGTTTGCTAAACTTATCAATAGATGTTAAAAATATTTCTTTATTCAAATAAAAGACATCAGCGTGAATGATTTCATTCAACTCAGAAGGAGTTTCAGATAGTTGAAATTTGAATTTATTCGGATGTCTATCATATTTAGCCAAGTTACAAACGTCACAGTTATTAACAAATTTATAAATAAAATCCTTTAATTTAGGAAAATAATATAAATCCTTTATTTCTGTAAAATTTTCTAATATGCCGCGATGATTAGTTTTTTCATGACATTGTTTTATTATTTTTAATAGATCTTCTTCATTTTCAATGTCGTGAGCAAGTTTTGAACATTTTACGAATTTTATGTTTTTATCACTACTAAATAGTTCGATGAGTTTATTTTGGATGATTGCATATAAATTATCACTTAATTTAGAATAAATGGCAGTAGTACCTTTCTTTATAAATTTTCTAAATACATTATTTAAGTAATTTTCATTTTTGAGATCTTCTACAGATATATATAACTTTCTATATCTTTTAAATTTTATTATATTTTCTTCTGATTTGTTTTCCACAAGGTGTATTTGGGAAAGATATTTGTTAACAATATTATCTATAATTGGAATAGTGTTGTCCAAATTTTCGACAGCACTATGAATTGTAGCCCTATTTTTTGTAACAATTTCATTTACTTTTTCTTTCTCTTCTTTATTAAGATGGTCAGTTTTTATAACATTAATAATTTTGTTCGTCTTTAAATCAATAGAATTTAACTCATGAATCTCATCATACGGACATGAGTTTATAAATTTTGTAACTTTATTTCGAATTTCGATAGTATTATTACCAAAATCGATTTTTGCACTTATTGCTTTTAAAATATTTTGCCCTAATATGGCATTAAAATTTTTGTTTTTTAATTTTAAGACATTCCAGACCATATCGGCATAATGATTAAATTCGACTGGAACGTCTGTGACAATTTCGTATGAAATTTTTTTATTTCCGAATAAGGTATTTATTGTAACTGGATTTTTTAATTTTTTTCGTTTAATATGTGGAAATAAATTGTCGTCTATAATAGAGACAGTAGATCCCGAATCTATCAAACATTTAATTTTGGTTTTACCGATAGTAAATTCTACTATTGGTAGTGAAATTTCCGAGGCCGTGAATGAAAAATTTTCCTCAACTATAAGAGGGTCAACTTCCATTTCTTCTACATCTCGGTTACGGCGATAATTATTTGAAAAATTCCCACTAAAATTACCAGGCTTATTATACTGGTATCTACTATTATTAAAACTATTATTTTGTTGTCTATTATTAGTATTATTATTATTATTATTATTATTAAATTTGTTTAAACCGTTAAAATTATTAATTTTATTATAATTATTATTATATTTGTTTTGGTAAGAACCACGATTAGAATTGTAATGAAAATTATTTTTTGAATTGTAATAATTATTATTTTTATTGTTATTTTTATTATTAATTTTATTATTAACATTATACGAATTGTTTAAATTATTAGAACATCTGGAAATTCCAGTTTGCAATAACTCGTGATAGGCTTCCTCTAAGGAAGTAATATTTTTAGTCCTAATATACATAGAATCAGTTCTATTTAATTTGTTTAAAAATTTATTCAATATACTTATTTCATTATTATTTGGGTTAAACTCTACTGGTTGATTAATATCTAAGTTATATTTTATGTTTAATTTATCTAATATTTTTCTTAAATCTGAATAAAATTGGCTTACCGTTACTAATTTAACTGCATCCGCCTGTTCCTTTAAAGTTAAATATGTTTCGTGAACACCAAACGACCTAACTAATTGCTCTTTCACTTGTTGCCATGTAACCGTTTGTGATAGTAGCCTCCTAATTGATGCCGCTGCTTGTCCTTGAATTTTGGTTGTTAAAATCCGACATATGTAGCTTTTCTCATCATTATCGGCTACCTGGTTCATCAACGATTCTGCTTCTTGCAGAAAATAACCAAGCTCGCTTGAATCTTCACCGGTAAAAGGCTGAACTGTTCTAGCCTCTGTCACAATATCCCTGAATGTAACCACCATTTTTGTTTTATTTTTATTAAATTTGTTATTTTATTGTCTATATATATATTTTATCTATTTATTGTTTTTATTGGTTTTGTTATAAAAAATGTTTTTGTTTCTTTATTTATTTTATTTTATTATTTAGATGTTAAATTGTCTTATTTTGTTATTTAAATTATTTTTAATTTATATTATAAATTATTTTTATTTTATTTCAGGTAAGTCACTCCGTTAATCACTAAAAAAATTTTTTATTAGTTCACCGATTATATTCTTTTTGGAAAAAGAACGGTAAGTGATTCTTTGTAGATCAAAGTCTTAGTTTTGATAATTTCACTTTGTAAATCAAAGTTTGGTTTTAAATATTTTACTTTGTAAATCAAAGTTTGGTTTTAATTATTTTACTTTGTAAATCAAAGTTTGGTTTTAATTATTTTACTTTGTAAATCAAAGTTTTGTTTAATTATTTTAACTAATTATTATCACTATTCCGACGGTAATCCTACCGACTGCGCCAAATTTAGGTTCGGATTCCTTCCTTTTTTAAATAAAAAACTAAAATTGATTTAACAACAAAAACTTAAATTTTATTTATATTTTATTTAAATTTTATTTATAATAATAATTAATCATTTTTTTAGAAGCTAGAACTTATTACTTCAAAGACTAAAATGTAACTGTACTTTTATTTTATAATAATTAGTACAGTTGGAAATAATTAGTTGCAATTATTCGCGATGTCATCAGTTTTGATCGCGTTAGTAAAAATTATGTGAAGAAAAAATATAAATGTAGAAATTGCAATTTGACACTTTTGTTTACTTGAAAGATTGAAAGAACGTTTTAAGTAATATAGGAAATTTATAATTTAAGAATTTAAGTTTATAGGATAGATAACTCGCATTCATTATATAAAATTCTTTCGTTATGTCAAAGTAAAACTAAAAAGAGTTTTTTATTATAAAAAAACATTAGGTATTTGATGTTTAAAATGTGAAATAAAGTTTTCAATTATTAGGGCTCAACCTAAATCAAAACATAAGACATAAAATTTTGATACGGCAATCCATCAATAAGTTCATCTAGATATCCGTAAATCAATACGCGCGAATTATGTATGTTATATTATTGTTATATATTGAATTATGTTACAACACTAGTTTCATATTACATATTTATTTAATTCTTATTCTAAAATGAAATTTACTTATTGTGGCATTAATTATAATTTATTATTAGAAATTGTCTTTCGAAACAAAATTCAGTATCCAGTTACAGACGAAAATCACTTATTACAATATGTGTATTTGTTATCAAATCATCGTACTGAATTTTGTGTGGCATAATTTCGACATATGTCTGTTATCAAATTACTATCATATTTTATTTAAATGAAAAAAAGTTCAAATGCAATTGAACTCATTATGCTGATTATACAAAAATGTATTTAATTGCATTTTTGTATAAGAATAAAAAAATGAAAAATAAAAACAAGAAAAATAGAAAGAACAAAATTAAGAATATTGAGTTGTTCTTATTGTTTTAAATTTTATATTTATAAAGTGAATTCTGTTGAAGGTCAGTTATACTATTTAGGGGTAGGGTTACTAGTTGTGGCGTAAGTCCTCCCTCCTTATGATTAAGACTCTCCTGATTCGAAAACTTAAATAATCTAAATTTTTTAAAGAATATTATTACAAATATTGTTATAATTATTATTATAGAAATTACAAAGATTATTAAACTTAAATAGATATAATAATTATTTTTATGATACTTTTTTTCTTTTATTTCTTCTATATTTTTTATTTGTTCTATTATTATGTCATTGAATGTTAAATTTAAATTAATCCCTTCGTTCATATCCAAATAACTTGGTATTATAAAACTTTGTTTAAATTCTCTTAAATTATTACTATATACATTTCCATTTATTTGTTAAAGTTAAAAATGCAATTTCCATTTAGTTTAAAATTACGTTCATCACAAGTATTTTTAAAGATTGAATTGATTTGTTTTTCTTGTAAGTACTAGTCCTGTTTCTAAAACAACTATTTCTGTTATGTTATTATATATTTTTAAACAAGTTCTACTATATATACCATTTTTTAATATTTGTAAATTTTTTAATTCTTTATTGTTTTCAAATTTATAAATTTTCTTATTATACTTTACAATTTCTTGTGGTTCAAATACTAATTCATTATTGAACTTATCTCCTACTGGTATTACTAGTATTTTAGGTAGAACAATTGTTTTATTAGGAACTTTAATAACAAATATAATATTATTATATACTTTTAATTGAACTTGCCTGTGTCTATGGCTTTATTTTTGATTCTGTCAGTTAGTGATACATTTATATTAGAAATCTGACCATAAATTTATAAGAATTGTATGGTGCAGTGGTAAGCGAAGTGGCTGATGGTGTAAATAGGTCTGAGATCGATCCTCCTTCAAAGATAAAAATTTTTTGGTTTTTGTTTTTAAATTCAACAGAAATAATAAAAAAAATTACAAATAAAATTAATTTATTTGTATAGTTTCTTTAAAAATTTGTAACTTTAAGAAATACTTCACTTTGATAATATAAAAACATAGACCAAATAATTATGTATTACTTGACAATTTAAAAAATGAATTTGATGAAAGATTTTTAGATTTTAAAAATCATGAACCAGTTAGCAATATTTGCTAACCCGTTTGCCATTGATGTGAATACTACTGATGCTAAGTTCCAACTTGAATTGATCGATGTCCAAAGCAACAATTCACTGAAGACAGCATATGTAGAAAATGATCTTTTGACATTTTACCAAAAATATATAAAAATGGAGACGTATCCGAATTTATCAAAACTAGCACATCAACAAGTCGCATTATTTGGCAGTACATATACTTGCGAACAATTCTTTTCCAGGATGAAAAATGTTAAATCGAAAAAAAGAACATCACTAACTGATGAACATCTAAGTCGCATTTTAAGAATTTCTACATCAAAAATATCGGCAGATATTGATAAATTATGTAAACAAAAGCAATGCCAGATATCTCATTAAATATTAAAAGTTGTAAGTATTAAATTTATAATTTCACAGGCAACATCTGCTTAACATGCTTAATTCGTTCCACACAAATCTCTGGTGACAATTATAGGAAAACAAATTATTGTTAAGAAATCAGATTAAATGGATGTTGTCAGTAGTTTAATTTCTCTAAAAAAAATTAATTTAAGATCGCGATCAAGATGATCATCATAATCATCATCATCATCACTGACAAGATAATCAGAAAAAAAAGATGATCAAAATGCAACATTATTTGTATTCTTATTTCATATTTAATTAATTTTTTTTTTCAATGTATAAATTTATGATTTACTTTATTAATATGAACCAACAAATTTTAATCATAAATATATTTTAATTTGTCTAAAGAAATTTTTTTTTACTTTTGGCCCGCGAAACAAAATAAATTTTCAAAACGGCCCATCTTCAATTTGAGTTGGACACCCCTGATGTAGACGATCAGTTTCATATAAAAAATTTTACCGTACATTTTAGGTTTATTAATTTAAAATTTATACAAGTAGGTAGGTACTGAAATAAAAAAAAAATTTAGATTAAAATTAAAAAAAAAATTTCACCATGGAGCGAATTTGAAACTAACTTATTCATCTTCAAATTTTTAAAATGCAACAAAAAAAATTTATCAGTCATTTGTTTTTGTTTACTTTATGCTTTGAAGCATAATCTGCGTAATAAAAATGTAACGGTTTTGTATTAATATGGAATATATGTATATGTATATATATATATTATAGATAATAAGTAAGATAATAATCTTATATGAATAAGGGCGTGCGCCTTTTTTTTTTGTATATGGAAATGTAAACAAAAAATATTTAAGTGAATAGTTTTTATTAATGACATTAATATTTCGAATTAGATTTTCAACCATGTTATTGTTACATTATTATGAGCATATGTATGTATATGTATGCAGAAATATTATAAAAGACCATAAACAAAGAACTAGGTATTTACAAACATACATATTATGTACAATGTGCAAAAATGTATTCAGACTTAAAGAAACCTAATAAATATAAAACAATTTTGTTTAACAAACTAGATAATTAGATAAAGATTTTATCAAGTATGTACTTATAATGCTTTTTAATGATATTTTTGTCTTCTGTTATAAAATTTAAATTAATTTAGCTAAGTTTACTAAAGGAGATGTTTTAATAAATTATGATTACTTAATAGATAAACCGATTATAACTATTAATGAATTGGATCCAACTTGGAAATTGTCAAATTAAATATTGTATTTAATAATTTTATGTAAAAAAATTTAATTAAAACTAAAAAGTATAAAATAAAAAAAATCTTTTTTTCAATATATACTTTTATTAAAGTAGTACTAGTGCCCTAAAATGCAGAAAATAAAAAATTGAAGGTAGATCTTGGGAATTTGTTACTGTGTTAATATAAAAGTAAATTGCTGGTATAAAAAACAGTTCTTTTAATGTTTGAAAACTTTTAAGCTTAAAATGTTGAAAATTTTCATTAACCAAAAATTTATGGTTGATCTTTTGCATTTAAAAGTGTTTTAATATAAAATTAAATTGCTGGAATGAAAGACCGTTCTTCTTTTTGTTAAAATTAATCCAGAAATTTACATTTATATTAAAACACTTTTAAATTCAAAAGATCTACCATCAATTTTTGGTTAATGAAAATTTTCAACATTTTAAGCTTAAAAGTTTCAAAATATAAGCCACTTTTTTGGGATTTGGTTCAACTGCTTCTGGAGTTAATATATGCCCTAGGTATTCAGTCTGTTTGGCAAAAAATTTACACTTATCTATTTGAATTTTTAAGTTATGTTCTCTAAGAGTATTAAATATTTTTTTTATACTATTTGTACTATTTATATAGGTGTGGAAAATGCTGTCTTTGGACGGTCTTCCTTTTTCACTGAGATTTGGTGGAAACCTTTAGCCAAATCTAGTGTAGTAAAATATTGCGAATTTCCTAATTTAACTAATATATTTTCGATATTAGGTATAGGAAATTTATCGTCAATCGTTTGTTCATTTAACTTCCTATAATCTACGACAAGGCGCCATTTTTCTTGCCAGAGTTATCTTCCTTTTTAGGCACTATCCATAAAGGGCTGTTATAAGGAGAACTACTTTCCTTTATTATATTTTGCGTAAGGATGTCTGAGATTTGTATGGATATCTCTTGTTCATGGATACGTCGATATCTGTATATTTTTGAAAATATAGGTCTATCGGTTTTAGTTATTATTTGATGTTGCATTTTTGAAGTGGAAGTTAATTGATCACCTTCTTTATAGAAGAGATTTTTATATGATTTTATCAAATGATTTAAAGTATTACTTTCTTCTTTATTTAAAGATTGAAAAATCAATTTAAATTTTGAATCGTTTAAATTCGTTTTTTCTAACTGATAAATTTCTTCTAATTTACATGGACAACTATTAATAAATTTTATTTCGCTATTATTTATTCTTAAGACTTCGTTTTCCATGTCTATAATGGCCCCTAATGGTTTAAGTAGGTTTTGACCTATAATGGCATCAAAACTCTTATTACGGAAATCTGTTAATTTCCAAATCATAAATGCATCTTCATTGAATTATGAAGGTAAATTAGTTTTTATTTCTTTTCTTATTAATATTTTAACTAAAATATTTCTTTTCTATTGAGGTAATAGTGTTTCGGTGGTTGGGTGGTCTATACACAGGGTAGGCTCTGATCGGTGTCATGTGGCGATATCCAGAGTTGTAACTCTGTGTACCCACCAATTGTGTCTATCTTACCTCCAAGCCGGCAACCACTGGGACCTAGTCATATTCACCCGGACTGACTTGCTAAACTGATAGATGCGAGTGCTGATGACGAGAAAAATTCCAGCACTATAAAATGGGTACCTCCAATACCAGTGCAGCCCACAAACAGAGGTTGGCGTTAGGCTAATAACCTGATCCATAAAAACTAAAAATATTAGGAAAAGTTCAAGGAAAAAAACCGGAGGATTTACTGGCAACGACCCTGGCAAACGAAATAAGGACTACGATTTAAAAGTGTGCACTTGGAATGTTCGTTCAATATCTGCCCCAGGTGCAACATACGAACTAATAAACCAACTCGGCAAATACAACGGTGACCTAACCGCATTACAAGAACTAAACTGGACAGGAAAGGGCGTAAAAGAATATCAAAGGAAGAACTACGCAATTTATTATAGCTGTCAGCAAAAAACTCGAAAGTTTGGATGTGGCTTTGCAGTGGGACCAAAGTTGAAAGACAAAGTCATAGGTTGGAAACCCATTAACGAGCGCCTATGCTCCATCCGAATCAGAGCGAAATTCTTCAATATTAGCGTTATCTGTGGCCATGCTCCTACCGAAGAATCGGATGACGTAGACAAAGATTCCTACTACGACAGGCTGGAGAAAGCCTATGATGATTGTCCACGACATGATATTAAAATTTTTATAGGGGATTTTAATGCAAAGATTGGGAAGGAGAAAACATTTGGAAATACAATCGGCTGCCACAGTGCCCACGACCTCACCAATGATAACGGGTTACGCTTAATATCGTTGGCAGCAATGAAGAACATGGTGATAAGTAGTACAAAGTTCTCTCATCGTAATATTCATAAACTCACCTGGCGATCTCCAGATCAGAGAACATCAAACCAAATAGATCACGTGATGATTGACAGCAGGCACGCTTCAGATGTGATGGATGTGCGTACATGGCGAGGTGCTAATGTGGACTCGGACCACTTCCTTGTCATAGCTAGAATCCGAGCCAGAATATCCACACATAAAAGACACGTATGTAGAACACCACGGAAAATAAACGTAGAAGCGCTACAATCATCAGAGACAGCAAAGGAATATGCCGAAGCCATTTCCCATATGATGCAGCCCTCACCCATAAGAAAAGATGCGCCAGTGGAAGAGCAGTGGGCATGGTGCTCTTCTATCATCAAACAAGCCGCTGATCAAGTCATTGGTTCGGTACCACCATCTTCCCACAACCAATGGTTTGACGAAGAGTGCCGTGACATCATAGCGAATAAGAACATCGCTTATTGAAACTGGCTTCAGAAGAAAACCAGACTAGCTTATGAGGATTACAAGCGGCTAAGAACTGAACAGAGGAAACTCATATGGAAAAAGAAAAGAGCTTATGAAGACAAGCAGTTCTCAGAATTAGAAGGGATGAGAGACAGAAACGAGGTCCGAAAAATGTACAAAAAAGTCTCACAGACAAAAGGTTTTAAGCCCAGGACAATGGCTTGTAAAGATAAAGAAGGGAACTTTAAAGAGTAACTAAACGGCGGCATAACATCAGTGTACACCGCACCATCTACTCATAATTATGCACCACTCAATATCCAAAACGATGAACCACCGCCCACCTGGGAAGAAGTTCACACGGCCATCGGGCGCTTAAAAAACAACAAGTCGCCGGGAATAGATGGCATAGCTGCCGAACTATTTAAAGCAGCAGGAGATGATTTGGTAAGGTGCATATACCAAATCATGACCGTAATCTGGACTACAGAAAGTATGCCCAATGAGTGGAACGCCAGCATAATTATACCCATATTTAAGAAAGGTAATCGGTTAGAATGCTCAAACTACCGAGGAATAAGTCTCTTAAATGTGACGTATAAGGTCCTGTCGAGTATCATCTGCTCGCGAATGAAGCCGCATATGGATTATAACATCGGTCGATACCAGTGTGGCTTCAGACCTGGTAAATCAACAACTAACCAGATCTTCACGCTAAGACAGATTCTAGAAAAGTGCAATGAATTCAATGTCAGTACACATCATCTGTTCATTGAGATCAAGGCTGCGTATGATTCAATAGGGAGAGACGAGCTACTACAAGCAATGGTGGAATTCGGTTTTCCTGCTAAACTCGTCAATCTCTGCAGGATGACCTTAGCTTGTACATTATGCGCAGTCAGAGTAGAAAACAACCTATCTGGAATTTTTCGAACGCAGCGAGGCTTTAGACAAGGAGACGCGCTCTCGTGTGATCTATTTAACATCGCACTTGAGAAAGTGGTGCGCGACTCTGGCGTTGAAACCAGAGGCACAATTTATTATAAATCAACCCAGCTGCTCGGATACGCAGACGACCTAGATATAATCGGCAAATCACAAAGGGATACCTGCGAAGCCTTTGTTGCTATTGAGGAGAGTGCAAGAAGGTTAGGCCTAGAAGTGAACGAGAAAAAGACGGTATACATGGTGGCAACAAACAACGACGCCCTCCGTCGCCGTGTAGGTCAGAATGTTACGGTTGGTGAATACAACTTTGAGGTGGTGAAAGATTTTGTATATCTCGGTTGTCAAATGAACACAGAAGGCAGCAACACCAGCCTGAAAATTAAGCGTAGAATAGTGCTAGCCAACCGTTGTTACTTTGGGATAAGCAAGCACATGAGGTCAAAAACCCTGAGTAGAAAGACAAAGATCACACTGTACAGAACACTCATCGTACCAGTTCTGACATATGGTGCAGAATCATCGACCATATCCAACTACAATGAAAATCTGATAGGGTCTTTTGAAAGGAAGATTCTACGTAAAATTTTTGGTCTGATTAACATCAATGGAGTTTGGAGACAACGACAAAATCGCGAGCTGTATGAGCTATATGACGAAACTGATCTCGTAACCGGGATTAAAATCCAACGGTTGCGCTGGTTAGGTCATGTAGTAAGAATGACCGATGATGCTCCAGCAAGAGCGGTTTTTGACTCCAATCCGGAGGGTAGACGCAGAAGAGGGCGACCACATCTTCGATGGAAAGACGGTGTTCAGTCAGACGTAAGAATGCTGAATATTGTTGGAAGTTGGAGAGAAGCTGCGCAAGACAGAAGCCAATGGAGGAAGGCTTTGGACTCGGCTCAAAAATAATATTTTGTTATGCCGATAAAGTAAAGTAAGTAATAGTGTTTCGTTAAGAAGTGAAGTAGAAGACCCAGTATCTACTAAACATCTAATTTTTGTAGTATTAATAGTGAGTAGTACTATTGGTTGGTAAATTTCTGAGGCGGTGGGGGAAATTTTACCTCTTCTTGGTTATATTCTACTTCCATAGGTACATCTTGTCTATTATTATGTTCGTGTTGAATTTGTGTTATGAGAATTTCTGTTATAATTGTTATTATTATTATGTCGCGTTTGTGTTGTATTATAATTAATTTCTATTGTTATAATTGTTGTTAGTATAATTGTGATTATTATTAGTATGATTATTATTGTGTCGGTTTTGTATAACATTTGTATTATCAAAATTTATGTTATTATTATTCCTATTGTTAAAATTATAGTTTGAATATTGTTTATAATTAGAATGATTGTTATATTTATTTTTATTTTGATTATTTTGCTTGTATTTATTAAAAGTATTGTTTTGGAAATTTAAATTTACTTCATCTTTTACTAACCCTGAACTTTCTAACAAACCATATGCTTCTCTTAATTTATCAATTTTTCTACTTAGAATTAATGTAGCCAAGTGTGGCTCAATATTATTTATAAATGTTTTTTTAAATTATTGATTCATTAACCTTTGGTTGAAATTCTGTAGGGTTAGATGAATTAAACTCATATTTTTCATTTAATTTCCCTAAAAATATTTTTAACTTATGATAATATTCACTTACTCAGCTTTTATTTGGTCCCAGTTTGCATCGCCTAGAAACCGCAATACATTTAGTGCTTCCCCTTGAATTTTGTTTATTATTATACTCTAGAATACATAGTCTTTGATTGTTGGACTTGATGCAAGAAGAGGTAGTATAGTGTCTACCTCTCTTACAAATGATATGAGGGCATATTCATTGTCTCCTCTAAATTCGTGAATTCTCAAATCTTTTACTAGATGATCGATGGTCAGAGAATAAACCGGTGCATTATTTTGTGCCATAGTTTTTGGATCACTCACTTCACTATTGTTACTATTATTATTTTTATTATTAGTGGTTTGTGGTACACTATAAACTTGGGGTCCTACAAACCCACTTGTTTTTACTTTTGGCATAGAGTATATTATTGTTTTTATTTTTTTTCAGTAATTTTTTGTTAATTAAATTTTTAATTAATATAATTTTTTTTATACCCTACACTTATAGAATAGGTAAAGGGGTATATTAACTTTGGTATGGTGTTTGTAACCACCTAAAGGAAGCGAGCTAGATATGGAAAAGTATATATATTTGTGATCAGCGTGAGCTCCTAAGTCGATATAGCCATGTCCGTCCGTTCGTCCGTAGGCACGATAAATCAAAAAATAATGGAGCTATCTTGTTGAAATTTTAACTGTAGGTTAGTAGAACTGAAGTACGGCGGGGATTGCCAATGGGCGGAATTGGCCCATGCGTTCTGATTCTGGACCTTTTAATCGGTCCCAGGGCTAACGAACATATATAAAAAATCATGATAAGTCACTATCTACATCAAATTTGTGATGTAAGTTACTAGTAATGAGACTAAGGCGGGGACTGCGTACGATCGAGATTGGACAATTGGTTCGAAACTTAGAACTTTTTGATTGAATTTAGGCCAAACAAGCATAATTCCAAAACCAATGAAGATAGAACCTCCAAATTTGGTATCAGGGTGTCTCTTTCTATTTCCTAAGTGTCCTTGAAATTTGAGACCAAATGGAGTAGTGGGTTGAAGACCAGCCACACAGTTCCGAAGACCTTAAAGCATATTTTCGAAATTAATAAAGATAGTAACTTCAAACAAATTTATAAGTTTAAAATGTGGCACATGGGTGCTCTTTACTATTTCCTGTGTGATTCCTCTAATTTTGGATCAATTGGAGTGGTGGTTCAGTACCCCTCTTAGACTCCCCAAGATTTAGAAGCTTATCATCGAAATTAATAAAAATAGTAACTTAAAATTAAGATAGAACGTTCCAATTGTGTATAAGGGTTAACTAGTATTGAAAGTATGACGGAGACTGCATATGGGCAAAATCGTACCATGGTTTCGGGTTCTGGAACCTTGGAAAAATTCAAGGGCTAAAGAACATATATCTTAAAAACAGCATAACTCAAAAAATAATGCAGCTAGTTTGACTAAATTTAAACTCTAGGTTACTAGTAATGAAAGTACCATGAGAATTGGTTTTGGCCGAGTTCGAACAATGAGTTCGGATTCTAGAAGCTTTTGATCGATCTAAGGCCAAACGAGCATAAATACAAAGCCAAAGAATATGTTTCCTATTTCCTATTTGTCCCCGAAAATTAGACTTAATTGTAGTCGTGGTTCAGATGCCTCCTAAGAAATCCCAAAATTAAAAAGCTTATCGTCGAAATTCATGAAGATAGAAACTTTAAATTTGATACACGAGGGTTCTTTCCTATTTCCGTTTTTATTTAACACTTTTATATTTTTAAAAGGCTAAGAATTTTACCATAAAACATATTTAGTATAATATTTTATAAATTAAAAACCATAGGTAATATATAATTAAGACATCGTGTACAATACTTAGCTATATTCAAAGGTACTTGCTGCATTTACGTAAAATTTATTGTTATATTTAAATGAACTATATGAAAAGTTCTAAATTTGGAATTATATTTTAGAAATACATTTATTGCATATTTTGCGTTTATAAGCTTTTCTAATAGGTACATAAACTATCAATTTAAAATAATTGCAATTTTGAAAAATTTGAATTATTAAATATATTATGCCTGGATCAGTTTTTTATCACAAAATTTAATAATTCAAATTTTTTCACTTTAGTAATTGAATTTAAATAAATATATTTTCATTTATTTGAATTTTTAACTTTTGTAAATAGATAAATAGTAAAAATTTGTAATATTTTTTAATAGATAGGTAACGTAATTAGAAAATGTTTTTAGTATTATAAAGTTAATTTGGTTAGCTACGTCTTATGATCAAACTAATAACAGCTTTTATGGTTTTAAAATGTCTTATGGACTTCCCATTAAATTTGAACCAAATAGCTGTAGGGTATTTCTAATTCGGTTGCACCGACTGACTGTTTCTTTACTTGTTTTTTTTTTGTTAGCTTAGATAGTTTTAGATATTTTATTTATACTTTATTTATATTTTTATTTACTTATTTTATTTATTATTTAAATTAATTTAATAATTTATATTATTTTTTTTTTGTTATTTATTTTTTTTGTTTTCGTTTCGATAACACTGGATCTATTCTCTTTTGAGTTAGATCCTACCGACTGCGCCAATTATGTTTGTTCTGCAATATATTTAAATATAAAACACAAAACACATATTAACTTTTAGAAATTAATTTTATTAACTTCTTATTTCTTTGAAGGAAATCTTAAGACTCTGCTTTCTTTAATTTTTTACAATCGTATTTATAATCAATATCTTAAACTAATTATATGAAATCTTTCGCAACAAATTTGAGTTCGAATTACAAGTACTTATAATATAATATTGTTCGAACTTAAATTTGTGTACAACATTAGTTTCATATTACATATTTATTTAATTTTTATTCTAAATTTACTTATTGTGACATTAATTATAATTTTATATCAGAAATTATCTTTCGAAACAAAATTCAGTATCGAGTTACAAAACGAAAATCACTTATTACAATATCTATACTTGTTACCAAATCATCGTACTGAATTTTGTGTTGCATAATTTCGACATATGTCTGTTATCAAATTACCATCATATTATCACATATACTCATTATGCTGATTATACAAAAATGTATTTAATTGCATTTTTGTATAAGAATAAAAAAATGAAAAATAAAAACAAGAAAAATAGGAAGAACAAAATTAAGAATATTGAGTTGTTCTTATTGTTTTAAATATTATATTTATAAAGTGAATTCTGTTGAAGGTCAGTTATACTACTTAGGCGTAGGGTTACCAGGTGTGGCGTAACTCGCGTACAGTATTTAATTTATCGAAAAATATTTATTTGAATGTTTTAATTTAGTACCTACAAAAAATATTTTTATTTTCATATTATAGGTATTTTGAATTATTTTGATTATGACATATTTGTTAATAAAAAATTATTTTAAAAAAGTATTATTTTTTAAAACATAATACATATTTGAAATATAAGAAAAACCAATAATATTATGTTTATACATTTTGTCAATTTGTAAATTTTAAAAATCCGAGGTACAACATAGCGTTACGCGTATTTTGGTTGCTCTCATGTAAATTCATCTACCTACTTATTTCTAAATTTTTTGACAAAAAACATACGCCGTACTCTTTTGTTTAGGTCGGGATCTAATGAACAAATAATTCAATTATATTGAAATTACCTAAAATATTTCAATTATATTGAAAATACCTAAAATATGTATATTTTTGTTCAAAACATATGATATATGAGCATATATAGTATATGTTTTGAACAAAATTATTTAAAAACAAGTATAGAAACAGTCTTAGAAGTAGCCTACACCTATTTGGTTCAAATTTAATGGGAAGTTATTAAGTCATTTTAAAACCATAAAAGATTTTATTAGTTTGATCTTAAGACATGGCTAACCAAATTAACTTTATGGTACTAAAAAACATTTTCTAATTACTTTATATATTCAAAAATATTACAAATTCTTACTAATTTATCTATTGAAAAATATTAAAAAACAAAAAAACTTGAAATAAATGAAAATTTATTTATTTCGATTCAATTACAAAAGTTAAAAAATTTGAATTATTAAATTTTGTGATAAAAAGCTAATCAAAGCATAATATATTTAATAATTCACATTTTTCAAATCTATCAAAAGCTTCTATAATCCGAACTCATTAAGCAAACTCGACCGGAACCAATTCTCATGATACTTTCATTACTAGTAACATACAGTTTAAATTTCTTCAAAATAGCGACGTCATTTCTTGAGTTATGCTATTTTTAATATAATATGTTTGTTAGCCCTTGAACTTCTCAAAGGTTCCAGAACCCGAAACCATGGTACGATTTCGCCCATATGCAGTCCGCGCTGTATTTTAAATACTAGTGAACCCTTGTACACAATTGGAACGTTCTATCTTAATTTTAAGTTACTATTTTTAATAATTTCGATTATAAGCTTGGTAAGTCCAAGAGAGGTACTGAACCACCACTCCAATTGATCCCAATTTAGGAGGCCACACAAATAATAAAGACATCCTTGTGCCAAATTTGAAGCTTCTACATTTGTTTCAAGTTGCTATCTTTATTAATTTTATAGGTATGCTTTAAGGTCTTCGGAAATGTGTGGCTGGTCCTCAACTCACTACTCCAACTGGTCTCAAATTTCAAGGACACTTAGGAAATAGAAAGAGACACCCTGATATCAAATTTGGAGGTTCTATCTTCATTGGTTTCGGAATTATGCTCGTTTGGCTTACATACGATCAAAAAAATCTAGGTTGCGAACCCATGGTCGAATCTCGCAGTATACCTGAGATATATGTTCGTTAGCCTTTGAACTTTTAAAGGTTCCAGAACCCGAAACCAGGGTACGATTTCGCCCATATGCAGTCCCCGTCATACTTTCAATACTAGTTAACCCTTGTACACAACTGGAACATTCTATCTTAATTTTAAGTTAATATTTTTATTAATTTCGATGATGCTTTTAAACCTTGGGGGATGTAAGAGCGGTACTGAACAACCACTCTGATTTATCCAAAATTAGGAGAACGCGCAGGAAATAGTAAAGAGCACCCATGTACCAAATTTGAAACTTCTAAATTTGTTTGAAGTTACTATCTTTATGAATTTCGAAAATATGCTTTAAGGTCTTTGGAACTGTGTGGCTGGTCCCCAACCCACTGCTCCAATTGGTGCCAAATTTCCAGATCACTAAGGAAATAGAAAGAGACACCCTAATACCAAGTTTGGAGGTTCTATCTTCATTGGTTTCGGAATTATGCTCGTTTGGCGTAAATTCGATCAAAAAGTTCTAAGTTCCGACCCCATTGTACATTTCCCAGCGTACGCAATCACCGCCGTAGTTTCATTACCAGTACCCTACAACACAAATTTTATGAAGATAGCGCCATTAGTTGTTGAGTTAATATGATTTTTTATATATGTTCGTTAGCCCTTAGACCGATTAAAAGGGCCAGAATCTGGACCCATGGGCCGATTTCGCCCATTTGAAATCCCCGCCGTACTTTCAGTCCTAGTAACCTATTATTTTTTTCAGTTATCGTGCCTAAGGACGGACGGACGGGCTTGGCTATATCGACTAAGGAGGTCACGCTGATCACAAATATTTATACTTTTCCATATCTAGCTCGCTTCAAAACATGCTCGGTTACAAACACCATACCAAAGTTAATATACCCCTTTACCTATTCTATATGTGTAGGGTATAATAAATATTATTTTAAAATATTTTATTTTTAAGACTTAATCAAAAACTTATAAAAAACAATTATAATATTATATATAATAATCTGACCAATGGTGTAGTGGTAAAGACGCCGCCCTTCATGCGGAAGGTCTCGGGTTCAAACCCCGGTCAGATCATATCTAATAAAAAAATATCATAAAATTATATAATTATATCGTAATAGTTTATATTGTAAATAAGATTTAATAAAAATATATAAATAGTTCTTGTGTAAGATAATAGATGGCGCACAAAGTTAACATTTGCGCATTCATATTACATAACCTTATACAATATCTACAATCAACGGCTTAGTGAATATTATGATTAAAAAGAAACTGAAGCCAAGTTTAAAATAATTAATTACAAATTATTATAAACAAATTATTTTTTTAAGAAAAATTGTTTTTTTTCTGTTTTAATATTTTGCAAATATATTTTTTGATATCATTGCTCTCAAACGTAATGGCAACTTCAGAATATATTTCAAAAATCGGGTTTTTTCATTTTACAAAAAACTTAACAAAAAGGTACAACAATATACTATTAACAAAAATTTTTTTTTTAGCAAAACAAAAACATTTCGTTTATAACGACCATGAAAGGACGGAAAATATTCGTCGTAATAAACGAATTTCGTTTTAAGAGAATGCTGTGAATTTTGAAAAATTAGTATCAAACTTGAATATTGTATAATATGCTTATTCTAGAATGGACAATTCGAACTCATTTGCTAGAATATTATTTGATGTGTAAGCTTCAAGCCTATGTACCTATAATGCTTTTTCTTCTAAAAGATTTTGTTTTGTATTTTTGATGCGTTTATTTTGACGATTTTTTTTTATATTTAAAACTAAATAAAAAATACTAAATTTATCACCAAACAACATTATTAGATATAATAAGTTTAAATAAAGGAAATATAAATGTAATAAACAACATACATTTTTAGGTAAAATTTAATTATTGTAAATTTAATATTGCGAGTTCGTTAAAAATGAAAACTACTGTAGAAACGAAATGTAAATTTTTAGGTAAAATTTAATTATTGTAAATTTAATATTCCGAGTTCGTTATAAAAGAAACTACTGTATAAACGAAATGTATTGCTTTCATTTCGGACAGAACTTATTTTTTTTTCGTCAGAATTTTAAATCTCGTTCACTTTTTATGATAAAGAAACAAACAAAAAAAATTTATTTAAAAAGATTTCAATCTTCTGGTTCATTGAAAATTTGAACTAAACAAAAAAAAGAAAGTATTTTGGTTGCTGCATATACATTCATGTACCTAGTTCAAAATTTTTTGACAGAAATTATGTGCCGAACGCGTTGACATAGGTTGAGCCCTAAGTAACAAACTATTTTTTTTAAGAAAGATAAGTTTTAGTTTTTGAAAACATATTATAGGTATTTTTATTTATTTTGAATATACATTTGTATATTTTAAAAATATATAGATATTATAAAAAAAATATTATTTTAAAATATTTTATTTGTATGTAATTTTTATAATTTTAATGTTCTTATACTCTTTGCCAATTTTTAAACTTTAAAAATTCGAGGTTCAGTACGTCGAGTTTTTCGGTTCCTCTCATGTAAATTCACGAACCTAACTATTTAAAAATTTTTTGACAGAAATTATTCGACGTACGCATTGGTTTAGGTTGGGTTCTTATAGAACAAATTAATTTTTTTAAAAAATATTATTTTTTGTGTTTACAGACATATGTATTATAGGTATTTTCTATTATTTGGAATATGTGTAATGTATTTTTTAAAAAAATATAGGTATTTTAAAAAAATATATTATTTTAAAATATTTTATTTTTAGAACAATAACAACATAAGAAAAATCCGTTTGTAACGCATTGATCTATTCAAGCGAAATATAGTTTTGTTTTAAGGATACGTATCGGATCAGTATCGAAAAGTAAATCGATGTAGCTATGTGTGTCTGTTCATACTTCCGCCCGTCCGTGTGTCAGCAAGCTAACTCAAAAACTAAGGGCTAGAGTTTTGAAATTCACACATTTTAGACAATTTCTAGGTTCCCTATTGTTTATGGTAAAATTGGACCAAGGCTCCAAGGGGTTGCCTTACAACTCTTTGCACCAATATGATTTTCTCCAAAACTAATTATATTTTGTGGATGAAAATTACTTACGGTTAGTTTTATAATGAATCAAGCATTTATATGAAGGTAATGGCTTCATTTTCAGGGGGCTGCCATACAAATGTCAATTCGAAAATTGTGAATCTTATGAAGCTACGAGATTAAAATCAAAACTGAGCAGATAAAGTAATAGGGCAAGTGACTTGGAAAAGTTGGACATCACTCGGACCAACTTTTAGGGTTGGCTAGTTTTTTTTTTTTTTATATGGTTTTTTTTTTTTTGTTTTTTTAAGCATATATTATGGGATATTAAATTCAAATGTTTTTTTTTTTTTTTCTGAGCAAAAATTATGGGGTAGGATGAGTTAAATTTTTTTTTACTATTTTACTTTTTTATATTTATTTTGTAATATATATAATAGCATAAGGGAAATAAATAACGGTTTATTTTATTTTATACATCATAGTGGGTATGAATCTAAAAGTTGATGGTTTGGTTGACGTTTTTATCTAGATTTAGTTTTATTGCAATTAAAAATCTACTTAGGAAACTCAATTAATTAAAATTTTGCATGTGCAGGTTACGTTGCGATAATTTAAGATTGCGATAAGATAATTATCATTAAATTTACTTAAATAATTGATACAAAAAACAAAAGTTTTTAAAAAAACAAAACACAAAAAGTATGTGTTCATCCACCAACCTGCCCCTTTAATTTTTTTAAGTTCATGGAATTAAATTGTGAATTCCACCAAAATTTGCAATTTTACTTAGAATTTTACTATCTAAGAAAAAATGGTTAAAACTAAGAAACACCTTCTTCAATTTAAAGAACGCCTTTTAAATTTAAGAAAAACCTTTTACATATGTTGAAATATAATGCCGGAGTTTCAAATTTTGTATATTACTAAAAATAAATTTGGACAGGTATTCAAGTTACAGTTGTATAAAAATATCAGAATTTCAATTTTGGACCCCTTACAACTTCTAAAGATTGGGCGTGACAAAAAAATGTTGTTTGCCGACTCCTACTAGTTTCTGAGAATCTAAATTTTTCTAAAATTTCAAGATTCTAGCTTGAACCGTTTAGACGATATGTGGGGCCAAAAATTTTGCAAAAACTGAGCTCTTCATAACTGTAAATTTTAGTACCGTATGGAAACCCTAAATATTTCTCTTTTAAAGATTTATAAAGCTTATAAAACCAACTATATTTTACTATTTTCAAATGTAAAATGCACCTAACAGAATTCTTGTTATAATAATTTAAATATAGGAATTTTGCCGACTTTGTACCGCGTAGGGGACAGGAAAAAGTTCTTCCATGAAACTATTTTTTTTGCAATACCTACCCGTAGTTAAAATTTATTCTCTCTATTTCAAACATTGTTAAAGTTTTGTGTAAAAATACGGACAGACGGACAGAGTGAAACTATATAGAACATTTTTACAAAATCTTTTGAAATTGTGCGAAAAACCACTTATAAATCTTATAAAATTTTAGGTATTGGTACCAAAAGTACTATTAGGAGAGTTTGAGACTTCAATTGGGAGTATCTAACGGTTCTGACTTATAACAAATAATAATATTAAAATATTTAAATTTAGATTAATTTAATAATAATATGAAGTATAACTACGCCAATGTTCTACATTAAAAACGAGATAGTTTATAGTTGCCCTTGTCAACTTTTAGATACCCGGTATGCACATTATAATGTATAAAATAAACCGTTATTTATTTTCCTTATTTGCTATTACTTTATATTACAAAAAAAAAATAAAAAAGTAAAACATTTAAAAAAAATTTGACTCATCCTACCCTATATGTGTAAAAATATATGTTGCCGAATCAAAAAGTTGGTCCGAGTGATTCATTAGATTAACAGTTATCGAATTGACAGCTTTGTATGGCAGCTACCCGAAAATGAAGCCGTAACATTTTGAAACTCTACATAAGTGTTTGATTCATTATATAACCAACCGTGTGCAATTTTCATCCTCTTAGTATAATTAGTTTTGAAGAAATTCATATTGGTGCAAAAAAGTTATATGGCAGCTCCCCGAAGCCTTGTTCCGATTTTAACCAAAAACAATAGGGAACCTAGAAATTGTCTAAAAATTACTTTGTGTGAATTTCCACCCTGTAGCCATTTTAGTTGTTCAGTAATCTTGCTGACCCACGGACGGACGGACGGACGAACAGACACCCTTATCTAGATCGATTTACTTTTCGAATCTGATCCGATACGTATTCTTGAAATTATATTTAGCTGGTCTAGATCAACGCGTTACAAACAGAGGAGCAATTTTAATATACCCGATGCATATACGTAAGCACGGGTATAATTAAATTAATAACAATCTACATCTAAGTGTTTAACCAATTGATTTTGGGAAAAAAATAATATGTAGCTATTGTAATATTTTTTTTTGCGTTGTGATATTGCTTAGTATGAGAGCTTTCAAACTATACACAATCATAAATTTCAATTCAATTGAATATTTTTGTATTGTATTGTACGTTCGACTTTTCCAAAAAATTTTGTATAAATGTGTTTATATATTTTTATTCTGTCCCTTCGTCTGTCCGTTTACAAAAACTTTTATGTCGTTTGAAATAATGAGAAGAAATTTTAACTACGGGTAGATATAGCAAAAAAAAATTAATTCACGGAAGAACTTTTTTCTGTAGCCCCATCCGTTACGGATCTGTAGCCCCGGAGACTGAAAAATCTATATATTTAAATTATTATATCAAGAGTTATTTTCTGTTTATTTTCAATTATTATAAATTTTTAACACTATGTAATTTTGAAAATGTGCTTTTTAAAAACCTTTGCTTTCTTTCGTACTTGTTAAATATGTATAATTTATTAAGCTTGTTTAATCGGTTTACGAATTAAAGAAAATAATTGAGTTGTTGAAAAATTATAAAGTCAGTTTAAATTTAGATTTAGTCAAAGCAAGTTGATAAATAGTGAAATAAAACGATTACGAAAACTCATCCTATTAATTTTGTAAACTTTCTAAATTTAAATGACATATAAAAATTAAACTAACAAATTAAAACTAGTTTTGAAAAATTTTACTTTTATGAAAATTTACCGTATAATGTTATTTTAGTTTTTTTTTTCGATAAATTTTTTAACAATATAGAAATTCTACAACTAATTTTTAATTCAACTAAAACTCATCTGTTATAAAAAATAACAGATAAAGAAATAAAATACAAATTTAAATAAATAAGTAAATATAAAATAAAAATATTCTTTAATTATGTTAAACAGCGAAACTAATTTGAAAAAATATTTGGGAAAAACAAGCGAAACTAATTTGAAAAATATTTGGGAAAAACAAAAAAATATAATTTATATACTAACTTATTTAATCAGTTGGTATATTGCTTACAACTAGCACTAGCATCTAATGGTTTTCGACAAAATCAATTTATAAGTTATATTATTATATTTCGTTTATATCATATATTTTATATTTTTTTACTATATTTATTTGGTCACCATAGAGATTTGTAAAGACAAAATATTTTTAAACTGTTTTTTCAATTAAATATTTCAATTTATCAATGACCTGTAGGGAATAGAACCCGTACCTCCTGGGTTAATATCCTAAATTCTTATTCACTGTACCACCCAGAGCACCCAAAAAAATATCATTAAATTTATTAAATTTTCATTTTCGTAAGTGAAAAAATTAGTTAAATAAAAAGATTAATATATTTTTTCTTTTTAATTTTGTGATTTTGTGGGATTTATTTTTATACAACCGATCAGATCTTATATTTTGCATCCGATTTTCAAAGATTATTATGTTTTACGGAATATTAGATTTAGAAAATAAATTAAAATATACATATATGTAATATTAAAATGTTAAGTATTATGAATATTTTAAATTAATCGTACATTTGAAAATATATTTCAAGTTTCTAGCTTACGCCGTTCAAAAATATGAGGAATCAAAAATTTTGCAAAGGTTCACAGAAAAATAAATTTTAGTACTGCATGGCAACTTTATGTTACATATAATTATAAATTTTTATTTCCGATTAAAAATATACCTTATATATATTCTTGGTATAACAGTTTAATTATAGGACCTTTTTCGACTTTGGGGGCTACAGAAAAGAGTTGTTCCATGAATTTAATTTTTTTGAAATATCTATTTGTAGTTAAAATTTCGTTTCTTTTTTTCGAACGCTGTAGAAGTTTTTAAACATACGAACGGACAGATGGACAGACGGACAGAGTGAAACTATATGTGCAAATTTTTTAAAATATTTATATATTTTATATATTTTATAAAAATTATAGTATTTTATACAGAAATACAAAAACTGAAACAACCTAAATTTTAGAATTGAATTTAAAAGTTGAATTAAATTTCATACCATAATTTATGTACTTGCTACTAAAATGAATAAAAAATTTAAAGTATTTATAAAATACTAAATTAGGGACTTTTTAAAATCATGTTTTAGTAAAAATTAAATTGTCCACATCCTATAAATATTTGTTATTTTTTTATACGCTACACCTATTCTAAAGTGGTATATTCACTTTGGTATGGTGTTTGTAACCACCTAAACGAAGCGAGCTAGATATGGAAAAGTATATATATTTGTGATCAGCGTGACCGCCTGAGTCGATATAGCCACGTCCGTCCGTCCGCAGGCACGATAACTCAAAAAATAATGGAGCTATCTTGATGAAATTTTAACTATAGGTTACTAGGACTGAAAGTACGGCAGGATTGCAAATGGGCGAAATCGGCCCATAGGTTCGGATTCTGGTCCTTTTAATCGGTCCAAGAGCTAACGAACATATATAAAAAATCATGATAACTTAACAACTAAAGACAGTATCTTCATCAAATTTGTGCTGTAGGTTACTAGTAATGAGAATATAGCGGGGATTGCGTCCAGTCGAGATTAGACCATGGGTTCGGAGCCTAGAACTTTTTGATCGAATTTAGGCCAAACAAGCATAATTCCGAAACCAGTGAAGATAAAATCTCCAAATTTGGTATCGCGGTGTCCCTTCATATTTCCTTAGTGTCCTTGAAATTTATTCCCCATTGGAGTAGTGGGTCGGGGACCAGCCACACATTTCCGAAGACCTTAAAGCATATCTTTAAAATTAATGAAGATAGCAACTTGAGAAAATATAGAAGCACAAATTTGGCACAAGGGTGTTCTTTACTATTTCTTGTGTGTCCCCCTAATTTTGGATCAATCAGAGTGGTGGTTCAGTTCCCCTTTTAGACCCCACAAGGTTTAAAAGCTTATCATCGAAATTAGTAAAAATAGTAACTTAAAATTAATTTAGAACGTTCAAATTGTGTACAAGGATTAACTAGTATTAAAAGTATGATGGGGACTGCATATGGGCGAAATCGTATCATGGTTTCGGTTTCTGGAACCTTTGAAAAGTTCAAAAGCTAACGAACATATATTTTAAAAGCAGGTTAAATGAAAAAGTATTGCCGCTTTTTTGATGAAAGTTAAACTAGTAACTTTCTTGGTTACTAGTAATGAAAGTACCATTGGAGTTCAGACAATGAGTCTGGATTCTAGAAGCTTTTGATCAATCTCAGGCCAAACGAGCATAATTTTGAAGCCAAAGAATATATTTCCTAATTCCTATGTGTCCCCGAAATTTAGACTTAATTGTAGTTGTGGTTCAGATGGCACCTAAGAAATCCCAAAATTAAAAAGCTGATCTTCGAAATCCATGAAAATAAAAATTTTAAATTTGATACACGAGGGTTTTTCCTATTTCCGTTTTTATTTAACACTTTTACATTTTTAAAAGACTAAGAATTTTACCATAAAACTTATTTTGTATAATGTTTTATAATTATTACCATAGTTGATATATAATTAAGACATTGTGTACAATACTTAAGCAATATTTTAAGGTACTTTCTGCATTTATGTAAAATTTATCGTTATATTTAAATGAATTATATGAAAAGTTCTAAATTTGTAATTATATTTTAGAAATACATTTATTTCATATTTTGCGTTTATAAGCTTTTCTAATACGTACAGAAACTAACAATTTAAAATAATTGCAATATTAAAAAATTTTAATTATTAAATATATTATGCTTTGATTAGCTTTTTATCACAAAATTTAATAATTCAAATATTTTCACTTTTGTAATTGAATTGAAATAAATGTATTTTCATTTGATTCAAGTTTTTTTGTTTTTTAATATTTTTAAATCGATAAATTAGTAAGAATTTGTAATATTTTTGAGTAGATAAAGTAATTAGAAAATATTTTTAGTATTATAAAGTTAATTTGGTTAGGTGTTTCTTACGATCAAACTAATAACAGCTTTTATGGTTTCAAAATGACTTATGGACTTCCCATTAAATTTAAACCAAAAAGGTGTAGGGTATTCTAAGTTGATTGCACCGACTGACTGTTTCTTTACTTGTTATACTTTTAGTTTGACATTTAAAATTAATAAATTCATAAATTTCATCATAACTAACATCATAAATTTCATTTGCAAAAATTTGGGAACCTTCCACATTAAAGGACTATTAGGCCTTAAAAATTAAAAATTTTATGTTTTTATGAAACAGTAACTTATTTACAAGTGTATGTTTTTGTCAAATTAAATGTTAACACTGAAGTTACAACATTATTTTTGGAACCTAATATATGTAAAGGTATTTATATTACGTTTTATATTTAACAAGTTTTCTTGAGTGGATTGAGATAATATTCTAGGTATGGATTTCACTATTAATTAATAACTAGCAGATTTACCCTGCGTTGCCCGGAAGCGTGCAAATTGTAAAAAAGCAAGTTTCAGCCAATTTTTTTTGAAGTACTACTTTGGTTAAAAATAAAATCTCAAAAAATTATTGTTGAGTTCCGTTAACCCGTTGCGGCCCAACAGCTTTTTATAGGTGTTTTCGTTACTTTGCTATAAATTAGATATGGTTTAACAGATTGACTTCAAATTTTTGATATGTGTTCCTCTTTGAGAATGGAGTTCACTCTATTAACACACTTGGAACCCTTGCCGCCCGACAATTTTTGCAAAAAAAATTTGGGAAGTATATTACGTCCAATTTTGCGAAATATTGGCCAAAGTCTCAAAAAAAGGTTTGTTGAGTTTCGTTTCATTGCGGCACAGCAGCTTTTTACATATTTTTTCATTACTTTACTGAAAGTACAGCAGAAACGGTTTGACAAATTGACTTTAAATTTTTTATGCGTACATTTATATACTTGTCATTCCTACGATTGGTGAAAAAAAAACATTTTATAAGTAAATTACGTCCAATTTTTGAAAGTAGGTAAAACTTCTTTGAATTAGGGGAGTGTTTAAAAAGATGTTTTTTCGAGTTCTTTTGACCGATTGCGAAACAAAAACAGTTTGCAAAACAGTTTGAACGATTATCTCTAATTTTTCTATACGTTTTTCTTCTGCTTCTTGACAATTTGGTGCTCCTTGAATTTTTATTGTTATTATTTAATAATTATGAAAAGTGTTTCAAGTGAAATTTGATAAATTTGTTGAAAAATTGCTGGAATAATCCCTAAAAAACTCGTTTTAAAAAATTGCTTTATTACGTTATAAAATTAACATGTACATCATTCTTGTGTTAACTTTTCTCAATAACATCAACTTAAATTAAAAGACCATTGAGAGGTCAAAGGGTATACTAAACTTGCCATTATGTCAAAATACTAAGTAAATAGTAGTTTACTTGAATTGCCAGCGTTTGAATAAAATATAGTCGAAGGTTTAGAAAAGGTTTAAAAATCTGCTTTTCAACTTATATTTTGTTTTGTACTTACCTGTAAATTGTGCCACGCTCTTCCTCGTTTTTTTTAAGTTTCAAATTATTTGAGAGAAATTAAGGCTTCTCTTTTCGAAAAGATATATAAGCATTATATATACGAAATTGAATTTTTTTCTTTTTAGATTTCATTTGAAGAAAACTGCAATTTCACACTGAAATCTATTTCTAAAAAATAACAACTGCAAAGTAGATAAAAAACAAAGACTTACGAAAAAATGTGGAGAAGGAAAATGCTATGTTATTTAATTTTAGAGATATTTTTGTTCGGATTCTTTATTAGCTTTATTTTTATTATTATTAATATTATCTCATTTAGCTTTTAACTATTTGAGACTATTTAAGGAAAAAAAATTAGTCTTATTAACTAAGTGAGCTTTTGCAATAAAGGTTAACTGGCGTTCGTACCAAAAATTAGAAAACTTCATTGAATCTTTGTTTAAATGGCGCAAACAGGTCAAAACCAAATTAACCCTGTGGGTTTTAATTAAAATGCTGGTACAAAATTTTCAATAAAATTCTTTTAATCGTTTTAGAAACAAAATTTATAGAAAACTTTATGCGTCGTCGTGGAAAACGGGTTAATCGAACTTAACTTAAACTTTGCAGCCTCCCTTTTAGACTGCAAAATCAACCTGTAAAATTGGACACAAATCGGAAACACAAAATTTTTTGAAAGCCCGCCAGGCCGAAATGGGTTAATTTATTCCAACCAAATTTATACAACAAATTTCGGTTGCGAAGAGGAACATTTATGCAAAATTTCAAGTCAATCGGTCAAACCGTTTTGACTCGACATCAAAAACATTGAAAAAGCTTCATTGCGCCTTCGTGCCCAAACGGGTTAACCGAACTCAACAAAAATTTGTGTCAGCCTCTCTTTTTGACTGCAAAATCACCCGGTAAAAGTTTAATTTTCTAGTCATTTTTGGGAAATAGTAAATTTCTAATATATAAAGTTTATTTTCTTTAGCATTCTTATGTGCTCTACGATGAGTTTGTGCTATTATTTCAAATTGTTCGCTTGCATTTGTAATATCTTGTACTATTTTTCCTGTTAATCTAGTGTTATAGTATATTTTCCTATGCTTTTAGTCCATTTAAAATATTTGGGTTTAAATTAATTTTTAATATATTAATTAGATCTGTGTAGCGAAAACTACTTTTGATGAATTCATGTCAATTGTAAGTTATGAACAAAGTTGGAAATTTGTAATCATCTATTTCTCCAATTGTTAATATGATCCGATTCCTTAAAGCATTAATTGGTGTTTCCACAAATTGTATTATGTTACTACTAAACCTTGTACTAGCTAAATCTTTTTGTTGAATTGTATCTGCATTGTAAATTTCAGTTTCAGGTATTAATCTTGATAAATGATAATGCATCTGCTACAACATTAGTTGTACCAGGTTCATATCTCAATTCATAATTATATTCTTCTACAACGACTTCCATTTTTTCATTTTGGAGTTATTATTTTTCGTACTAAGTGCAAAAGTCTGTAAATATTATTTTTTTTCTTGAACCATAGAGAAAATTACGTAATGATATAAGAGCCCAAACTATTGCTAACATCTCTTTCTTATTTGTAGCATACGCTTCTTCAGTCTTCGTAAGTGTGCATGACAAAAACATTATTGGTTTTCTATTTTAGGATAAAATTCCACCAATTGCATAATTTGATGCATCCGTTGTTAATTCAAACTTTTTTGAAAAATCACGGTGTGACAATAATACTTCATCAAACAGATATATGCAGATATCAAACAATTGTTCATTTTATTAAAAGCCTTTAATGCTTTCTCATTCATATTAATTTGAACAGTTTAAGAATTATTTTTGGACACACATCCTACCCTCTTAAAAGGGATGTCAGGGATTTAGCTATTTTCGCATTTTCAGATATAAATCTTCTATTACTTACTTACTTATCTACTGGATCCTAGAACCCCTGGTGGGGCATAGGGCGTCAACAAATCCTCTCCGCCTTTCACGATCCTTAGCAATTCCTTTTAGCTGTAACCACGTTTTGCGTTGCGCTTCTGCCTCTTTCAAAACAGTACTTCTCCATGTTTTCCTTGGTCTACCTACTTGTCGTCTGCCTTGTGGATTCCACTCAAAACTTTGCCTTGCAATGTTTTCTTCTGGCTTCCTCAAGGTACGTCCGATCCATCGCCATTTTCTCTCTCGGATCTCGACCTCAATCATCTTTTGGTTCGTTTTTTGCCACAGGTGTGTGTTGGTAATGATTTGCGGCCAACGAACCTTTAAGATGCGGCGTAGACAACGGTTTATATACGTCTGCAACTTTTTGGTGATAATGGCGGATACCTTCCATGTTTCACAGCCGTATAGAAGTACTGATTTGACGTTTGTTTCAAATATTTTTAGCTTTGTACGCAGGGCTATATTATTCGACTGCCATATGTTTGATAGAGTTCCAAAAGCAGCTCTAGCTTTATTTATTCTGCTGTCAACATAAACTTCTGTTCCCCCATTTTATGTCACCATCCTTCCTAAATAATTGAACTGCTCTACTTCTTCAATTTGGCTTTCTTCTAGTAAAATTTGCTGAAGTGTGGAGTGCTCTGTACGCATGCTTTTGGTTTTAGCTGCATTTATTTTTAGACCAGCTCGTTTACCATATTTATTCAAATTTTGTCATATTTCGTTCAGACCACTTCTTGAGTGTGCCATGAAAACTACATCACCAGCATAATCTAAGTGGCTTAAATGTTTTCCTAGTCGCCACTGAACGCCATACCTCTCATCAACGCCTACGGTTGCGGTTAAAATTTCGTCCATCACAACCAAAAATAATATAGGCGACAATATACAGCCTTACACCATGCTGCATCTCAAACGAATCAGTCAACTGTCCATTGTGTAAGACTCGACACCTCGCATTTTCACAGGATTCCTTAATAATGGCAATAATTTTCTCCGGGATACCCCACCTACTAAGAACTCTCCATATATACTCGCGGTTTACACGATCAAAAGCTTTCTCGAAGTCTACAAACATGAGATGTAGCGGCGACCCGAACTCTGTTGATTGCTCGAGTATTATTCGTAGCGTGTTGATATGGTCAACACAAGAGTGACCACTGCGAAAACCAGCTTGATGTCTTTTCAATGTATTTCCAACCCAGCTTTTGATCCTTTCGAGTATAAAATTTGCCATTATTTTCGAGAAGACAGATAACAGCGTAATACCGCGCCAGATATTGCAATGCTTCAAGTTACCTTTTTTTGCCAGCTTAACAATAACTCCTTATTTTCGCTCACTCGGGTACTTTTCTTCTTCCCATATAGCCTGAATTAATGGGAGAAGTATATCTGCCGTTGCGGGGATGTCTGCTTTTAGAAGTTCGGCGGGTATTTGTTTAATTCCTGTAACTTTGTTATCTTTCAAGAGCGAAATGGCACTTTCGATTTCAGGTTTCGTAGGTAAATTTCCTTTAACGTGGAAGGAAACAATAGTCAAGCCAATACCGAAAATATCTCATCCAAAATCGCCAAATGAATTCAGACCTATCAACATGGTACCAATGTATGAAAAATTTTTAGAAATAGTAATAAATTCGCAATTAGTTTTCTTGGCAAACACTTATGTGAAACAGCACTAAATTGGGTTTTGTATGATTGGAAGCTTGCAAAAGAAAATAACCTTGTGGTGGCAGCAGTTTTTCTTGACTTTAAACGAGCGTTTGAGACTGTAGATCGCAAGATTTTATTGATAAAGTTTAAAAAATATGGCATTGTTGAAAATGAATTAGAATGGTTTAGTAGTTTCTTTGAAGGTAAAACACAAAGAACAAATGTAAATGGTGAGTTTTCTGATAGTCAATTAATTAATAATGGCGTGCCGCAAGGGACGATTTTAGGTGTTTTGAGCTTTCTAATCCACATCGATGATATAAAATCGTGTATTAAGTTTTGTAAAATTATTTTATTTGCTGATGACGCTTTAATATACATAGCTGGTCGAGATTTAAAAGAATGCTGCAATAAAATTAACTCAGATCTTGAACAATTATTCAAATGGCTTTGTATGAACAAGCTAAAATTAAATTTAGATAAAACAAAGTACATGATTATAAACGACAGAACAAACGATACTACAAACATAAATATAGCAAATGAAAATATAGATCGCGTAAACGTTATTAAATACCTTGGAGTTTTGATAGATGAAAATCTGTCATTTGATAATCATGCAGAGTACATTAGCAACAAAATTGCGCAAAAGATTGGCTATTTTGGTCGAATCAGAAATAAATTAACACATTGTGCAATAACTGTATATAACACAATGATTTTACCACACTTTGATTACAGTGCATCTTTATTGTTCTTATGCAATGAAAACAAGAAAGACAGGCTTCAAATCCTACAGAATAAAGCAATGCGTGTTATATTAAAATGTAGTAGGAGAACAAATGTGCAATATATGCTGGGAAAATTGAAATGGATGTCTGTACGGCACAGACTACATTTTAATGTATTAATCTACGTTTTTAAAATGAAGCACAAAATGTTACCTGAATATTTAACGAGATTTATTAGCTATGTCGGAGAAATAGTAAATTATAATTTAAGATCAACAAGCATGTTCAGACTTCCACTTTTCAGAAGAAACAACACACAAAATAGTTTATTTTACAAAGGCCTTTATTTGTTCAACGCGTTACCAGCTGTAGGCAATTTGGATAAATTTAAAAAAATATTAATACACTATTTAATACATAATGAATTTTGATCATTTATTTTAATTTTGTTATTTAATTTTCGTTAATTTTCGTTTTTCGGAAAAAAATTGATAGTTATTATTTTATAGTATTTTATACTAATAAAGAAATTAAAAAAAAAAAAAAAAAAAAAAAAGAGATACGACTGCGTCTTGCTTCTGCATTTAGCATAATTCCTACTCCACCGCGCCTTATTCCTGTTTCTGCTTCATCATCTCCTGAGTACAGCATGTGAGTTAAATTACTGTCTGAAATAATTTAGTTAGATTTAGTTTCCATTTAGTTTCACTGACGCCAAGTATGTTAATATTGAATCGTAACATTTCACGCTCGGCTTGCTAATATCGCCCAACACCATATAGTGTTCTCACGTTCCATGCTCTGATAAGTGTCCGCTTCTTGTAGCCAAAAGTTTTTACTATTTCACGTGACCGGTTTCTTGAACTTGTGTTCGATTCTCTTATCCTGTTTGTATTTAAACATGAATTTATCTGCACCCCCAAATCCGATGCGCAGTTTACATTGAATGGAGAAGTCAAAGGAGGATTCACCATATTACTATGATTACCCCTTGGGGAAATATATTTATTCGCATTTTCGTTCATGTTTGCATATTTTATACAGTTAGTGTTTTATGAGATATAGTTAATAACCCCATAAGCCCATGTCTGTAGTTTACTCTACCTAGTAATGTAGTTTAACAGTAGTGTAGTTTACTCTACCGGGTTACTCTACCTGGGTTGGATACCAGATCTTCCGGTAGGATTACTCGACGTAAAATCTTCTATACGATATTTTGATACCTTCTGATGCAACGATAAATCCAAGAAACTGAACTTCGTTTTTTTAGAAATTCAGATTTATCTAACTGTATTTTGATATTGGCTTGCTCTAATGTTTTAAAAATAATTTCTAAATTCTCAAAATGTTGACTTTCAGTTTTTCCAAACATAATGACGTTATCTATGTAAACATAGCATTTTTTTCCAATACTTTCTCTCAAAATATCAGCCAGTGTTCTTTGAAATATTGCTAGATTATTTTTAAGTCCAAACGGTTGTCTTGTAAATTCATATTTGCCGTTTATTACTGAAATAGCTGTTTCTCTATATCAGGTTATTTTAGTAATATTTGATGGAAACCGCTCTTCGGGTCTATTGTTGGAAAAAAATTATTTTGTTCTAAATTAGCTAATACTTCATTTATTTCAGGAATTGGATATTTGTCCGCTATTATGATAGTGTTGAGCTGTAATCTATTACCATTCTGAATTTCTTTTTGCCAGAAGCATCTTCTTTTTTTGGAACAACCAAAGCCGGAGAGTTATATGGAGATCTGGATGGCCTAATTATTCCGTCATGTAATTGTTCCTTAATTTGCTTATCTATTTCTTCTTTTAAGCATATTGGATATGGATATGATTTTGTAAAAATAGGTTTATTTGTGGTAATTCTTATATCACCTTTTGCTACATTTGTATAGGTTAGCTTTTCATTAATTTCAGAAAATAAATTTAAGTATTTTCCAACCATCAGAATATGTTTATTTTCCTGTTCTTTGTTTAGATGGTCTGTTCTTATATGAATGTTACTGACACTCTGTGAAATAGTTGCTTTAATGGAATATTGTTGTTTTATTTAAATTAATATAGCTCCCTTTTGTGTGAATAACTGCATTAAGTTCCTTTGAACTATCGTTTCCAATAATTCCACCAAATGTCGAAATTTTTGTAAGTAAAAAAAATTTTAATTGTTTTGATTCTGATCCAAAAAGTTTTATTAATGCTATGTTATTAATCTCTACATTTCCTCCTACTGCTTTTGCGTAAAATATTTCTTTATTTGGAATTGGCTTTCTTATTAAACTTGCCTTAATATAATTTTTATTTGAGTCTGTATCTATTAAAAATTTAAATTTTTCACCATTCATGTGGCTCATAATACGGGAACGAGGAATAATTTATTCTAAAAAAGATCCGGTATTATCCTGTTCTGGATTATTGGTAGTATGTGTGCATTTATTGCAACATTGTTCTTTAATCTTGTCTTCGTTTTCCTTCGTTGGCTTGTTATATTGTATATTGCTTATAAACATTATATATTGTGTATCCTTTTTGTCGATAAATTATTCTGTGAAGGAGTACTTTTATATTGTACGTTTCTAAAAAATGGTTTATTGAAGTTATTATTGTGATTATTATTGTGATTGGAATTGAAATTAAAAAAATATACTTTAAAAATTTAGTTTAATAAAAATTTAATATTAATATGTTTATGATTGTCATATATCTATATTTAAATACGACGTTTAAGATTAATATTTTTTTCGTTTTGTTTCGTTTTTTCGTTAAAAATTTAATTTAATAAAAATTTAATATTAATATGTTTATGATTGTCATATATCTATATTTAAATACGACTTTAATATTTTTATTTAAATTACATATTCTTTTTATTTTTTTCGTTTTGTTTCGTTTTTTTGAAAAACAAAACGAAAAAAATAAAAAGAATATGTAATTTTTTCAAAAAAACGAAACAAAACGAAAAAAATAAAAAGAATATGTAATTTAAATAAAAATATTAAACATCGTATTTAAATATAGATATATGACAATCATAAACATATTAATATTAAATTTTTATTAAACTAAATTTTTAAAGTATATTTTTTTAATTTCAATTCCAATCACAATAATAATCACAATAATAACTTCAAAATGACATCTATATGACAATCATAAACATATTAATATTAAATTTTTATTAAATTAAATTTTTAAAGTATATTTTTTTAATTTCAATTAAACGCGTTTGTTATTTTTTAAATATAATTCTAAATGAATATTTAATTAATTATATATATATATATTAGATATTAATTAAAATAATATAAATTCTAATGTAATACCGATTATTATTATAATGCCAGTTATAATTATTTCTATGTTGAAATTGTTCAGATGTACCCTGTTCCATTTTAATTGGTCGAGATTGTTCCGAATTTCCGCTAAATGAATTTTTATTTGAATTTGGATTGTAATATCTATTATTATTATTTTTATTATTAGGGTTTTTATACCCATATGCTGGTCTTCTATTTGCATCATATGAGGATGATTTTCGCATCTGATCCATATTTTGACCCATACTCTCTGTTTTCAAACATATTTGTAGAGCATGCCTCAAATTTACTGGTTCCCGACTGCGAAGTAATCTTGGTAAGTCTCCGTTTAATCCCTTCATAAAAGTTTCTAAAGCCCTATTCCTAGAATCTGCAGTCATCGGTTCCAAAGCTTGTTTGCAATAGTTCATACTTGATAGTTTATCCAATATTAATGATAAATGGTGTTGAACATCATGATAGAATTCTTGAATTGATTTTCTTCCTTGTGTTGTGCTTGTCAAATGATTTACCAATACACTTAAATCTTTATTATCTGAATAATACATATCTAAACATTTTGTAATACTTTCCCTTAGCGTGCCCTAAGTTTTGTTAAGTGTTATTTACACATTTACTTCTAATTAGAAATTCTTATATACATAAGTGAAAGAAAAAATGAAACTAATAAAATTTTAATTATGAACAAAAATTTATAATTATTAAAAAAATCTAAACGTATAAGAAATCTGTTAGAAGATACATACAGAAAATTATAATAAAAACTAATTACGCTACTTCTTACATTTTTGTATGTATACCTACTTCTATTTTAATATCCCTTACAAAACTAAAAAAAACTATTTTAATGTTAACTTAATGTTCTTAGGTAACAAATTTCCTTTTATTAATTCTGTAGCGCAAGAGTAGGAGAAAAAAGAATCTAAATATAATAAAATACAAACTGCTGCTGCTGCTTATTAGCGTGCCCTGTGTTATGTTAAGTGTTATTTATAGTATTCGTAAGATTTCTTCAGACATAAACAACAAAATGTTTAAAAATGATTTCTAACATTAATGTTTTTCTAATATATTTTCGGGAGTGGCTCAATATCCCGAATGAGAAAATCCCAGAAATACGAAATCCGGTAAATTTATTAAATCCCGTAAATATAAAATCCCGTAAGTACATAATCCCGTAAATACAAAATCCCGTAAAAACATAATCCTTTAAGCACGAAATACCATAATTAAATCTAAAATATAAATAACACACAGGTTTCTAAGAAGTACCATTAAACCGAACATAAAACAAATAGGCAAAAAATATTTAAATAAAAAAAGTTAAAAAAATTGTTTATTAAAAAAAAAAACAACTAGAAAAATTTAAAGATAAACATTTAATTAAGAGTTAAACTATGGGCAATAATCTTCAAGTAGTTCAATATGGGATTTCTAATCCATCTGTTATTTATACGTTTATTTTTGCAGTTTCTTTCAATGGTTTTTTTTTTTTTTGGTAACTTTTCACCAGATTGCATCTTTTCAATGCGAGACTTTGCTAAAATTATATCCTTTGATAGATCCTGGATCATTTTATTACTCCAGCATGTCGCCTGCCAACAACAACTATTAACAAGTTTTTCCGACATTCTGAGGTTAAATTCATGGAAATCCGGTATTTTAAAATCCGGCGCGGGATTTTGGAATGCGGTATTTTTGGATGCGGGATTTTGGGATCCGGGATTACGAACCCAACCATATATTTTCAGACATAAGCAACAATATGTTCAAAAAAGATTTCTGACATTAATGTTTTTCTAATATATTTACAGGCATAAATTTAACAAAAAAAAAAAAATGAGGAAGATTATAATTGCCCTTATCAACTTTTAAATACCCGTGCATACCCAATATGATGTATAAAATAAAATAAACTGTTATTTATTTCCCTTATCCTATTATATATATTATAAAAAAAATATAAAAAAGTAAAATAGATAAAAAAAATTCATTATTCCATAATTTTTGCTTACAAAAAAAAAAAAAATGAAAAACAAAAAGAAAAAAATTTGAATTCATTATCCCATAATTTACAGAGTAATGCTCATATAAAAAAAGAAGTTGTATGGAAGCTACTCGAACTCACTGCAGCAGATCAACCAAATTTTGCAGAAACTTTGGCAATAAAACTAAACTACTTTTGACAAAATTTCAAACACGCAGCTGTAATAGGTACAGAGTAATGCTCATATAAAAAAAAGAAGTTGTATGACTGCTGCCCGAATCCATGGACCAAAATGGCTGCATTTAAATAGCGATCACAGCTATTGCTGAAAATAAACAAAAACAGTAAATGATATGTTTAAAATAACGTAATCGATACCAATGAAGTGACACGACATATGACAATATACATGTAGATTTGTTACATATTAAGTAAATTTAGATGCAACAAAAGTTTTCAAATATTATTTACATTTACGAGGGAAAGACTGTACATAAAACATTTGGTTCACCACTTCCAATAACAGATACTTCAGTTTGTTCTATAAAAGCAAGTTCTCAAAACTTAAGATACGTCGTCAAGCTAAATGAAAGATATAACTCAATATAATGATCCAATGGGTGAAAAAGTAATTATATATGGTGGTGATTTTCAAAAATAGTATAATACGGCCTAAAGTAAATTTAATTCACTTGAAAAAGAATATGAGATCAAAGCAAAATGAGATAAACTTTTCAAAATGGCTTTTGCTATTAATTAAGTTCCGTTTAAATTGAGTGAATACATTATTAAAATACCCGATGAATTTATTTGTACTGGTTTAATAATAAATCATGTTTTTGGGAACACGATTGATGATTTTCAGAATAATGCTTTCAGAGTTATAATATGCCCTTTAAATGAGTGTTGTTTTAAAATAAATGAAGAAATTTTAAAATTAATTGACGGGCCCGAAACATGTAATTATAGTTTTTATTCCGTCATATCAGATTCAATAGATAATATTATTTCGCCGACAGAATACATAAACTCTTTGACCCTTAATTTGGTTTAACCGTGTTTTTTTCTATTTTCTTTGTGTCCCCGAAACTTAGACTTAATTGTAGTGGTGGTTCAGGTGGCTAGTAAGAAATTCGAAAATTAGAAAGCGTATTTTTGAAATTGATAATGATAGAAACTTTAAATTTGATACACGAGTGTTCTTTCCTATTTCCGTTCTATTATGTATTATATTTCATAAATTAAAAACCATATATTTTTGTAATAAACAATTAAATTTCTTTTTTTTAATTTTTATTATATCATATATCTTATTAAATTATTACCATAGGTAATATAAAATTAAAAAATTATGTACGATACTTAAGTTGTGTTTAAAATGACTTGCTGCTTGTATGTAAAATTTATTTTTATATTTAAATGAATTATATAAAAAGTTCTTAATTTATCATTGTATTTTTGAAATACATTTATTGCAAATTGAATTGTGTATAACATTAAGTTTGTTTAAGTCATTCTGTGCAACCAACTTAGAAATACTCTACACCTATTTGGTTCAAATTTTATGGGAAGTCCATAAGTCATTTTAAAACCATAACCATAAAAATAAAGCTTAACTTTTATTATAATCACTATTTTCTTTTTTTTTTTACAATTTCAATTAAATTTAGTTTTTTTCATTACATTACTCATGATTTTCAAAAATCAATAAAATAAAAATTTAAACTTTACTTTTTTTTTTGCACTTATACTTATGATTTCTTGACTATTTCCATGAGTTATAATTAAGATCAATAACGAAAAGCAAAACGCCAAAGTAGACTAATAAACTTAAAAAACTATGAATGATTATTGAAAGATAGAATATATTGTACTATTTCTTTTTTAAACAGACATATATCAGTAATTCCTTTAGAAGCAGAAGGCAATTCATTAAAGGCTTTTAAATTCATTAAAGGCTTTTAAACAGTTATAAAGACAATTTTTCTTTTGTTGTTCTGTTTTAAAAAGTGATAAATAGAAGTTGGTTTTGTTTCTAGTATTGTGATTGTGAATCTCGATCATACGGTTGAGAATGAAGTGATGTTTGATTTTATTATTAATAATTGTGAAAGCAGTGAGAAAAGTTCCTTTTTACAAATATTCGCTAAATTTAGATATTTTTAAGTGTAAAGCAATGCAGTAGGAAATCTTGTTGGCAATCCATGTATTGTTTTGATGGCTTTCTTATTCAAAATATCTAATTTACTTAGTTGATATTGAGATGAACTACTCCAAAGTTTATTTAAATACATCAAGTTAGATACAACATAGGAAAAATAAATAACAAATAAAGCTTTTTCAGGAAAAAAATTGCGTAACCTTTTTATGATAAAAACGAAGGGGGTAATTTTTTTGGATACATAATCAATATGTTCGCCCCATTTTAATATCTTATCCAATACTAAACCTAAATAAATAAATTTATTGACAACTTCAATTGTCGAATTACTAAATTTAAAGTTGGTGTTTTGAAATTTTTTGTTGTCAAATAGTATTATTTTAGTTTTACTTATGTTAAGTGAAAGTTTATGCTTTTCTAACCATATGTTAATTGGACAAAGTTCCATATCTATTGCTCTTTTTAGTTCGTTTTCACTACCTACAGCATATTTCATACAGCATCATCTGCGTACAATTGTAAAGAGCTGAGTTTACATATATCATTAATATAAAGTTTAAAGAGGTCGGGACCTAAGACTGAGCCTTGGGGGACCCCTTTTATCACATTGTTTAGATTACTAAAGCTATTATTTATTCGAACTTTCTATTTACGATTTTGTAAATATGATTTAAAGAAATTAATGTGTTCAGAATTAATTTCCAGCTGAGAAAATTTATGAATCAGAATTTCGTGGTCTACATAGTTGAACGTAGGGTTGGCAATCCCGTGCTATATTTTCAATCCCGGGATTTCGGGATTGCATTTTCCTAATCCCGGGATTTTTAAATACATGTTCTTGTAATATATTAACATACTATTTTAACCAAATTAATAGAAAAAGAAAGAGATTAATTTTGTTAAAATAATATGTTAATATATTTCAAGAACAGGTATTTAAAAATCCCGTTAATATATTTCAAGAACAGGTATTTAAAAAAAATGACACATTCAAAAATAAGTTTCTAAAAAATAGTTTATTAAATTATAAAGAAAATAAATGTTTTTATAATATTATACATCAAATTCATTATGTTTATAATATTCTTAATTAATAAATTATAAAGAGTTCATTGTTGAAGTTACATTTTTAATTATTAAATAATTATAAAAAAATACCTAATTATTCTTTGTTATTTTTAAAATAACTTTTAAGAAAGCATAGTGCATCCAAAGTTTCATCGCCCATACGACTTCTTATTTTCGTTGCAAAAAGTCCGGCCGCAGAAAAGGCACGTTCGGACTCTACACTGGTTGGTTTGATTGTCATTAGAAAATCATACGCTCTTTGCAAAAAATCACCACGTGTTCCTCCATTTTCAAACAATACCATTTCCTTTTGAATTTTCGCTGACAGCATCTCACATCGAATTGGCATCCTCGGAAAATGTGCTTGTTTTATAGCTTTATTGAGCTCGTCTGCAATAGTTAAAGGTTGTTCAAGAGAAAAGGAAAGAGATTCAGATGGAGAATCAGAAGAATCTGAAACAATTTCGATAGGTGCCTCATTTGAAACAGAAGATTCAACTTCGGACTCATGGGCTGTTAGTGCTGTAGCTGGATTTGCAGCATCTAATCTTTCGAGTAACTCAATTATTATTTTGCGACATTTTACGGCAGATGGAACTGTTACGAGCGCTATTTCAGATTCGGACTGAACGTTTGTCCTACCATTATGTAAATACTAAAGTACACCACTGATATCTGTCCGCCTTTGTTGCATGCGAAGAATGAGAGCTGAATGCAATTTTTGACATATAACGTTGTTAGAATCTTTAAGTTTTTTTAACATAAAAGTTATAGCAACATCGGCTGTGAACAGACTAGCATCCCGACGACAAAGGGCCTCGACTGTTGCTTTTATTGGTACTAGAGCACTAATGATAGAAGATATCATTTTAAGCTCATCATTAGATAAAGCAAATGATTCACCTTCAGGTAGACTTATGTCTATCAATGCCTTTTGAATACAATTTTTTAATAAATAGATACGTTCAAGCATTGACAAAAGGCTGTTCCACCTAGTCTTGCAATCTTTTATTAGAGTTGTTTGCTTCCCAAATTCAGCCGCAACATATTTCTGCAAGATATCGTTTTTTGTTGGCGATCGTCTGAACATTACTATCATTTTTCGTACCTTTTTGATCACTGGAGCGGAATTTATCTCAGTAACATCACTTTGGTTTCCTCCATGCCTATGACCAGAATCGAGATCAACCAGTTCTTCGTTGTCAGAAAAAATTTCATCGTCGTTACTCTCCGAAAAATCGTGTTCTACTTCTGATTGTTCGTCTTCGTCGAATTGCTGATCTGTTTCTATATTTTGCTTTTGATATAGTACTTCAATTACGGCCAGTTGCACACCATGGGCAAAACATAATTGTTGATTTACAGGTAATAATCTCCCAACTTTTTTCATTACACTTGCTCCGTCAGTCATAATTCCGACGATATCTTTTCGCAAATCAAGTCCATATTCTGCGAGCTTTTGTTCTAGGAGCTCAATACATTTATCTGCAGGCATTGATCCTGTTATTCGAATTAAGCCTAAGCTCCAGAACTGACAATTTTGAGCATGTAAATTAATATTCATGTACCGACGGTTACGTAGTGATGTCCATTCATCAAACGATAAGGAAAATCTCTCACCAACACCGAATTGTGGGTTTTTTTTGCCATCTATTTCCGTAATTAATGAATTCTTAATTTTTTTGCTGTAATCTACAACTATTTTGCGCACTGTGTTGACTGTTGTAGGTAAACTTTTGAATCCTGTTGCTATAAGACCTGCACGTAAATCAGAAGAACGGCATATAACGTTAAATGAAATCCCATCAAGTGCGGTTAACCTTGCAAGTGTAGCAGGAAGTGATTTTTCTTCTCGTTCCAGCATCGGAAAATACTTGGTTAACGTTTTCGATTTTTTTGTTGGTGGTTCATCTGATGTGTTAGCCGAAGCAGTAGCTGTTGTGATGTTAATTTTATGGACGGAAAGTAGATGCGTATGGAGACCTTTCGTTGACCCACCCCCAATTTTTAGAATTTTTTTGCAGTCGGTATACTTACACATCGCTGTCTGTCCTTTTTCTTCTCGTAAAAAATGTTTCCAAACAGCAGAATTACTTTTCTTTTCATAGTCTATGTAAGAAGCCATTATATTTTTAAAATTTGTTGTTCAAATAGTGCGAATGATAATTTAATTAAATCTACACTTTAAAATAATCAAAAACAATAACACGTAAAAAAATTATATACTAATTACGTCTGAGCGCCAACAAAAAATTTTAAGAATATAATTAAAAATTGAATATTGAAAAAA
Source organism: Dolichopus griseipennis (assembly GCA_963082915.1). Taxonomy (NCBI): domain Eukaryota; kingdom Metazoa; phylum Arthropoda; class Insecta; order Diptera; family Dolichopodidae; genus Dolichopus; species Dolichopus griseipennis. The sequence continues at coordinate 116,467,614 of OY720441.1, forward strand.
AAAAGTTCCAAGAATTTCGATTTTTAAAATTTATATATTTTAAGAATTTGAATGCAAAAAAAATTCCAAGTATTTTCTATATGACAAAATTCAAATCTCAACCGAAAAAATTTAAATTTGAAAATGTTCAACCGAAAACGATTGTTTTAAAGAATTTTTAAAGAAACTGTAAGGTATTTTTCCTTTTAGGCTTAAAAAGTCAAATCCCGGGATCAAGTGCTCGATCCCGGGATTTCGGGATTGCTAAAAATTGCGGGATCCCGGGATCCCGGGATTCCGAACCATAGTTGAACGCTTATCTTAAGTCAAGAAAGATAAAGCCCACATATTTCTTAGAATCTATATTTTTGCTGATGAAGTCGGTTAAGTTAAGACAGGCTGCTGCTGTATTTGAGTTATTTCAAAACCAAATTGATTTACAATTAGAATCCCATTATTCGTCATAAAAGTTTTTAAGCGACTTTTTATAATTGTTTCAAAAATTTTAGAAAAAGTACTAAGGATCGAGATTGGTCTGTAATTGGACAGACTTGTTGCGTCTCCGCTTTTAAAAATAGGTGTAACTATTGCCATTTTCAACGCGTCAGGAAAAACTTTAGTGTGGAAAGATCAATTTATAAATTCGACAATAATTGGAACTAGATGGTTTGCATACCTTTTTATAAATTTAGCCGATATCTTATCATATCCTGTAGCCGCTGAGGATTTAAGATTTTTGATGGCCTCATCAACTTCCTCAGACGTGGTAGGATCAAGACTGAATGTTGTAAAAATTACATTGGATGAAAATAAATCGAAATATTCATAGTCAATGGGTACATCTGGAATTTTTACATCATTAGTTACTTTGCCAAATATTTATTCATAGTATTAGCTATTTACTGTTCATTTTCATATATATTATCTTTATAATTTCGACACGAATATTATTCGGGTATATTTTTTTTTAATTTTAGAAAAGAATCGCGAATTTTTATATTTTCTCGAATCTCGTCTTTCACCCAAATTCTTTTGTTGTTACTAAATTTTGATGATGGAATTGTTTTTGTATTACATTCTATCAATGTATTAAGTTTATGAACTATTTCATTAAAACAATGTAAGTGTGGAATATTATTCCAAAGTTCATTTTTATCTATACTGTCATAATCTAAAATTATTTTTTGAAAATTAATTTTTTCTTCAATTGGTTTAAAATCTATACTGATAAAAAGCACTTGGTGATCAGATAATGCAGTGTCTGAAACATGGAAATTGTATTTTAATTCTAATATGTCTGATATGAAATGATCTATGATAGACCTTGTAGTATTACTTACTCTGGTAGTATATTCTGGTAAAACTTTATTAAGAATTATAAATCCGTTACTATGTATCAGATTAATATAGTCTTTAATATTTGTGTCATTTTTTAATAAATTTAAATTAATATCACCAATAATAATTGATCTCTTATGTGTAAGAAGATTTTCTAATTTTCCTATAAATGTATCATAATTCGGGGGAATTAAATAAAAATACAGTGGGACCTATATATAGTAAATATATTTAGATTATGTTTAAGTAGCTTAATTCCTAAAATATTTGAATTTTGAAATTCCTGTTTATATATACAGCTGCTATTAATATAATTTTTTATATATTTTGGAACTCCCCCGTATTTGTTTTTCCTGTTAACAAAATATGACATTTAACCTGGTAAATTATAGAATTTATTTTCACTCTTATTCAACCACATTTCGGAGAGTTCAATCACATCGATGTTTATGCTATATGAATTTATTAACGCTTCTAGATCATATAATTTATTTCTAAGACTTTGAATATTCAAGTATTTAATATTAAAATTTTTGATGAAAGAAATATCTAATAATTTGTCCACGTCTGTGTAATATTGCACTTGAACATCATTATTCAAATTAATAATGTTGTGATTTTTATCTATCTCTATCTCTTCCATTTAATAATGCAGGTATAAAATGTAAGTGAGAAAAAAATATTTGAAATTTAAAAATAAATGATTTATGAGTGCAATAGATTGTGTTTTCTTCTGTTATTAAAAAAATTAGAAATAAGTAAAATAAAATAAAATATAATTAAATTATAATTTAGTAAATATAATTTAAAAAAAAAAAGAAATATTATAAGAAAAATTTGAATTTTAATAAAGTATTAAGTAAATGTAAAATATATCAGTTTTTTTTTTTTAATAAAGTTTTTTTTAGGTTAGTGTAATATATATAAAAAAAAATAATTAGTGTAAATAATTGAAACAAATTTTTACATTTCTACATATAACATATTATTAAAAATAAAAAAAGTCTTTTTAAAATTTAAGAAAAAAAAATAAAAATAAAAAAAAGTTTTTTAATCTTACCACACGTTTTTAAATTAATAATAATTTTGATAAAATTTTGTACACTTTGCTGGATTGGCTTTTCAGTGAAAAAATGATGCCATCATTGGCCCAGAGAAATTGAAATTGATGTGTAAGTTTGATCTTTTTAGCTTCGTGATACAGGTTGGACTGTAGCGATGTAAGGTGGTGACGAAAAAATATTTCATTGTTTTAACCATAACTTGTACCTAAATTGGCTGTGAAAAGATTCTTGCAAAACTTTTTTCTTTTCAAAAGTTCTTTTTTGGAATATCTTAATTTAATTTTACTATGTGCAACTTCCTCTGAGGAGTATTTTCATTAATTTTTTTTTGGCTAATCGCCACAACTTCCAAAATATAATTTTTTTCAAGATTTGCATTTATTTTTGCTGCGATTGCCATTACTCCATCTATTGGACTTACAGGCATTTCAGATAAACCAGCTAGTACAATATTATTTTTCAAGGTATTTTGATGCGACACATCAATATTGTACTCCAAATTATTTATCCTGTTTTCCAAGGTGTTTTCTTTCTTTAGTTCTTTATTTTGGTTTAAAATTTCTTCCATTTGCAGTTCTAAATGGTTTTGGCTTTTGTGAATTTCCGATATGACCTCACCTACTAGACTTTTTATATATTTTGCTAAATTATCTTAAGGGATAGTATTTACGGACTATTAGGGTTGACTTCTTCATCTGGATTGTTATCATCTTCAGTTATAATTACAGAATCATTTATCAATGTTGGCATCTCCAAAGTAGTCGAACAGTTTTTAAATTTTCGAATACATCATCTGAGATGCCAACACATCTTGTATGATAAGTTCCATTACAGGATCCACTACATAGTACTCCTTTGCTTTTGGTATAAATAATTTTGTTGCACTGAGTACATTGATTGACCATTTTGTGATATTTTTTATTATATTTTTTTTTACTTTTTATTTTATTGTTTTTTGTAGCATATTTTGTTTATTTTTTCAGTTTTTAATTTAATAAAAATTTTTATACATATATATTTTTTTTTATTTTGTATAAATTTGTGCGGCAAAAATTATTTATATGGGTGTATTTTTATACCCTATATCTATAGAATAGGTAAAAGGATATATTAACTTTGGTATGGTTTTTGTAACCACATAAAGGAAACGAGCAAGATATGGAAAAGTATATATATTCGTGATCAGTGTGGCCTCCTGAGTCGATATAGCCATGTCCGTCCATCCGTCATTCCGTGGGCACGATAACACAAAAAATAATGGAGCTATCTTGATTAAATTTTAACTGTACGTTACTAGGACTGATAGTACGGCGGGGATTGGAAATGGGCGAAATCAGCCCATGGGTTCGGATTCTGCACCTTTTAATCGGTCCAAGGGCTAACGAACATATATAAAAAGGCATGATAACTCAACAACTAATGACGCTATCTTCATCAAATTTTTGCTGTAGGTTACTAGTAATGAAACTATGACGAGGATTGTACGATCGAGATTGGACCATGGGTTTGGAACCTACAACATTTTGATCGAATTTAGGCCAAACGAGAATAATTCCGAAACCAATGAAGATAGAACCTCTAAATTTGGTATCAGAGTGTCCCTTCCTATTTCCTTAGTGTCAATGAAATTTGGGCCCCATTGGAGTAGTGGGTCGAGGACCAGCCACACATTTCCGAAGACCTTAAAGCATATCTTTAAAACTAATAAAGATAGCAACTTGAAAAAATGTAGAAGCTTAAAATTTGGCACAAGGGTGTTCTTTACTATTTCTTGTGTCCCCCCCTAATTTGGGATCTATTGGAGTGGTGGTTCAGTATCCGTCTTAGACCTCCCAAGGTTTAAAGGCTTATAATCGAAATTACTAAAAATAGTAACTTAATATTAATATAGAACGTTCCACTTGTGTACAAGGGTTAACTAGTATTTAAAGTACAGCGTAGACTACATATGGGCGAAATTAGCCCAAAGGCTCGGATCCCGGACCTTTTACTCGGTCTAAGGGCTAACGAACATTTATAAAAAATCGCGATAACTCAACAGCTAATGACGCGATCTTCATAAAATTTGTGTTGTAGGGTAATGAAACTACGGCGGTGATTGCATACGGTGGGGAATGGACAATGGGTTCGGAACTTAGAAATTTTTGATCGAATTTTGGCCAAACGAGCATAATTCCGAAACCAATGAAGTTAGAAACTCCAAATTTGGTATCAGGGTATCCCTTCCTATTTCCTTAGTGTCCCTGAAATTTGGGCCCCATTGCAGTAGTGGGTCGTGGACCAGTCACACATTTACGAAGACCTTAAAGCATATTTTTATAATTAATTGGCACAAAGGTGTTCTTTACAATTTCTTGTCCCCCCCCCTAATTTTCGATCAATCAGGGTAGTGGTTCAGAACCCCTCTTAGACCCTAATTTATAAGCTTTTCTAATGGACTTCTCATTAAATTAGAACCAAATAGGTGTAGGGTATTTCTACCGACTGACTGTTTCTTTACTTGTTTATTTGATATTTTAATTAACTAATTTACACAAGTTCAAAAATTATAGTTTTATGTAGTGTATTTTGTTTAATTTTTCAGTTTTTAATTTAATTAAAATTTTTTATATATTTGTTATATTTTGTATAAGTTTGAGCACCAAAAAAATATTTTTCTATATTTTTCTTTGTATAAAAATTTAAATAAAAGTTTTAAAATTTAAATTTAAATAAAGGTTTTAAAATTTTATGTTATATTTTTATATTATAATTAAATCCTGGAATCTTTTAGAATACCTCTTTATACACTTTATAATTTTTCTTATAGAATATTTAAAAATATTAAACAACAAATAAAGTTGAGATAAATGGATTCCTCAAATGCAAATACAAAATTACATATTTAAAACCTTATCTTTGTGCACTTTCTATTGAATGATTTAATACCCTTGGTTAATTATTTCAATTTTCAATAATTTTTAAATTGATTCTCTCAATTTACTTATTTATTAATATTCTATATAATTAAACTCAAAGTTATTCGAAAGAAATATTAATTTGAAATAATATAAATATAGTTTTATAATTAAACGCTCTTTCGTTTAGAGTTGTTCTTAAACTAAATTTTTTTATTGATTTCTTTTTTATTTTTTGAAATTTACAAATAAGTCTTATAAAATACATAAATGCTTACATAGCAGTTCTGAATTATATTACTTAAAACGTTATTACTTAATTCCTAACTAACTTAACACGCTTAAAGCAAAAGGTTATTGTTTCCTTGCGTAATCAATTTTATTATTTTAAATTATAATAAAGTTATTAATTGTGCAATTGATTACACGAGGTTTATGTGCATTTCCTGTTTACTAATTAATTAATTGTTACTAACTAAGAATATTGCGAAAGGCACTTTTATTATTGAAGGGAGAGAGTTATATTATTGATTGAATATAACACTTCTCCCCCGAGATTTTTCCGTCTCGGAAAATTTTATAGTATCTGTTTTTTCTTATAACTGAATTACATTTATTGTTTTATTTCTAAAAATTCTTAAAAAAATTAAAGTTATAATGATAATTATAATTAAAAAAATTGATAATAAACTATAAATTGTTACATTATGTTTAAATTCAATGAACTCGATATTTTCTCTGTTTTTAATATTTTGTATGTGTAAGTTTTCTAAAGATACATTTTTTATAATTTTAGTAAAGTTGAAATTTGATTGAGGCATAATAAAGTGGCTTTCAAATTTTTCGATTTTATTTATAAATTTAAAGTTTCCGATTGTGATTTCGCGATTTGAAAACTGAATTAAATTGTTTCCTCCAAGAGCAATTTCTCGATTTGCATTAATGTCTTTTAGATAAATTAATTCTATGTTTTTAGTAATTATTATGCCTTTATCAACTTCTTCAATAGTTTTTTCTAATTTTACAATAAAGTTACAAGTATTATTTTTTTGTAAGATATTATAGATACACTGATTCTTATGAGGTTTTAAATCATTTTTAGTTTTTATATTGCTATTACGTTCGAATACAAAATTATCGTTCAAAATTACTTCTTCATTTTCACAATCCAGTTGTTCATTTTTTGAATTAGGGAATGGAATAATAAGTGCATTAAAAAATTTGTCTATACAAAAGTGGGGTATTGAAATTGCAAATATTATTGTGTTTTCCTCTTTTAAAAGAACAGCACTTTTAACGAATTGTAGTGTGTTTATTGTTATATTAAATTTTTCTATTTCCTCGGTTGTAAGGATATCATGAGCTAGAATGCCTTGTTGACTGAGTAAAATGTTATCCTTCATTTTTTCTACAAATTCGTTTAGGTGAGTTATATGTATATAAGTATGCAATGTGTATTCATAACTATTTAATCTATCTATCATAAAATTACTTAGATTTATGGAGTTACTTAAATATTCTTTAACTTTAAGATTTTGAGTGTTTATGTGGTTTTTAATTTTTTCTATAGCTTGAGACATTTGATCATTGATTATTATTTGCTTATTTGATTGGTCAATTAAGTTTTTTGAATTGTTTTCTATGGTTTCTAAATGATTATAGATTTGATTGGCGTCTTCGGAATCCATTGTTCCTGCTACGAATTTCAGAGCATTCCCTACAAAATTTATTAGACCTCTTTTGAATCTATGGGTGTGTGGTATAATAGTTCTTATATTATATTTTAAAATTTCAATTTCCTTATGCAATAAATTATGATTAGAATCGTTCTCTTTGAGAGTATTCAAACTTGTTTCAATAGAATTACAGATATTATTAATTTCAGTTAAGTCAATAACATGTAAAATTTTGGTATAACTATCAACGATTGGTCTTCCCTCTAATTTTAGTATTGTAAACCCTTGTTCGGTGTATATGGGTGTTATACTTAAGTCGTTAGCTTCGACAGTTAACCAGGTGATAATGAATCTTAGCATTTTAATCATTTCTAAAAATAAAATTATTCAATTTAGTGTGTATGGCACAATTCTAAATATGATAAAAGTTAGCAAAATTTTTTTTTTATTCTTTCTTTTTTTTTTGTTTAGTGTTTTATAAAAACAAATTTCATTAAAGGTTTAGAATTTCATTTTAAAATTTTAGTTCATTCAATTTAAAATTACAGTACTTTTTATTTTTTTCTTTATGTTTTGTTTTTGAACCTACTTTAATACATTTATTAAGGTAGGCCAAGTTCAAGGTAATGATGATGTTTATTATTAAAAATTATTTATGCTGATTAGCAAATTTAGTAGAAGTTTGAAATTGTCAAAAAATTGTAAAAGATTTTATTTTATTTAACGGCATTGAGTTATGCAATAATTTATCATGTGTAATTATATTTTCGTTTTAATTGGGTTTGGTAGTACTTGGTATTTCTATTATTGTTTTTGTCATAAGTATAGTCGTTATGTTTTGAAAATTTTTGAAGTTTTTTGTATTTTGTGGTGTTTTTCGCTATTTGTCTATTTTTCACAATGTTTTTTGAAAGGGTAAAATTTTGACTTCTATTTCTATTGATTTTTTCTAAATAATTTGATTTTGTTTCTTGGAATTTTAGTTTTAGATTATCTATTTCGTTTTTATCGAGATTTTTAGTTAATAAATCGATCGGTTTCAGTTTTGTGAAACTATGGATAGTATTATTATAAAAGTTTACTATTTTAAAGAGACGATTATCAAGATCATCTTTATTATTATCGGCATTCATCACTCTTAAATGCTCGTTAAGAGTACCATGAAGCCTTTCGATGTCACTATTCCCGGTTTTTGATCCTGCTGTAGTTTGATGAAATTCGACACTATTTTCTTTCAAAAATAGTTCGACAGCGCTATGAATTATACATCTCTCACCGTCTGATATTAATTTATTCATTTTACCTAAAAACTGAATTCTTTGTTTGATACATTCTAAAACTGAAATCCAATTGCGATCGTTTAGTTTTTGAACGGTAGCATATTTTGAAAATTTGTCTATTGTTGTTATATTTCTTTCTGGATACCATATATCCATGTCCACGATATCATTGAAATGCTTTGGTGTATCGGTCAATTTAAAAGGAATTTTAATAGGTTTTCTGTCATGTTTAGCAATACTACAGGGTTCGCAATTATTTATAACTTTATTTATTTCAATTAAAAGACGAGGAAAGTAGTATTTCTTTTTTAATTCGTTGAACACTTCTGTTATTCCTCTATGGTTTTTACTTAAGTGTTCTTTTTTTATAATTTCTAAAATTTCATTTCTATCTGTGATATTGGTAAGTTTAAGAGAAGATTTTAACATTTTTAAGTTTTTGTTATTACTGAAATATTGTACATAGAGATCTTGGAATTTTACAAACAGAGATATATCGTCGCAATAAATACATAAGTAAATTTATTGACAACTTCAATTGTCGAATTACTAAATTTAAAGTTGGTGTTTTGAAATTTTTTGTTGTCAAATAGTATTATTTTAGTTTTACTTATGTTAAGTGAAAGTTTATGCTTTTCGAACCATATGTTAATTGGACAAAGTTCCATATCTATTGCTTTTTTTAGTTCGTTTTCACTACCTACAGCATATTTCACACAGCATCATCTGCGTACAATTGCAAAGAGCTGAGTTTACATATATCATTAATATAAAGTTTAAAGAGGTCGGGACCTAAGATTGAGCCTTGGGGGACCCCTTTTATCACATTGTTTAGATTACTAAAGCTATTATTTATTCGAACTTTCTGTTAACGATTTTGTAAATATGATTTAAAGAAATTAATGTGTTCAGAATTAATTTCCAGCTGAGAAAATTTATGAATCAGAATTTCGTGGTCTACACAGTTGAACGCTTATCTTAAGTCAAGAAAGATACAGCCCACATATTTCTTAGAATCTATATTTTTGCTGATGAAGTCGGTTAAGTTAAGACAGGCTGCTGCTGTATTTGAGTTATTTCAAAACCAAATTGATTTACAATTAGAATCCCATTATTCGTCATAAAAGTTTTTAAGCGACTTTTTATGATTGTGTCAAAAATTTTAGAAAAAGTACTAAGGATCGAGATTGGTCTGTAATTGGACAGACTTGTTGCGTCTCCGCTTTTAAAAATAGGTGTAACTATTGCCATTTTCAACGCGTCAGGAAAAACTTTAGTGTGGAAAGATCAATTTATAAATTCGACAATAATTGGAACTAGATGGTTTGCATACCTTTTTATAAATTTAGCCGATATCTTATCATATCCTGTAGCCGCTGAGGATTTAAGATTTTTGATGGCCTCATCAACTTCCTCAGACGTGGTAGGATCAAGACTGAATGTTGTAAAAATTACATTGGATGAAAATAAATCGAAATATTCATAGTCAATGGGTACATCTGGAATTTTTACATCATTAGTTACTTTGCCAAATATTTATTCATAGTATTAGCTATTTACTGTTCATTTTCATATATATTATCTTTATAATTTCGACACGAATATTATTCGGGTATATTTTTTTTTAATTTTAGGAAAGAATCGCGAATTTTTATATTTTCTCGAATCTCGTCTTTCACCCAAATTCTTTTGTTGTTACTAAATTTTGATGATGGAATTGTTTTTGTATTACATTCTATCAATGTGTTAAGTTTATGAACTATTTCATTAAAACAATGTAAGTGTGGAATATTATTCCAAAGTTCATTTTTATCTATACTGTCATAATCTAAAATTATTTTTTGAAAATTAATTTTTTCTTCAATTGGTTTAAAATCTATACTGATAAAAAGCACTTGGTGATCAGATAATGCAGTGTCTGAAACATGGAAATTGTATTTTAATTCTAATATGTCTGATATGAAATGATCTATGATAGACCTTGTAGTATTAATTACTCTGGTAGCATATTCTGGTAAAACTTTATTAAGAATTATAAATCCGTTACCATGTATCAGATTAATATAGTCTTTAATATTTGTGTCATTTTTTAATAAATTTAAATTAATATCACCAAGAATAATTGATCTCTTATGTGTAAGAAGATTTTCTAATTTTCCTATAAATGTATCATAATTCGGGGGAATTAAATAAAAATACAGTGGGACCTATATATAGTAAATATATTTAGATTATGTTTAAGTAGCTTAATTCCTAAAATACTTGAATTTTGAAATTCCTGTTTATATATACAGCTGCTATTAATATAATTTTTTATATATTTTGGAACTCCCCCGTATTTGTTTTTCCTGTTAACAAAATATGACATTTAACCTGGTAAATTATAGAATTTATTTTCACTCTTATTCAACCACATTTCGGAGAGTTCAATCACATCGATGTTTATGCTATATGAATTTATTAACGCTTCTAGATCATATAATTTATTTCTAAGACTTTGAATATTCAAGTATTTAATATTAAAATTTTTGATGAAAGAAATATCTAATAATTTGTCCACGTCTGTGTAATATTGCACTTGAACATCATTATTCAAATTAATAATGTTGTGATTTTTATCTATCTCTATCTCTTCCATTTAATAATGCAGGTATAAAATGTAAGTGAGAAAAAAATATTTGAAATTTAAAAATAAATGATTTATGAGTGCAATAGATACAGTTAGATAGATGAGTTTTTTTTTTGTGTACTCACAAAATTTTACAGTTTTATCATTTCTGTATTTAGTATGTTTAAAGTAAGTTCTAGACTGTGTTTTCTTCTGTTATTAAAAAAATTAGAAATAAGTAAAATAAAATAAAATATAATTAAATTATACTTTAGTAAATATAATTTAAAAAAAGAAAAGAAATATTATAAGAAAAATTTGAATTTTAATTAAGTATTAAGTAAATGTAAAATATATCAGTTTTTTTTTTTTAATAAAGTTTTTTTTAGGTTAGTGTAATATATATAAAAAAAAATAATTAGTGTAAATAATTGAAACAAATTTTTACATTTCTACATATAACATATTATTAAAAATAAAAAAAGTCTTTTTAAAATTTAAGAAAAAAAAATAAAAATAAAAAAAAGTTTTTTAATCTTACCACACGTTTTTGAAAATCTGTTGAGTTAATGCTTATCAGTATTGAGAATTTTATGTATATGGCTGATATTATTTTTCGATAAAATTTTGTACACTTTGCTGGATTGGCTTTTCAGTAAAAAAATGATGCCATCATTGGCCCAGAGAAATTGAAATTGATGTGTAAGTTTGATCTTTTTAGCTTCGTGATACAGGTTGGACTGTAGCGATGTAAGGTGGTGACGAAAAAATATTTCATTGTTTTAACCATAACTTGTACCTAAATCGGCTGTGAAAAGATTCTTGCAAAACTTTTTCTTTTCAATAGTTCTTTTTTGGAATATCTTTTTTTGGAATTTAGTTTTACTATGTGCAACTTCCTCTAAGGAGTATTTTCATTAATTTTTTTTTGGCTAATCGCCACAACTTCCAAAATATAATTTTTTTCAAGATTTGCATTTATTTTTGCTGCGATTGCCATTACTCCATCTATTGGACTTACAGGCATTTCAGATAAACCAGCTAGTACAATATTATGTTTCAAGGTATTTTGATGCGACACATCAATATTGTACTCCAAATTATTTATCCTGTTTTCCAAGGTGTTTTCTTTCTTTAGTTCTTTATTTTGGTTTAAAATTTCTTCCATTTGCAGTTCTAAATGGTTTTGGCTTTTGTGAATTTCCGATATGTCCTCACCTACTAGACTTTTTATATATTTTGCTAAATTATCTTAAGGGATAGTATTTACGGACTATTAGGGTTGACTTCTTCATCTGGATTGTTATCATCTTCAGTTATAATTACAGAATCATTTATCAATGTTGGCATCTCCAAAGTAGTCGAACAGTTTTTAAATTTTCGAATACATCATCTGAGATGCCAACACATCTTGTATGATAAGTTCCACTACAGGATCCACTACATAGTACTTCTTTGCTTTTGGTATAAATAATTTTGTTGCACTGAGTACATTGATTGACCATTTTGTGATATTTTTTATTATATTTTTTTTTACTTTTTATTTTATTGTTTTTTGTAGCATATTTTGTTTATTTTTTCAGTTTTTAATTTAATTAAAATTTTTATACATATATATTTTTTTTTATTTTGTATAAATTTGTGCGGCAAAAATTATTTATATGGGTGTATTTTTATACCCTATATCTATAGAATAGGTAAAAGGGTATATTAACTTTGGTATGGTTTTTGTAACCACATAAAGGAAACGAGCAAGATATGGAAAAGTATATATATTCGTGATCAGTGTGGCCTCCTGAGTCGATATAGCCATGTCCGTCCATCCGTCATTCCGTGGGCACGATAACTCAAAAAATAATGGAGCTATCTTGATTAAATTTTAACTGTACGTTACTAGGACTGATAGTACGGCGGGGATCGGAAATGGGCGAAATCAGCCCATGGGTTCGGATTCTGCACCTTTTAATCGGTCCAAGGGCTAACGAACATATATAAAAAGGCATGAGAACTCAACAACTAATGACGCTATCTTCATAAAATTTGTGTTGTAGGGTAATGAAACTACGGCGGTGATTGCATACGGTGGGTAATGGACAATGGGTTCGGAACTTAGAAATTTTTGATCGAATTTTGGCCAAACGAGCATAATTCCGAAATCAATGAAGTTAGAAACTCAAAATTTGGTATCAGGGTATCCCTTCCTATTTCCTTAGTGTCCCTGAAATTTGGGCCCCATTGCAGTAGTGGGTCGGGGACCAGTCACACATTTACGAAGACCTTAAAGCATATCTTTATAATTAATTGGCACAAAGGTGTTCTTTACAATTTCTTGTGTCCCCCCCTAATTTTCGATCAATCAGAGTAGTGGTTCAGAACCCCTCTTAGACCCTAATTTATAAGTTTTTCTAATGGACTTCTCATTAAATTAGAGTCAAATAGGTGTAGGGTATTTCAACCGATTGACTGTTTCTTTACTTGTTTATTTGATATTTTAATAAACTAATTTACACAAGTTAAGTTTTTAATTTAATTAAAATTTTTTATATATTTGTTATATTTTGTATAAGTTTGAGCACCAAAAAAATATTTTTCTATATTTTTCTTTGTATAAAAATTTAAATAAAAGTTTTAAAATTTAAATTTAAATAAAGGTTTTAAAATTTTATGTTATATTTTTATATTATAATTAAATCCTGGAATCTTTTAGAATACCTCTTTATACACTTTATAATTTTTCTTATAGAATATTTAAAAATATTAAACAACAAATAAAACTGAGATAAATGGATTCCTCAAATGCAAATACAAAATTACATATTTAAAACCTTATCTTTGTGCACTTACTATTGAATGATTTAATACCCTTGGTTAATTATTTCAATTTTCAATAATTTTTAAATTGATTCTCTCAATTTACTTATTTATTAATATTCTATATAATTAAACTCAAAGTTATTCGAAAGAAATATTAATTTGAAATAATAAATATAGTTTTATAATTAAACGCTCTTTCGTTTAGAGTTGTTCTTACACTAAATTTTTTTATTGATTTCTTTTTTATTTTTTGAAATTTACAAATAAGTCTTATAAAATACATAAATGCTTACATAGCAGTTCTTAATTATATTACTTAAAACGTTATTACTTAATTCCTAACTAACTTAACACGCTTAAAGCAAAAGGTTATTGTTTCCTTGCGTAATCAATTTTATTATTTTAAATTATAATAAAGTTATTAATTGTGCAATTGATTACACGAGGTTTATGTGCATTTCCTGTTTACTAATTAATTAATTGTTACTAACTAAGAATATTGCGAAAGGCACTTTTATTATTGAAGGGAGAAAGTTATATTATTGATTGAATATAACACTTCCCCCCCGAGATTTTTCCGTCTCGGAAAATTTTATAGTATCTGTTTTTTCTTCTAACTGAATTACTTTTATTGTTTTATTTTTAAAAATTCTTAAAAAAATTAAAGTTATAATGATAATATAATTAAAAAAATTGATAATAAACTATAAATTGTTACATTATGTTTAAATTCAATGAACTCGATATTTTCTCTGTTTTTAATATTTTGTATGTGTAAGTTTTCTAAAGATACATTTTTTATAATTTTAGTAAAGTTGAAATTTGATTGAGGCATAATAAAGTGGCTTTCAAATTTTTCGATTTTATTTATAAATTTAAAGTTTCCGATTGTGATTTCGCGATTTGAAAACTGAATTAAATTGTTTCCTTTAAGAGCAATTTCTCGATTTGCATTAATGTCTTTTAGATAAGTTAATTCTATGTTTTTAGTAATTATTATGCCTTTATCAACTTCTTCAATAGTTTTTTCTAATTTTACAATAAAGTTACAAGTATTATTTTTTTGTAAGATATTATAGATACACTGATTCTTATGAGGTTTTAAATCATTTTTAGTTTTTATATTGCTATTACGTTCGAATACAAAATTATCGTTCAAAATTACTTCTTCATTTTCACAATCCAGTTGTTAATTTTTTGAATTAGGGAATGGAATAATAAGTGCATTAAAAAATTTGTCTATACAAAATTGGGGTATTGAAATTGCAAATATTATTGTGTTTTCCTCTTTTAAAAGAACAGCACTTTTAATGAATTGTAGTGTGTTTATTGTTATATTAAATTTTTCTATTTCCTCAGTTGTAAGGATATCATGAGCTAGAATGCCTTGTTGACTGAGTAAAATGTTATCTTTCATTTTTTCTACAAATTCGTTTAGGTGAGTTATATGTATATAAGTATGCAATGGAGCATTATATCCTTGAGAAATTTGGTAACCTTCCCCATAGAGGGGCTACTAGGACTTAAAAATTTACTGTTATAATAAATTATAGATAAGCAGTAACTTAGTCACCAACGTATATATTTCCTAAATTAAACGTTAATATTGAAGCTTCAACATTATATTCCGATAAAATACTTAGTTTGAAACACTATATTATTTTGAAAATGTGCTTTTTTAAAAACCCTTGGTTTTTTTTCATCACTTGTTTATCTTACTAATACTATCATTCTCTTTTTTTTTTGTATTACTTTTATTATTATCATTGTTTTGGTTAATTTTATCATTTTTAATGCTACTTTTTGAATTATTATCAATAGTTTTATTTATTTTTCCAATAGTTTTAAGCATAGTGTTTTTATTTGACCATAATTTTGGAAAATATGAAAGAATGTAGCTACGCTTCATTTTATCTTTATTATAATCAATTTTGTTAGTCTTTTCACTGTTATGGTTAATATTATTATTATTACTATTATTATTATTATTATTATTATTATTATTTTTATTATTTTAATTTTTTATATGAGTTATATCACTGTTAGTGTCTTTAATATTATTAATATTTGGTTTAACATTAGTACAATTCTTATTAATATTATCATTAACATTGTTATCAGTTCTGCATGCAGAATCACATTTTTTATTTTTATTTACATTTACATTTAATTTTTTATCTTGTCTTCTAGTTTCCTTAATTGCTAGTATCCGATTTTTTGTTTTCTTATGCTTGATTTATTTTTATACACTGGACATGATCTACTAAAAGTTTTATGATTAACATCAAACACCAAACTGAATTTTTCATTCGATTTTAACGAATTAATGCATTTATTAATCTCCTGTTTTTGGCATTCACTTGTTTTGTGTTGTTGATGATTCAAGCATGTTTCTTTATTCGTACATTCCGCAGCTCTATGGTTAAATCCTTTACATTTATAACATCTAAAGACTTTTATGGCATCAAAGACCTTGCACCTTGCCTATCCAATACATAATTTTTCGTTAGCTATTATTTTTGGGAAGGATTCTTTATCGACTCCTATAATTGCATTTAACATTTCTTTGTTGTATTTTTTCACTGGGTATATATTTAATAGTTTAAGTATACTCATTTGTTGAAAATAATATGATAATCTATTTTAATGTTAATTAGCATTTTTTTTTTATTAAATTGTTTATTTTTTATTTTATTTTATTGCAACAAATAATAAAAATTTTGATACAAAAATATATACATGCATACATTCTTGATGTTTAACAAAAAAAAAAAAATTTTAAATTCTACCTCTAATTTGGTTATTCTAAATTTTTTTATTATTTAAATATAGTTTCCATATGCTTTATTTAAAAAAAAAAGTACTTTATTTTGTCGTTTTAATTGATTGATTGCAAATTCTGCGAAGAAAAAAAACAATTTTAGTAATATTTAAATTTAAAATTACTATCTTTCCCTTAAGCAGAAAGAGTTTCGTCGAAAAATTTTTCCTTTGAATTCAACTAGATACGATCTTGGAATGGATTGTTTTTTTAGAATTATCCCTGGAACCCATTGTTTGCCTTCTTTGATCCATATATGTTCCTCTTCGCAAAAACTTTTTTTTTCTTTAGCATTTCTATCATATTTATTTTTGTTTCTTACATTATTTTTTAATATAACATTTCTTATATTGGTACAGAGCTTTTTGTTTTTATAAAAAATATCTTTTCCTGGAACTAACGTTCTAGTTTGCCTACCCATCATTAATTCAACTGGCGAGATATTTGTATTTTTTATAGGCATGTTCCTATATTCCAATAAAGCTAGCCATAGTCTAATTTTATTTTCTTTCAATTTATATATTAATGTTTTAGCAATGTTAACAAATTTTTCTGCTAGGCCATTTGAATTAAGATAATATGGACCACTATGAATTATTTCAAAATCATATTTTTGTGAAAACTGTTTCATTTCAAAAGAGTTAAATGGATTATTATCTGCAATATCTATTTTCGGAATTCCATAAATAGAAAATGAAATCTCAAGTTTACCCGTAATTTCCTTAGCAGATTTTCGATTTAGTGGAATGATCTCTAAATATTTTGAAAAATAATCCCCTATGATTAAATAATTTTTTCCAAAAATTTCCATAATATCTATTCCTAATTTTTTATATGGTCCATCTGGTACTTCGTGATTTATTAATGGTTCTTTAATATTTGCGGATCTATATTTTTGACAACTACCACATTTTGTTACAAATTTCTCAATATTATCATTTAAGCCCAGCCAATACACTAAACTCTTAGCTCTTTATTTTGTTTTTCTATCCCCATATGCGCCTTATGTAGTGCTTGAAGCACAAAATCTCTAAGATTTTTCAAATATTTCAAAATAATTTTTTATAAAGTTTTCCTTTTCTATATTTTGAATACTATTAATTCTTTTAATCAAACTCAACTCTATGCAAGCTTTAAGACCGAGAATAGGAGTAGTATTCTCCTTTACAAAATAAAATTTCTGTACTAACTTTTAATTTTTAAATGTACATTTTAACTTTGCAGTACCAATTACTTTTATTTCCGTACCATTATAAGCCTCAAGTTTAGCATAATTTTTATTTAATGAAAAATTTTTCCAATTTGGAAAATATTTAATAGGCAATATGTTAGCTTGTGCTCCCGTATCTAGTTTCAATCGAATGAATGATGAACAGATTTGAACTTGTTCGAACCATGAATTCAAATTTTTGTTTGTATTAAATTATCAAATGGTTTGTTTTCATATTGTTTTCTATAGAATTATAAAATTATGTGAACTTGAAGTGTAATATGAGTATAATATATTGAAGGTTAAAATTATTGTCGTAGGTCATTAAGAAGTTTTAATTTTAATTTACGTTTAAATATGTATCTAGAAATTTGTGTTGAAAAAAGATGACTGTGTTTATTGAATGTAATGCAACATCTGTTTATTGGTTCATTTTTTCCATATTCAGTTCTATGAATATTTTCAACTAAATATTTAGTGCTTCTCGTATTTCTGCCTCCATTATTTATTTTAAAATTATCTGCTAAAAACTGAACGTCAATGTTTT
The DNA here is from genome assembly GCA_963082915.1 of Dolichopus griseipennis. NCBI lineage: Eukaryota > Metazoa > Arthropoda > Insecta > Diptera > Dolichopodidae > Dolichopus > Dolichopus griseipennis. The sequence goes on from OY720441.1 coordinate 116,485,848, forward strand.
TTCTTAAGACGTCAAAAGTAAAGCAAGAAGAAAAAATTTGCCTGCGTGAGGATAAAGTTAAGATATTTAATGATTTAAGTCTTACGAGATAGCTAGGCAGAATTGAATAATCTCTAGGATTATATTGATTTCTCAAAGCAAATAAAAGAAATTGCTTTTGCACGGATTCTATTCTATCAGAATGTATTTGAAATGCGGATCCCACACAATGTTACCATATTCAAGAATAGATCGTACTAAGGAACAATAAAGAGCTTTAGTTACAGCGATGTTCCTGAATTCTTTAGCTCTTCTTTTTATGAACCCGAGCATTTTGTTTGCCCTAGAAATTGTATACTCATAATGAAGATGGAAGTTCAGTTTATCATCCAACATAATCCCTAAGTCGGTAATATTTTTAACTTTTTCAAGGTTTACATTATTTATTTTATAACCGAAAGTAATGGTAGATCTCTTACGTGTAAAACTTATAACCTTGCATTTTTCAATGTTTAGTTCTAACTTATTAGAGAAGCACCATTCTTGCAGACTATTGAGATTTGTCTGAAATAGTGCAACATCGGAACTCTTTTTAATTACATGATAAATCTTGAGATCATCAGCAAATGCAACATGTGACACACCGGAAAGTTTACTAGAAAGGTCGGAAATGAATATATTAAACAAGAGTGGACCCAAGTGGCTACCTTGCGGTACTCCTGATGTAACATTGACTGAGTCCGAGAAAAATCCTTGAAAATTGATATTTTGCGTCCTATTTGTAATATAGGAGAATATCCAATAAAGAAAAGGGCCGGAAATTCCTAAGGCTGCAAGTTTTGTAATCAACACGATCGAATGCTTTGCTAAAGTCCGTTAAATAGCAACAACTTGGCGCCCATTTTCCATTTCATTAAGGATTTCAGAAGTGTAAACTAAAAGGTTTGTTGTTGTGGAACGACCTTTTCTGAATCCATGTTGTTGTTCGTTTAGTTTTGTATTTATGATGGGTGTAATTTTGTCTACAATAATTTTTTCAAACAACTTTGGAATATTACGATGTTAACATGTTGAGTTCTCTTTATTAACTGCTTAAAACTATATCTTACCTAAACCTAACATCATTATATAAATTTCCTACCGACTGCGCTATATATTATTTATTACATATACGATGTCAATATGTTGAGTTCTCTTTATTAAGTTCTCGTTTTAAGAGAGAACTATATCTTAAACCTAACAGCATTATATAATTTTATATAATTAATGCAGGGCTGTCAACCTAATCCAAATAGATGATATGAATGATAGGAATACTGGTTTAATTAATAAGGTATGTCTGGTAATAGATTCAAATCAGAATTCATTTAGTGATATAGCCAAATCATTCGACTCAATATTTATATAAAATGGCAGAGAATTCTACTGATAGAAATAATATAATAGGTTATATATTTTTGCAATTGAAAACAGAGCTATTAACCGAAATTTCTAGTCAAATTGCTAACAACTTTGATAAAATCACCAAGTCGCTGGTAGCTCCCGATAATTTGGAACGTATTGAAGCCGCTGTTACCAAACATATTGACTATGTTCATCGGCAGTATCCTAAAATTAATGCTGAATTGTTACAACATTTTTGTACAGAATTGCAAACTTCTACTCAAACTTCTGATTTTGCAATTCAGAATGTTAATAATAGTAAATCACATTAACACCATACTTGATATTCCAAATAATTATGATAATTATGATATTGGTGCTCTTATTTAATTAAACAAGCGTGGGGTTAAAGGGGAACTTAATCAAAATATAAAAAAAGTTCTACAGGACCCAAGTACAGATTATTCTATAAAAAAATTTAAATTTAAAGATAAACCTTCTTTAAATACTAATTCTTCTTTAAAAAAATTTACTTGATTTATGCATTCTTACCCCTCCGCTAAATTCTTCTAACCAAAATATTTCAAATGCTGATAATACTAATGAATCTAATAATAATATTGCAACTGATTTTAATACTATTCCTACTTCAAATACTAATATAATTAACATTTCTAATAAGGTTAATTCTAGTAATTCTGTTGTTATTCCCACTTTGTCCAAAAATATTAATAAAATTAATAGTTCTAATAATTCTAATAGGGTCATTCCTGGTAATACTAACGATTTGGCAAATTTTAAATATAAAATAAACATATTTTTAGTTTAGTGATTTTTTTTTTCTAAGGAATCAATTTTTTTAAATTAAAAAGTCAGTTTCGAATAAGTTTGTTAAATATCAAAATTATGCCGCAAATTAAACCTCCCAACTTAACTACAACTATAACCTCTTCTAATGGGGTAACATTGATTAATACTCGTATTGATTTCAATGCAGTATTTAACTATTTGATTAAGCTTGATGATAACCCTTGCCGTGTCACAGACAGCATCCCAATAATATTCTTAAAAAATTGTTCATCTTCATTATCTGATCCTCTTTCTTAATTATTTAATTATTCTTTACCTTCTGATATCTTCCCTTCAATTTGGAAAATTGTCTTGACTAGACCAGTTCAATCTACTGTTACTAATCTCGTTGAATCAACATCTACCTTTATTAGTAATATGGAAGATGGTTTTCAAGCGGACGTAATTTATACAGATTTTAGTAAAGCTTTTGATTTGCTTCCACATAATATTATCAAATTTAAATTGAAAAAATTTGAATTTCCTAATTATTTCATAAATTGGGACCTTTCTGACCACAGATATAGTATCTCCTTTAAATCCTCTAATAAAAATTAAAATTTATGCAGACGATATGAAAATTTATATAAAAATTATAAATTTCAAGAAAGCATTAACATTACAATCCTATCTGAATCTCTTTAATAATTGGTGTTCGAACAAAAATCTTTAGCTCAATATTAATATGCGCCCTTATGACTTTTACACGTCGGCTGTTTCCTATTTCTTATCAATATTCAGTAACAATGAATAATGAATGTTAGCCAAAAACAAAGATATAGGGGTACGTTTTGATAGCAAACTTTCATTCCATCTTCATTACTCCCAAATATTAGATAAAGAGCAAGAGAATTTGAAGATCCTTCTGTATTAAAATATCTTTATATCTGTTTAGTTAGACCTAATTTCGAATACGCTTGTCCAGTATGGTGCCCATTTTATGGTGTTCATATTACTAGAATTGAATCGCTTCATAAAAAAGTTTCTTAGATTTGCTTTACGCCTTCTACCTTGGGAAAACCCTTTAAGATTACCTCCTTTTGAACATAGAATAAACTTATCACGCAAAGTTGCAGATATTGTTTTCCTAATTGAATTAATTAAAGGCAACATTTTTCTCCTCAGTTGCTTTTTAATCTTAATTTTCGCCCGCATTCCAAACTAAGATCTGATATCATGTTTATTTGCAGTTGTCCCGAACCAATTATGGTAAATATGAGCCAATTAATAGGATGCTGTCTCTCTGAAGTGCCTACAAACTTCAGATTAACAGCTCTTTAACTAAACAATCATTAAAAAATATTTTGTATTTGTGTAACTGTTTGTTTTCCTAATTTAAGTAATTTTTATATTTTACTGTAATTAATAAAATTATAATTTTTTTTTGTTTTTAACTTTGTAATTTTTGGTAACTTTTTTATTAATTTTTTGTTTTGTTCTACTAAATGAATTGTAGCTTATTAATTTTAATATTTCTTTGTAACTTGCTTAAGTTAAGCTCGTAAATAAATAAATTAACTATCGAGTTGCAGATGCGGTACTAAATTTACCGCATTGCGAAATACAATTTTTGCAAATTGTTTTGAACCAAATAGTTCAAGCAGGAGACTTAAAATTTTGGGAGATGTTATTTGCTCAGAAATTAGTAGGAGTCGGCTAACAATTTTTTTTTTGTCACGTAAAAACAGTTCCCTGTTTACGAGCTGTAAGAGCTCGAAAATTTAAACTTTGCTATTTTTGGGCATCTGTAACTTAAATATAAATATAACATATGTTATAGGTTTTTCTTAAATTTAAAAAGGGTTCTTAAAATTGAGAAAGTGTTTGTAGGTTTTTACCATTTTTTAAAAATTAGAACCTTTTCTTTTTATAAATCAGTCACTTATGGTGAATAATGATGCGTATATTTTTCCAAAATTAAACGTTAACATTGAAGCTCCAACATTATATTTCGCAATTGTGAACAGCTTTTCTTGAGTGCGTTGGGATTGTATAGTAAGTATTGATTTAACTATTATTCAAAATTAAGTATGAATTGATGAAATAATAAAATAATAATAATTTCATAAAATACTTATTTATAAATAATATTAATTATAATATGATCATAACATACTCATATGAAACACTATATAATTTTGAAAATGTGCTTTTTTAAAAATCCTTGGTTTTTTTCATCATTTGTTTAGAAATAGTGGCAAGTAAATTAGAGAACCAAAAAACAACGTAGTTTAAATTGATTCATGAATGCAGTACTCGTATATACATAAAATTGACAGTGCGAAAAAAAATGACTTGTTTTTTATATTTTAACTGAAAGAAAATTAAAGATTGCTTTGATTGTTTGAATGTTTCAAAGTACAAATAGAAAAGTTTGACGTTTTATAAATTATGACAAATTGATTTGTTTGACAATATGATGTGTTTTTGTTTTGTAAGACTAAAATCGTACCAAATGTGAGTAATTTTAAATACAATTTTACTTTTGTCTTTCCTACAAAAATAATATTGACAGCCCATGGAGCTACTCTAAACAAATGCATATGGTGTAGTGGTATCAACAGGGTTGCCAATTCGAAAATTAAATATATACAACGTCGAAATGAATTATATATTGACGTAACTCAATATTGACGCGCCCTTATATTAAATTTGAAGCTTCTACTTTTATTTCAAGTTACTATCTTTATTAATATCGAATATATATGCTTTAAGGTCTTGGAAATTTTCTGGGTGAGGGTATTAAAATTAGTCCTTAAACTCTGAGACACAAGCGAAATAGGAACATAAACCATTTTCCTATATTTGAAGGTTCTATCGTCATTGGTTTCGGAATTATGCTCGTTTGGCTTTAGTTGGATTAAAAACTTCTAGAATCCAAACTCATGCTGCAATCTCGACCACAAGCAATCACCGCGCTACTTTCATTACTAGTAACCCACAGTATAAACTTTATCATGGTAGCATTATTAGTTTTTGAGTAGTAAGTGCCTACGAACGGACGGGCATCGCGAAGTAGACTCATAAACTTACGCGGGTCTCAAATATTTATAGTTTTCTGGATCTACCTTGCCTTTTTCGGTGGATAGAAACACCATACCACTTAAGTTAATATACTCTTTTACATATTATTTTGGTGTAGGGTATAAAAAATTTTACTTTTCCCAAGATTCGAAATTTGGACTTTAGCATTAGTAATATACCGGTGACCTGAATTAAAGCCCTCCGAACTAAAGCTCCCGGGGTGTTATTTTCCATTTAATGAAAATAACGCCTGGGGTTTTATTTCTTATAATATTTGAGAAATAAAGCCCCCAAAATATGAAATTCATTTCAAATTTTCAAAAGAAATCTTGGGTTTCAAAAGAGTTAAACTGTGTCTTGTTTATGTGCATTTCATTGTTCTTGTATAAACCACTACATTTAAGAATATTTCAATATTTAGCTTTTGAGAGTATTTTACTTAATCGACGGATATCTTATTTTTGTCTGACGCTGCTGATTTTCTGAGTTAATCCTACGTTTTTGTGTTTTTTTTAATTTTTACATTAAAACTTCCGCATTAAATTTTCAGAAAATCAGCAGCGCATTAAAAACAATTTCCGCATTAAATTTTCTTAAGTTACATTTTTAACACATTTCATTAATTATTAGCAACCTATTTTGGGGCCTTCTACTTTACCCAAGTAGCCAATTTATTATCAATTTGATCCAAAATTAAATTATAAGGAAAGTTAGCTTCTGGATTTCGAAGAACTGACAACTTTATTATATATGAAAAGATTTTGTAAAAATGTGCCTATGTAGTTAGTTTCACTCTGTCTGACTGCCCGTCTGTTCTGTCCGTATGTTTACAAAAACCTTTACACCGTTTGAAATAGAGAAAAGAAATTTTAGCTACGGGTAGGTGTTATCAAAAAAATTTCGATCATAAGTAAGTTAGTAAGAACTTTTTCTATAGAACCATCCGTTACGGAGCTATATAGCCCCCGAAAGTCGGAAAAAACTTTATATTTAAATATTTATAAGAAGAATTCTGTTAGGTTCATAGATATTATTGGTATTCCTGATGTGCAACAAAATAATGTGAGATCTAAAGTAATAACTTTAATCTCCAATGTATTGGGTAAGCAAATTCTTGAAGGAGAAATTGGTAGCTGCTTTGTTAAAAAAACTAAAGAGACTGTTGCTAAAGTTCTTTCTCTTAATTAGACAAGTAAAGCTCTCTCTGAGAATTCAGCTATAAATAATTCTTCCTCCTCAAATGGCCTCGAAACAAAATAGCATTATTGCAGTTAAATTCTCTTCGATCAAAACTAAGGAAAAAATAGTTGTGTCTATGTATATAGATTGCATGTATGTAGTATAAACAAATTTTAGTGTGAATTTTCTGAATATTTGGCTAAATATTTAAAATTAAGAATTGTAATACTAGGTGACTTGAATATTGATCCTTCAAGTACTTCTAATGATGCGAATGAATATAAATTATTAATGGCTTCTTGTGGTTCTCTCTCATTAATTAATGAACCTACTCGTATAACTACTTTTACTAAGGTATGTATTGATCATATTTTCATTAGATCTCAAAAAAATTGTAATATTAAGTTTCAAAGTTTCATTCACGATATTAGAATTACAGATCATGTTATGACTGGCTTAAGGTTTAGTCAATCATCTTCTAATTTGATTAAAAAGAAGATTAAATATTCTTGCGAACGTATCGATGTAGGGAAATTAAATGATTGTTTAAGTTTAGAATTTTGGGTTGACGTTTATTCACTTAATGCTCCTTCATTAGCTTTTGAAAAATTTATTCAAATTCTGTCACATCATATAAGTACTTGTTCTACTAGTTCAGTTAGAGTAGCTAAAAAAGAAGGCTTGAAAACTTGGATAACGCAAGCTCTTCTAAATAAAATTAACAGACGAAATAAATTAATGGTGGTAAAGAAAAAGCATGGTAATATAAATTGTTTAAATAAATATTATGATAAGTTATGTAAAGAAATCAATATCGACGTTATAAGATGTAAAGATAACTTTTATGAATATAGATTTGAATCCTGTAAAGGTAACACGAAAAAAGAATGGGAAATTGTGGATAATCTTTTGAATAAAGCTAAATGTAGTAAAGAATATTTGTTGGAAATTTATAATATCCTGATTTCTGACCCTGGAAAAGTAGCTAATCATTTTATTTATTTTTTTACTAATATTAATAGACAATTTCATTTCGAAGATTATTCTTCTCATATACTTAATACAGTTGTTGCAAGTGAACCTTTTCAGACTGATATTTTTTTTTATAAGCCAATTACTGCGTTTGAGTTACATTCTACAATTATGAAATTGAAAAATTCTAAGACGAGAACGAATTGAAAAAAAATATCGTATTTTGTAGTTGATGATATGGCTAAAATATTTTGAATAACTGTATTTATGCTGGTAAATATCCTGAACTGTTAAAAATAGCTACTGCTATACCGTTACATAAAAAAGGTAACGCGCGAGGTTTAAATAATTATAGACCTATTTTATTATTATTTACTTATTCAAAAATCTTCGAAAAAACAATAAAAACGAGAATTCTGAAATTTTTTTTTAAAACTAAATTTTTTAGTGATAATCAATTTCGTTTTTTGAAAGGTTAATGTACTGAGGGTGCGTTGTTGAAGTTCTGTGGTGAAATTTATGAGGCCCTTAATGACAGTTAAATGCCCTTTGCATTATTTATTGATATCACTTAAGTTTTTGAATTAGCTGATCACAAAATTTTATTACGTAAATTGTACAATATTGTTTTTCGTGGTTTTATGTATTTTTGGTTTCAGTCTTATTTATACAACAGGAAGCAAAAAGTTAAAATTAATAACAACTTTAGTAGGGTCTTAGTTATTGATAGAGGGGTTCCGGTTCTGTTCTTGGACCTATACTTTTCTTAATTTTTGTCAATTCCCTATTTTTACAAAAATTTAAAGGTATTCTTACTGCTTTTACAGATGACACAATCTTTACTTATTCCTGTAGTAATCAAAATGACTAAGGTAGTAGAAATTGTTACATCCGATATTGATTTATTAAGGCACTGGTTTTATAAACATAAATTAGCTATTAGTAGTAAAACTAAATTTATGAATTTTAAGTAATATGGTTTTTCTGATGAAGGGTACGAATTTTATTATCATGATCCTAAGTGTGGTAAATATCCGCTAATTCCCATCTATGAAGTTCCCGATTCCAATTGGTCATCCAATTGCTTCCGCATTGAAAAAGTTGCTGAATTTAAATACCTTGGTGTTATTATTGATTCGAACTTTAACTGGTCTAAACATACTTCACATTTAAAAGAGTATTTTAATAAAGTTATTAGACAATTAATTCAAGTCAGTTTGTACAGTTCTAGGAAAGTTTCGTCTATGGTCTACTACACCTTATTTCTATGGAAACTTCAATATGGTATAGTATGTAGGGGCGGTACTCATAAACATAAGATTCTACAACTTTTGAAATTCCAAAAACATGCATTTAGATTAATTTGTAAAAAAAGGCGATTAACATCGTGTGTTCCTTTGTTTAATGAATTAAAAATTCTTCCAATAAGAAATTTATTCTTTTATAAAACACTCAAAGTGTTTTATATTAAGTCTGGTTACCTTAACTGTAGGCGCACTATTACCAACTATAAATTAAGAATTAACAATTGCAACTTAGTTTCAGTACCACGATTTAAAAAATTCCATTTTTCACATTTTTATAAAATAATGGCTCCTCACATTTTTAATAAACTTCCGGCTTCTATAAAGAACTCTGCTAACATATCAGTTTTTTTAAAATTAACTAATATTTGGCTTTTTAGAGAAAAGCTATGAAGGGGTTGTTAATTTGTTAAAGATTTTAGAGTAATTAATAGTTTTATGTATGTTCCATGCAAAATAATGTATCTAACTCTTATTGATTGTTTATGCTAGTATGTTAAACTCTTAAATTTGCACTAATTATATTGCTTTAAAAAATATAAAAAAAAAATAAATAAAAAAATATATAAATAATTCGGAATATTAATATAAAAATAATTAATAAAATTGATATAAAATAAATAAATATTTTGCACACCATTCCAACATAAATTTTGTTAAATGATTAATTTTAAGTATCTTTCTGATCATTCGCCACTTGCTTCTTTGCAATATAATGATTATATTACTATTTGTTTTTTCTCTTTTCTATTTCAATAGATTTTTTTTCTTTTTTGCTCTTTTCCATTTGCTTATTTTAATTATTTTTTAATTTTGTTATATTAATTACCTAAAAAGAAGTATAAAAAGAAGAGAAAAAATTTTAATTTAAATTATGAATTTTCCACCTATGTTAATTAATTTTAATTTTAATATTATATAATTATTAATGAGGTTAAGCTATGAATAAGTAGAAAGAAAAAGAAATAAAGAATAAAAAAAAAATAAAAAAAAAGATATATATACAAGAGGTCTGAACGGTTCAAGCTAAAAATTTTTTTGTCACACCCCATTTTTGTCAATTCCCTATGTAAGGGGTCGAAACTTGAAATTTTGCTATTTTTAGCACCTTTAACTTAATATATAAAAATTATAAATTCTAAATTTTTTTTTTGTAATATACAGAATTTACATTATATTTCAACATATGTTAAAGATTTTTCCTCAATTTAAAAGAGGTTCGTTAAACTGAAGAAAGGGTCTCTTAGTTTTAACCATTTTTGTTTAGATAATAAAATTCTAAGTAAAATTCCAAATTTTGGTGCAATTCACAATTTAATTCCAAGAATCTAAAAAAGGGGGCAGATGAGAGGGTGGGCAGATTATCGAGAATCATCGTAAGTTTGTTTGGTAAAAATTTGGGAGCCTTCCCCATTGAAGAGCTATTAGGACTTAAAAATTAAAACTTTCATATTTTTATAAATCAATAACTTAATCACCGGGTTATATTTTTTCAAAATTAAACGTTAACATTCAAGCTCCAACATTATATTTCGCAATTGTTAACAGGTTTTCTTGAGATTATATTTTAAGTATTGATTTCACTATTATTCATAATTAATAATAAATTGATGAAATAACTATATTATTATATTATCATTTATATCATTTATCTTTATTGATATTTTTATAAAAATAAATGATAAAATTCTCAGCAAGAAACTGTTAAACATTCTTCTTGCACCAGTTTATAATCTTGTTCATTTCAAGCGTTTGCTTTAAAACCGCCAATTATTAAATAAATTTGATGAAGTTTTTTTTGTTTGAGAAGATATGTAGAAAACTAGACCAGTTTATAATCTTGTTCATTTCAAGCGTTTGCTTTAAAACCGCCAATTATTAAATAAATTTGATGAAGTTTTTTTTGTTTGAGAAGATATGTAGTTAATTAGTATAATTCTTCTGTAATGAAGAATGTTTGTGTATTTGTAAAAAAATTTTGCATTTAGTTTTAAAAACATGACGCTATGCAAGTATGGTCAAAATTGTATCAGATAATTCACTATGCGCTCAGCAAGTTTTTTACTAACATCCTTGCGGTATTTGGTACCATTTCGGTATAACATTTTATATCTTAAACTTTGCATTTTCTTGCTATTAGCGCCCATGTTTCATTAACGAATAGAATCCTGACTTTTCATCTCCTGTACAGTATTAGCCAGTTTCTAGATTAAAATAGACTGTTAATTTATTGTCCGTACTATTTCTTATTTTATTTAAGAACAAAAAAAGATTTTGTTCAGTTCAGAATTATTGTAATTTATTTTTTCGTTCATAACTATATATCTCTATATATTTTTTTATTTTTATGGCTATTACTAAAGCAATAGAAAAATGCGAATAAATGAATTAATTACAATTTTTAAAATATTTTAATATTATTTATATAAATTTTAGAATCATGTAAACCAATTGCCTATAAATAAGCAAGATAGCTAAGATAGTATAATGCCGCACATAATTAATTCTCATTTTTCTAAAATGATTCAATTTAAGTTCTTCTATATAAACTGGTTTTTAAAATTTTTGATAGAGTTTTAATAAACTGTAATGTTTTATTGATTGAATTGAATATTCATAGTTTTTAAAAACTCTTAATATTATAACTTCCAAATCATGGATGATTATGATCATTTCAATGCAGCATAGAAAATTTTCTTTTCAAATTTAGGATTTATAATGAAAAAATTTTGTGTATAAATTTGGATTTAATTATCAAAAAGGATCAAACCAAAAATTTAGTTACAAATATTAATTCAAATTATAAAAGCTAATTTTATTGAATCTAGATTTTAGATTTTATTAGATAATTTTATAAAATATAATTTTAAATTTATTTTTAAATTTTAATAAATCTTTTTTTACAGATATAAAGAAATTGTATTATAAATTTTGGATTAAACTGAAACTTTTGTTTGTGTTTTAAAAAATATAATAAAATTTAGCGCATAAAACTATACATTTACGTAATTAAAATGACAATGCAAACAGTATTAGGTGACCAGAAAACGACAGTTAAGGAATGGAAGGATAAAACAGTTAAAGAGAAATGTAGTCATGTGTGGAAAAATATTACTGTTGAACCAATGCTTGGTATGTATGATATTTTAACAGCGCAATAACAAAATTTATGATTATATGTCTTGTGCAATAAAATAACTTAGTAACTCAATTTTAATAGTTTTGTGGTAATCGAATTTTAAATATTTTTACTTACCATCTTTTAACAGGCCATCTTGCACTTTCGAGTTGTATTACAAAAGTACGAGTTCACATAATAAAATGTTTTATAAATTTGCCTTACACTTTTAAGCTGTTTCCTAATTGTTGCAAGAATTATTTTTTTAACAAGTTTCTTTATGAATACAATAGTATAAAGCGAGGAAGAGTGTAGTAGAGAACTCTGGGATACCCATATAACCGTAACAGATACATTATATCATCCGGTTAATTACTATTGAAAAAATTTCAAACATACAGCTTTATTTGGTGTAGTGTAATTCTCACATAAAAGAAGGAGTTGTATGGCAGCCACTCGAACCCTGTGCAGTAGACCAAGCAAATTTTGCAGAAACTTTGGCCATAAATCTAACCTACTTATTGCAAAATATCAGACACCCAGCACCAATAGGTACAGAGTATTGCTCATATAAAAAAAGAAGTTGTATGGCTCGAACCTGTGGACCAAAATGCCTGGATATAAATAGCGATATCAAAATTCCAACTCCTTTATTTTTTGAGTTATCGTGCGGACGGACGAACGGACGAACACGCATAGCTAAATCGATTTATTTTTCGATTCTGATCCGATCCAAACACTTGAGTCTATATCTACCTCCCCTACTTCTCTGCGTCACAAACGTAATGGCAAATTTAGTATGGCAAATGGCAAATCGATTTAGCTATGAACGTCCGTTCGTCTGTCCGTCCGTCAGCATAATAACTCAAAAACTAAAGGAACTAGGATCTTGAAATTTTCGCAAAGTCGTTTTTTTTGCAATAGCCGTCATCGTTATTTTAATCTAGGCATTTTGGTCCATGGTAACAGCTGGGTGGCACAGTGGTTGAGTGCCGACCTTTCATACGAAAGGCTCCGGGTTCGAATCCTAGTGAAAGGAAAAAAAAGAAACCTTTTCTGGTTTTCGACTCGACTTAGCTACCATTCGCCATTGGGTTCAAATTAATGGCTTAATCAATAACTAATAATTATATATCCTTAATACAAAATACATTAATTTAACAATATAAACAAATGCAAAATATAAACAAATAATTTAATTGAATAATATAACTCACAGATATAGAATACCATATAACTCAAATACAAAATATTACGATATAAACAAAAATAGAATTGTATCTATTGAAAATCTAAGACGTTTCTACATGTTATAAGGCCTAGTATTATCTCATGTAGAAATTGTATGTGGAATTCATTAACAAAAATTCTATTAACAAGAATATAAAATGACCCCCTGTTCCAACATGTACCTATAGTATAGACAGGCTTATTAGCCTAACAGTTGAACAGTTAGCGCTTAAAAAAAAAAAAAAAATACAATTTCTTTAGTTTTATGGCCAAAGTTTCTGCAAAATTTGGTTGTTCTACTGCAGAGGGTTCGAGTACCTACCATACAACTCCTTCTTTTATATGAGCATTACACTACACCTAATGAAGCTGGGTGTCTGAAATTTTCCCAAAAATAGTTTTGTGTAACGTCCAAAGTTTCTGCAACATTTGGTTAGTCTACTGCACAGGGTTCGAGTAGCTGCCATACAACTTTTTATTTTGTATGAGCATTACTTTATACCTATTGAAGTTGGATGTCTAAAATTTTGCCAAAAAAGTTTATTGTAATGGCCAAAGTTACTGCAAAATTTGGCTCGTCTACTGCGGATGGTTCGAGTAGCTGCCATACAACTCCTTCTTTTGTATGAACATTACACTACACCTAATAAAGCTGGGTATCTGAAATTTTGCCAAAAGTAATTAATGTTTATAATAATGGTATAATGTTTATATAACGGTCATACGGGTATCCCAGAGTTGACACAGTCTACTCTACTACACTCTTCCTCGTTTTTTTAGTAATGTTATTAAAAATTTATTTTTATCCTTTTATGTTTTTTTTTCTTGGAACCATCTGCAAAGTTGAAAAAGCAATTGGAGTCATACAAATAATTTCATTTTTATGGTCAGCTTTTTGAGCACAATTAACAAACTTATCCATATTTAAAATTTCCTCCGATTTCACTCTTTTCCAATATTTCCATAAAATGCATCGTCTTTCATGAAAAAATGACCTGACTCAAATAATTTTAAGGCTAAAAGATATGGGCCCAATCGGTGTTAACAAATATGGTGTATGTAGTTATTAACGTAAAATTTTTATTTTGAGTAGGGCACTAATTGTCCGCCCTAAAAACTAAGTTTTTCACCTCTGGTCCTGCCATTTTAATTATTTTGAATTATACACATGCGGTTCGAGGAGTAGCACGACATTTTTGGTATTATAAATACTTTTTCAAATCTACAGTAAATATGTTCTCATTGGAATTAAATTGACGTTCCTTTTCACTTCTAAAGCAAATGCTTGGAATGGTGCATCTTTTCTCATAATTGCTGAATTCCTTGCAAAAAGCAATGTGATATGGGGATGATTTTGGCTAGTTTTTTTCACTTACTTCATGTTAACTTTTGCAATGTTAAACATGCAAAGAGCAAGTTGGGCAGTCTTCATCACCCGGAAAAAAAAAAGAAAAGCTGTATCAAATACTTTTCTATACTTTTCGAATGTTATTTTTTCAATTCTTTTTGAGGTGGTAGATATTTTCTGTTATGCATGCTTTAGTTTATAATGGCACTCCACGGGCTTAAATTTATTAATATGAGCTAAAATTCTTGAGTTTTGAAAGGATTTCTTTTTCTTTTTGTTAGAACAGTTTTTGTTCTCTTCGGTTTTCATATATGAAGCATTTAAACTTTTACTAGCGAAGAATTGGGTAATAATACCATCGGTTTCCTATTGTATGGAGAAACATGATATTACGCACAGAAATTTGGTCTGATGAGTTTGCATCTTCAATTGGTAATTATTAAAAATAGAACCTGTTTCGTTTTTTAGTATTCACTGCTTGGTCTTAAAATTGATTAATATAATATAGTAACTTATTCACCAGTGTATGTTTTTCCAAAATTAAACGTTAACATTGAAGGTCCAACTTTTATATTTCGCACTTCTTAACAGGCTTTCTTGAGTGCATTGGGATTATATTCTAAGTATTGATTTTACTATTAGTCATAACATAATTAATAAATTGATGAAATTACTAAATTATAATGTTATCATTTATTTTTATATATATTTTTATATAAAAAAAATGATAAAATACTCAGTACGAAATCCTATATAATTTTGAAAATGTGCTTTTTAAAAACCCTTGGTTTTTTTCATCACGTGTTTAATTAAATGATTAGACTGAAAATTATAGTATCTTAACTTACAAGGTTTTTTAAAATGCATAATAATCACAATTTTTGTGTTTTTATGTTTAAAAACCTAGTTATAGTACAAACTGTTTCTTAAATATTAAACTTACCGAATTTTAGCAAGCTTAACAAGTAATTGCCCACGCTATAACATTTTTAAGTTTATTTGAAAATTAATTTGTATTAGTCTTCACACTTTTAATTTTCATTCAAAATTAACGATAAACTTACATAAAACTAAAGAAACTAGTAGTGCCCTGTGCTCGAAATTCGAGCTCTTTGTGCTTTTAAACTTACATAAAAAATCTGTTTTGTGTAATTTATATTAAACTAATATTACACGAAACTTATTTTTTTTTCCTATACATAATTAAATTTCTGGCAACAATGTTGTCAACAATTCTTGCGTTTGAAACTTGCTTAAAAAAAATTTATAATTTCTTCAATTATAAAAACGTTTTTAAGTATTTTTGAATTTTATTCCTGTAGCTTAACGCGCAATAAAGAGTTATAATTTTGTTATTACACAAAAAAAGCCATTTACATTCTAAATATAAATAGTGTTCTAATATATAATATTCTGAAAATTTGACGATTTTTCTAAACAAATACATATACATATTTAGTGGAGTCAAGTCAAAATTCGAGTTAATGCTGTCGTACATATAGAAAACTGTAATTTTTTCTAAACATTTTAGTATGATTTGAACTATGTTGTATGTATTCTGTATCCTAATTAAAAAGCTTATTCATAGAGCATAATATGTACAACAAAATTTAACATACCTATCATAATTCATAAGTTTAGTACTTAGTATAATATTGTATTGAAGCTGCCAGAAGTACAACATAATATTTAAGTTGAAAGAAGTCGAGATTTTGGTTTTTAAATCACAATTTCAAGATTTATAACATATCTACATATATTTTTAAAAAAAATAACTAATCAATTAAAAAATTGATCAATTTTTCCTCCTTTTATTCCATTTTTAAATTTAGTAGCTACATAGGCAAGTAGGCACTACATTTCAATAATAAAATCTGAAATTGTGACTACAAATGTATGTATGAAACAAATGGTTCTGAATTCTTTAGTTTACTTTATATTTTACCTAACTTTATTTATTTATTTTTTTCTATGTATGGTCATGAGTCATGACTCATAAGTTTCTTCAAACAAACAAATGTTATTACTTGCGTTCCTACGGAGGAGTAAACTACTCATTTTTACTCTCACCTACTGCCAGCTACACCACACCAGTTCTTGAAAAAGAGCAGATGAGAGGAGTAGATAATTAAATAATTTTTGGCAGATAGCTTTAAATAAATTTTTCATAATAGATGAATTTCCTCTTGAATAGGTTATGTTAAAACATAATTTTTCATTTGACTACCAATAAGCACTTAACTCTTCCATTTTAAAAATAGTCTTTATATATTTCAGCAATAAACCTTAATTTTTTCACTTTGTTTTCATTATCTAAATATATTAAATATTATTAACTTCACAAATGACAGATAGTTTTAAAATGTCATATATTATCTAGGATAATTAATCTGACAATTATAAACTCCTGAAACAAAAATTAGCTTTCCATTTACAAACAACTTCTACCTACTCTTCATCAAGAAGTTTTGGTAAAAGAAATGCATGCATTATATAAAATTCGTGCGTTATGTCAAAGTAAAACTAAAAAGAGTTTTTTATAATAAACAAGTGATGAAAAAAACCAAGGGTTTTTAAAAAAGCACATTTTCAAAATAATACAGTTTTTCATACTGAGTATTTTATCGGAACCAAATATATACGTTGGTGACTAAGTTACTATTTACTTATAAAAACAGTAATTTTTTTAATTTTTAGGTCCTAATAGCCCCTTTATGGGGAAGGTTGCCCAATTTCTCAAGGATCTAATCCTTACTACTCCGCTTCCCACAACTTTTTTAGGTTCTAGTAATTAAATTGTGAATTCCACAAAAAATTGGCATTTTACTTAGAATTTTACTATTTAAGCAAAAATGGTTAAAACTGAGAGACACTTTCTTCAATTTAAAGAACCGCTCTTTTAACATATATCAAAGTATAATGTTGGATCTTCAAATTTTGTATACTAACGAAAACAAATTTGAACAGGTATTCAAGTTACAGGTGCTTAAAAATAGCAAAATTTAAATTTTCGAGCCCTTATAGCTTCTAAACAGAGGGCTTGATAAAAAAATTTTGTTAACCGTCTCCTACTAACTTTTGAGGATCTAACTTCTCCCAAAATTTCAAGCCCCTTTCTTAAACCGTTTAAGAGATATGTGGGGCCAAAAATTTTGTAAAAATTGAGTTTTGCATAATGGTAAATTTTAGTACCGTATGGCAACCCTGTACATTTTAGTGATGTATTTTTGTAAGGCCTAAGAAAGCAGCTCTCTTTTGCTTTTTTTAGATTGAAAATATAGCTAACAGAACTTTTATTATACCAATTTAAATATAGGGTTTTTTTGAAATTTGCGGGGGCTGTAGCTTCGTCACCCTCCAAAATTAAGAAAAACCTTTGACACATGTTGAAATATAATTAAGGAGCTTTCAATTTTGTAAATAACAAAAAAAAAAATTTAGCAGGTATTCAAGTTACAGGTGTTTAAAAATTGCAAAATTTCAATTTTCGGGCCCTTATAGCTGCAAAACAGGGGACGTGACAAAAAAAATTTGTTAACCGACTTCTACTTATTTCTAAGGATCTAACTACACCCAAAATTTCAAAACCCTAGCTTGGCCCGTTTAGAAGATATGTGTAGCCAAAAATTTTGCAAATATTGAGAACCCTAAACATTTGTCTTTTAATTTTTTATTTATAAAACCAGCTATCTTTTGCCGTTTTCAGATTGAAAATACACTTGATAGAACTCTTGTTATAACAATTTGAATATAGGGCTTTTCCCAACTTTGAGGGGCTCCAACTCCCTAACGGGTGGGGCTACAAAAAAAATTCTTCTACGAAATAATTTTTTTTGTAATACCTACTCGTCGTTAAAATTTCTTTTCTCTATTTCAAACGATGTAAAAATTTTTGTAAACATACGGACGGACAGACAGACGGACGGACGGGCGGACGGACAGAGTGAAACTATATAGGCACATTTTTACAAAATTTTTTGAAAATGTGCTAAAAAAATATGTTTAAAACGTAGAATAAACTTTTCATTTAATAGGGCCTAAATTAACCTAAATTAAAATCTACATATCCGTAAATCGATACGCGCGTACACACAAAAATATTTATTTGAATGTTTTAATTTAGGACAAAAATTTTTTTTAATTTCATATAATAGGTATATTTTGAATTTTTTTCAACATAAGATATTTTTCAAAACATAATCTTAGAAATATAAGACGAGGAAAAGTGTAGTAGAGTAGACTGCGTCAACTCTGGGATACCCGTATGACCGTAACATATACATTATATCATCCGGTTAATTACTTTTGGATGTATTAAGTGTAGTGGAATACTCATATAAAAGAATTTTTGGGCAAAATTTCGGACACCCAGCTTCATTAGGTGTAGTGTAATTCTCATATAAAAGAAGGAGTTGTATGGCAGCTACTAGAACCCTCTGCAATAGACCAACCAAATTTTTCAGAAACTTTGGCCATTACACTAAACTATTTTTAGCAAAATTTCAGACACCCATTTTCAATAGGTATAGAGTAATGCTCATATAAAATAAGAAGTTGTATGGCAGCTATTCGAACCCACTACGGTAGACCAGCCAAATTTCGCAGAAACTTTGGCCATAAAACTAAACTACTTTTGGCAAAATTTCAGACACGCAGCTGTAGTAGGTACAGAGTAATACTCATATAAAAAAAGAAGTTGTAAGGCAGCTACCCAAACCGGCTATTGCAAAAAAACGAATTTCCGAAAATTTCAAGATCCCGATCCATTCTCTGCGTCATAAACGTAATGGCAAATTTATTAAATTTAATATATTTAAAACAATATTTTGATACATTAGGTCAATTTATAAATTTTAAAAATCCGAGTTACAGTACATCGCCTTACGCGTATTTTGGTTGGTCTTATGTAAATTCATGTACCTATCTATTTTTAAATTTTTTGACAGAA
This sequence comes from Dolichopus griseipennis, assembly GCA_963082915.1. NCBI lineage: Eukaryota > Metazoa > Arthropoda > Insecta > Diptera > Dolichopodidae > Dolichopus > Dolichopus griseipennis. The sequence continues at coordinate 116,505,182 of OY720441.1, forward strand.
ACTATACGCCGAATGCATTTATATATGTTGAAGATTATTTTTAGTTTTTTTTTGCGAACATAATAATAGGTATTTTCAATTATTTTGAATGTATGTTTTTTTTAAAAAAAAATATTATTTTAAAATATTTTATTTTGAAAACTTAATCGTAGCAACATAAGAAAAAACAATTACAATATTTTTATACGCTTTGTCAAATTTTGAAATTTAAAATTCCGAAGTACAGTACATAACATACCTACTTATTTCAAAATTTTTTGACAGAAACTGCACGCCGTACGCGTTTTATCTGGTTGATCCCTAAAGAAGACATAATATTTTTGAAGAAATGTTATTTTCATTTTGTTTCTGCAAACATATTATAGGTATTTTAATTTTTTTGAATATATGTAATGTATTTATTAGAAAAATATGTGTATTTTTAAAAACAATATTATTTTAAAATATTTAATTTTAAGAAAAATAATAACATAAGAAAAGACAATAACATCTTTATATGCTTTGTCAATGTTTAAATTTTAAAAATTCGAAGTACAGTTAGTTATTCTTATGTAATATCATGTACTTAAGTACTAATTTAAAACTTTTTGTTAGCAATTATACACCATAAGCGCTGATTTTGGTTAGGCCCTAAGGAACAAATCATTTAATATACAAATTATATTTTTAAGAAATACTTTTCGTTTTTAATTTTTTGCAAACATATTTTATAACAACTTTTGTTATACATCTCTCAAACGTAATGGCAACTACAGAATATATTTCAAAAGTCGGTTATTTTATTATTATAAAAAACTTAACAAAAAGCAACAACAATATACGAAGTAGCAAAATAATTTTTTTAGAAAAAAAAAAACATACAGTTCTTTTCACTTATAAAGACCATGAAGAGACAGAACATATTCGGCGTAGTAAACAAATGTCGTTTTAAAAGAATGGTGTGAAATTTGAAAATTTAGTATAAGACTTGAACATTGTAGAATGTGCTAATTCTAGAATGGACACTTTGAACTCATTTGCTAGAATTTTATTTGATGTGTAGGTCTCAAGCATATGTACACTGCTTTTCCTTCTAAGGAATATTGTTTTGTATTTTTGATGCGTTATTATGATTTTTTTTATATTCAAAAATAAATAAAAAACACTTAATTAATCGCCAAGAAACATAATCAGATATAATAAGTTTAAATAAAAAAAATATCAATGTAATAAAAAACTTACATTTTTAGGTAAAATTTAATTCTTTAGCAAAAAGTATAAAGTTTATTATAATTAAAATTGAACTGAGTTCGTTATAAATGAAAACTAGTGTATAAACCAAATGTATTGCTTTCATTTCGAACAGAACTAATTTTTTTGCCCTGGAATGTTAGAAAGATAACGAAGAAAAAACAAAAATTTTAAAAAAATTTCAATCTCCTTGTTCATTGAACATTTGAACTAAATAAAAAAAAGAAAGGCATCAGTCGGTGCATATAATAGTTTGATTGAGCTGCAAATCAAATTTACGTTAAATTAAAGACGGGTTTTCACCTAAAAAAGCGCAATATTCTAAAAAAAAAATATCATTGTAATATGAAAACAAAAAAAAAATTTCTTTTGGTTGTTGTTTCATTAAAATTGGTCTTATAGTTTACCCGGAAAAGGGATGTTTATATTTGTATGGGATTAAATGCCGATTAAATGTTATGATGATATAACAAATGTAAATAAATCAGTATTTTTTAGATACTAGTTTTTTTTTGAGTAATTTACGAGTATATAAATTTGTTTTTTGACATACAGTTACTAGGTTTTTTTGTTTTCCAGCAGATAAATTAATTGTTAAATTATCTATATCATAAATTATAAGAAATTAAATTTTATTTTTTCTTAACAGCATGTTATATTATGCCAAGTGTCTTAGCAGGTAAGAGTTCAAAAGTTAAATATAAAATTATTTATTGAAAAGAATACTTTTAATACTATTAAATTACTAATAGGATTAGCAACACAAAATTTGAATTTAGAAAAAGCTTGTAGAGTAAATATGGGATATGGTAAAGAAGTTTGTGATGCTCTAACACGAAGAGATACTCAAAACTATACTGAGTAAGTTAATATTAATAGATTTTTATTTATTTTTGTTTTTATTTCAAAGATTAGATTTGTGTTAAAAAAATTATATAAAATATTTTCCTTAACTTCTTAAAAAAGGAAAAATTGCTCTATTAATTAAATTAGAGTGAACCAATGGAACTATAGTTAATTTCGGTTTTTATATTAACTTATTTTATTTTTAATTTTTGTAACATTAATTAAAATTTTTGTAACTCACGTTTTGTTTGACGTTTTTGTTTATTTAAAAAAAAATTTTATTTCCAAATCATAATGGATTCTAAAAAGAAAAAATAAATATTAATGGTTTAATGAAAATGATAAAAAAATCATTCAAGACAATGTCAAGTCCTTCAGGGGATATAAAAATCGAAAAAAACTTAAATAAATAAAAACAAAAGCGATTATATCAAAACATTTAAAAACACAATCTTGAAAAATAACATGTTCTACTGAATAACTAGTTATTATCATAATATACTTGACACCTTTTTTTATACAATATTTCTAATTATAGAATATTATAACAACTATATAACAAGTTATCGCTGCTAACATGTTATAGACCCGTAGTACATAGGGTATAAACTACTAAATTTTGTAAGAAAAGTTTATAACTAAATAAGTCAGATGGTGAAGCTCTAATAAATAGAAACCTGATGTTTGACTGTCATGTTAAATAACTAACTCAGTTAATTCTTCACGCCATGCTTTTATTGTTTTATTGATATATCTCTCAAAGATATGATTCGATTCCGACTTAAACTAAGAGAACCTACCAATCAGTAAAGAATTCAAATATTTTAGTTCGTTTTGTTTTTGAGCGTTCGTTTTAATATAAACTGAAGAGTAATTATTCTACTCTCGTAAATATTGTTAATAAATAAAAAACCTTATTTGAATGATTAAGTTCTACTATCAAGTGCAAGTGCACTGCTACGAAATAGCCACTATTAAGAAAATGTTGGTAACAAAATTCACAAAAAAAATGTTTCGGTTAGTAACAATTCCTCTGCATAATTTTAACTTATTTAGCAAACCAAAATTTAGGTAGAGCAGTAAAAAAATAAATTTATTTGTGCCTTATTTCAAGGTATTTAAACTTTAAAGAAAGTTCTAAAAGCTTCTAAATGACGTCGTGGATTAAAGCGAATTATATAACATATCTAGAATTTGTTAGTAAATGCCACTGTTGAGGGGCTGTTTTTTCTCAATCATGAAAAACTGTATTCTTTTTAAAGCTTTGTCAAGTAATCATATAAAATTAAATTTTTAAATTTAGGTTTCCATTAGACAGGTTGCTTCTGTTTGGAATAACATGTTTTGAAATAAAAGAGTTAAATCCTTCTAACCGGATAACTAAAAGTTAAAAATATATAAATTAAATATGAGGTTTTGTGACGTAAAGACTTTGGGTTGGAAAATAATACAATTTGACTATAAAATTTTTCCAAATCATCGACAGGTCAGAAATTGTTGGTCGATGTCTATTTTGTAGTTAGTTCAGTAAACTTTTGTGGCAAGTAATGCAACTTGCGCAAATCTTCAACTCAATCTTTTGTTAAATGGCATAGAGTGATCCCACAAATTAAACATATTTAAAAATTTTATTGTGAATTGGGTTTTATAAAAAGCTTAGGAGAAATTGGCTAACTAACGGAGGGTGTCCGATTTGACTCCAGTTTAGGTCATACAATAAATAATTTCGGTGAATATATAATAATAATAAAACCTTTTCGTGACCAAATAAAATTTGAATATATAAAAACATATAACATAAACAAAATATAATTAATAAATAGAAAGTATTAGAATCACACCACATTCCACTTTTGAAGCAGGACGATGTAAAAGCTACATTGATGTTTCAGATACCTGCAAATAAATAAATAAATAAATAAAAAAATTAAAAACAAAAACTTTTTTATGAAAATTTTGTGTTTTATATAAAAATCAAACCCCAAAAATATTAAATAAATAAAAACAGCTTTAATTAATTTCATTTAATTTTATTGACGAGGTAAAGTTTCTGGTTGATTATTGTCAGTTATGGAACTTTATGAATTTTTAAATTTCATAAAACAATAACAAAAAATAATGTTTCAATAGAACTTTATTAAATTGTTGTGATGGCTTCTTCTGTTTTTAAATAACCGGTCATTAATTAAAAAGAAAATGTAATTTAAGTACACTGAAAAGGAATTTTTGTAAAAACTTTGACGCAGTATATTCATGACTAGGCTATTCATTAAATAAACAAAATAAATTTTACATCTGTATAATATGTTTCATTAACGAAATAGGTAAGCATATAATTTTATTTTATTTTATACTATTTAAAAAAAAAGCTTATTGAATATGTAATACTAAGAATATGTAATTAACAAATAATAGGGAAAACTCCTGTGACTCCTGTACATTATATATGTGGTTAAATCATACATATATACATTATCAACTTTGGGGAACACATTTGGTGGAATATGGTTCCATAAACGAGATGAGCGCATGACAAAGAGTCGTTGTGTGTATTTTTGGGTTTATTTTGTTTTAAGTACATTAATTTTGCATTTTGTTGCCTTTTCCTCACCACCTAGCAGTAAAATAAAAGGCGGTTTTCTTCAGTTAACCTACTCTTCCATGTTATATTAAAAGCCTAATTGATAAATATAAAATTGTTGCAAAAGAACTTCCTTATAAACTAAATTTTCAGTAACTGTTTCTTCCGAGGTTTATTTATAATTTTTTATCCAGTCCTGATGTATAGATGATATTAAAACTTTCATTCAAAATACATGTTTTAAATACTAACTGAAAATATCATGTTGAAAACATATCAATTTTATAAATATTCAAAACGAGAAAGAGTGTAGTAGAGTAGGATGTGTCAGCACTGGGATATCCATATGACCGTATTATTGACATTATACCATTCGGTTTTTTTTTTTTTACACGAGGGAATGGAAAGCTCGAAAGCCAGCCATTGAAACTATGCGGTGTTTCGCTGGGTAGTGTATGATTTTAACACACCAAAACCATACCCTTTTTGAACCAAACTTTAGGAGGGAACCTGTAATACAAATGTACAGTTTGGTTACACGGATGAGGATATGGAAGGATTTAGGATTATGGTGAAAGTTATTTGGAATTTCTGGATTATGGGGAATGGGGAAAATTGGATGGGATATTTAGAAGAAATATGTTAATGTTAAATCATACATATATATATTATACATTATATATGTGGTTAAATCATACATATATACATTATCAACTTTGGGGAACACATTTGGTGGAATATGGTTCCATAAACGAGATGAGCGCATGACAAACGAATTTCCATTAGCCGTATTACTTCATCTGGCTAGCTCAACTGTGTAAGGGTGAGCATTTGTTGCCCACCTTGTTTCCCATTGGAAAATCTTCAATGGAGGCATAAGTTGTTTGATTTCTTTAGAATAGGTGTTAGTCTCTACAAGATATCTATAAAATATGGTCAGTGACCCAATAGTGCGACTATGGCTGAGTGGAGTGAGCGTTAAGGTAACACTGGGATCATTTATAAGACGAATAGCTCTATTTTGCACTTTATTAAGATATTCCAGCGCCGTAATGGGAGCACCAGCCCAAATATGTGCATTCTACTCCATTTCGGGCTAATATAAATTTTATAGATGCTAAGGAGATCAGAGGATGAGAAGTAAGTTTTGCAGCTATACAAGAAACCCAAACATTTAGCAGCGTCCTTACCAACTCCAAAAATATGATTTAACCAAGTCAATTTTTGTTTAAGCTCAATCCCCAAAATGTTCAAGTCTTCTGTATGGTTCAAAGTTTCTCCTTGAAAAGAAAGGTTCGGCACAGTTGTTGCTATTTTTCGCAAGAAGTGACAGCATTGGGTTATTTTGGTGTTGAAATTAACTCTGTTGAGATTCACCCCATTTTTGGACTTTAATTAAATCTTTGTTTAATTCACTTATAGTGAAATTTTTGCTGTTGAATTAATCTGATGACTAATGTTACAGCGGCTATGAAATTCATAGGAAGCAACAAGGGTATCGCGTCTGCGAAGCTATGGATTGGATTGTGGTTATTGATAGTTGGTCATTTATAAATATACCATCATTTATTTTAAAATCATTCGATGAATATCCATCGACAAGAACACGAATCATGCGATTCGAAAGGACATCTCCAATCCATTTAACAAAAACCCTACCTAGACCTAAAGCCCTGCATTTTGCCAAGAAAGCATCATGCCAAACTCGATCGAAAGCTTTAGAAATATCCAAAGCCACAATATCAGACTCGCCAGAATGGTGAAGACTGATATTTAGCTTTTCGCACAGGTATGTCATGAGATCACCAGAACGTTGGACTCTGAACCCTTATTGTCGATCATTAAGCAAACCTTTACGATCTAGATATTTCAAAAGCTTATAGTTAATAGCTTTTTCCATTTCTTTGGAGAGGACCAAAGTAATAGCAATAGGTCGGTAGTTAGAGGGATAATTTTTATCGCCTGTTTAAGGAATTGGAAAAACATGTGCAACATAGAAAAACATGTCAACCTTGGGTTGAACAAGAATTTTTGCTTGTTGTTAACAATCTTGCATCTGTTGCGAACCACTATATAGCTGGCCCTGTGGGTCTCCAAACAACTGTCCCGGTACTTTTTGAAGGCTTCCTCTTTTTTTAGAATGGCTTCTTTGCAAATACAATTAAACCAAGTTTAGGGTTTCCGCTTAATAGATTTCATGGAGTAAGGTATAAGTAATCTCATTCCAAATAGAATAGTTTCACTAATCGCATTTGCAACAAAGTCAACATTCCTACCACAGAAGCACAGTGACCAATCAAAGGTTTTGTAAAAATTATTCAGACCTTCCCAGTTAGCATGGTTATAACGCCATACCAATTTTTTGGGAAGGGACCTTTGGTTGGACACCGAGCCTGCCTGGAAGCTTGTATTGACCAAACAGTGACCAGAGCCCCCCAGGGGGAAACTAACTGAAACCACATACTTTTCAGGGTGTATGGTTAGTAAAAGATCCAAGAGGTAACCTTCTTGATCAGCACGGTTAGGGATTCTAGTGGGATTTTTAACAAGTTGAGAAAGGTGAAATAGAGTGGAAAATAATTCAACTTGTTTCCAAATCGTGTTTTCAATCGGTGAAAAGCTACTGGAAAAATTAAGCCAGTCTTTGTTATAAACATTAAAATCCCCCGCCAGAACAATTTCAGTCTGAGAATAACAATCGAGAATTTCATTGGACATGTATAACATGCTTTCCAACATGGATTCTGACCCAAACGTAATTGAAAGTTGGGCTAGAAGATTTATATTTGACAAGAGTGTAGATGGCGATGCCTCTTTTGGGAACGAAGTGTGAAATGAGTGAGTAGCCGTTAATATTGAAGTCAATATTGTGACCACTAACTTTCGTTTCACATAGAGCTTGGATTGCCGGTTAAATTGAATTAAGATGACCCTCAACGGCAAGGAAGTTCGTTTGTAAACCGCGAGTATTACAAAAATTAACATTAAATTTGATAATTTTGTTAAAAAGTTAGGAATAAAAATGCAAAGAAAAAAAAAAATGCTTATTGTACGATTTATTCAACCTAAATCAACAACACCTTTAAAAAAATAGAAAATAAAATTAATTTTTTTTCAAAAAAAAAATTTAATTTTTAATTTTAAAAGAAAAGAGAGCGAAATAAGATTTTATATATTTGCTATATTTTCGAAATAAGAGAGCGAGAGAATGGCTTAAAATCCACGTAAAAAAAAAATATAAGTTAAAAGGCAGCTCTTCGAACCTTTTCCACCACACCAAGTTTATTTTATTCAGACTTGGCCGTTAAAGTTAATTACTATTGATTAAAATTTCAAATATCCACTTTTATTAGGTATAGAGTTATTTTCATATGAAAGATAAAATTGTATGTCAACCACTCAAACCAACTGCTAGACAAACCAAATTTTGTACAAACTTTGGCCATAAAAACAAACTAGTTTTGGCGAAATTTAACCCACCCAGCTTTATTAGGTACAGAATAATTCATTCTTAATCTATCGTTAGTACAGTAAAGGCATACTCTTTCGCTTTGTTTTTAATTTTTATTAAATTTTTTAGTGAATCATCATATATTATTTAAATTAAAATTAATACTACAATTAAATTATAATAACATTTAAACTTTAAAGTGCAATAATATTACAATATTACAATTTTGTTGACTCTTGCGTTAAATATATATATTTTTTTTGTTTCTTAACCTTTAATGTCACGTGCGGTAATCATGACGCTTAATTGGATTTGCTGAAATGTAAAGGCTTCTGCGGTAAAAAATTACATGGAACTTGCGTAGGTCTAGATAGAAATTGACATTCTTCTAGACTTTGCAACAATTTCGTACGTGATGAATGCCTTAATATTCATTATCTGTTAGCTAACATGAATAATAAAAACTTAATAAGCTTGCTAGATATCAAGGATGATCAAATGCAAGTGTTAAACAAAGCGATCAAGGTAATAGACAATACTAACAATGTCTTGTTGGATTTGTGTCAACGTTTTGACGATACAAATCCACTAGTTCTATCAATTTCAACTAACGAGGCGGTTGCAGATACAAAGTACGAAGTTGCCCATAACCTGGCAGGAATTAAATCAATGATCGATAAATTGGAAAATATAAATAAAACGGACAGGCTAGAAGAGGAAATATCTTCTCGTAAAACGGATATTAGAATGCTTTGTGTCATTGGGTCGAAAGCTTCCAATTCGTCTATAAACAATGACAAGACAAAGACAAACTAAAAGACGAGATCTGTTCATTAAAAACAGATATAAGGGAGCTTTCTGAAAAAGTCGAAGCCGGCAGTAATGTAAACAAATCCTTTCAAAAAAATAAAAAAAAGACCGTTAAAGAAGCTTGGTCGCAAACGGATCAGTTTGTCAGCTTTATTTCTTCTCTCGATACTACTATTCTGGGGCCTGAGCACTTCAAATCGACAACAACTGTATCAGCTGTCAAAACAACGTCGAGCTCATTCGCCAATGCTGTGAATGACATTTCATTACATAGTGAATTAGCAAGAGCGGAATCTTCTAACTGAACTTCGACATCATCATCATCAACATCATCAACACCTTTATCATCGTCAACAACATCCCTAACATCATCATCATCTTCATCATCATCATCATCATCATCTTTACCTACTCCTTCTTCTACAAAGTTAGGAACCAAAAAAGTGCGCTTTACAATACCTCTTAATATGGAAATGAATACAAAACAAAAACAGAAAACAACGAAGGTCACAAACGAGAGCGTTAAAGTTTTGCAGTGGTTCTACTTCAAAAAATTTGCAGCATCAACAACTCCAAGTTACCTCTGTAAGTTTCTAAAAAATACATTTAAGTTAAGCAATATCGAAATACAAATTACTAATATTACTCCTATGAATCTTATATTCAAACCTAAATATAAATCTTTTAAAGTTATGGTACCCAAATCTAAAATTTGTGAAATAATGATTTACAAAAGATGGAAAAAAGGTACTATAATAAAAAATTTCATAGACAATAAAAACACTTCCAATTCATTTTTAAACACTACGCATAATACCACTCGACATAAAACCATTCTCTTAAATCCGTTTGCCGTTCCTTTTAACAATCACACAAAAAAAACATTTCCAACTCAAAGTTCAACAACTAACGGTTCTAAATATACTAATTTTATCAGAGGTGAAACTCTAAAGCCAGTATCTTCCAATTCTATAAATAATAATATTAATAATAATAATAATAATATTATTAATAGTAATACTAATACTAATAATAATACTAATAATAATACTAATAATAATAATAATATTAACAATAATAATAATAATAACAATAATAATGATAATAGTATTAATGTTAATATTAATAATGATAATATAAACAACGTTAATATTAATAATGACAAGAATATAAATGCTAATGCCAATGATAATAGTAATAATAATAATAATTTCTCGTTAAATCCGTTATTACCTCCAATTGTAAGAATGACACAAAAATGTCTAACTGAGGACTGTGCCTACGCACTTTCCAGATTTAGAAATGAAAAAATTCTGAATTATGTGAGACTATTTCTTGCATTTTTGCACGATGACAAAAATAATCGAGTAATTGAGGGTAAAACTAGAACAAACTTGCTTGTTTTGATACATAATGAAGACTTACCATCAACCTATAAAGAATTATATAGCCTCTATTTTAAGTATCACAAAAATATTGGTTTCACTTCTAAACAAGTAGAAGATGATCTGAGTGCTTTCCGAAGTCATTGCAATAGCAATTATTACAGTCACTTGAATCAATCTCGTGAAAATTATAATAATTTTTTTCGGCCAAGCATCAAGTAACAACTTAAATTCAAACCTTTATATCGATTCCAACACTAACTTAGTAACATTGTCTAACCATAGTATCAATAATAAAAAGAGCATTAATTCCTCTAACAATCTGAAATTTTTCTACCACAATTGTAGTGGTATGAGAGGTAAGCTTAAGAATTTATTTATTGACGCTAAGTCATGTGAATTTAATATACTGGCTATCACTGAAACATGGCTAAACGATTCCTTCGTAAATGAAGAAATTTTGGACGATACGTGGTCGTTATATAGAAAAGATCGAGATTATCTTGTTACTAATTGTTCCCGTGGTGGTGGTGTTCTACTTGCTGTAAACAATAATATTTACCTAGTGTGGCATTAATCACTAGGTCTTGCTACTCTTTTGATCACCAATTTATTAAGGTAAACTTAGGTACCAATTTTTTATACCTTGGTATTGTTTACTTTCCTCCTAATTCTGTCAATTTCTCATATTCTGAATTTTTCGAGATATATCAACTTGTTATATCGAATATGAATGAGGATGATTCAATTTTATTTTTTGGGGACTTTAATCGTCTTTCCTTATCTTTTATTGTTGACGAATCTGATAATTTGTTACTACCAATCAACTTTCAGGACGAAATAGATTTCGATCTTATTAATGCATTTTATGGTAATGATTTACAACAAATTATCTGCTTTCCGAATAACCATAACAAATGGTTGAATCTTGCATTCTCGAATGCATAGGATAGAGTGGTGGTAAAACTCGCTGATGATGCAGAAAACCTTTTTACTAACACTCCACATCATAACGCAATCATCTTTGAATTTCCACTTCTATACCATTTTTTACTAAATCTTACAATAATATTTTTGTATATGACTTCTTTAATGCTGATTATCAAAGCATTAATTTTGCTTTATCAGTTATTAGTTGGGACGACCTGTTAATCGAACAGGATATTGACTTAATAATTACTCAATTATATACAAAGCTATTTAAGATAATCAACTCTTTTGTTCCTAAAATTCGCAAAAGAGACAAAACAACCGAACCTTGGCTCAACTGTGAACTTAGGACATTGCGTAACCAACGCAACAAACTATACAAAATAATTATAAATTCAAAAGAACCTAATAATGGCTTATTGGACAAGTTTAAGGATCCTGCTTTGAATTTAAACAAAAATCTAACCTAGCTTATGATAATTATATTACTAACATAGGCAACAAATTAATTACCGATCCTAAAAAATTTTTTGACTTCATTAATACAAAACGCAAAACTAACGGCTATCCAAGCTCAATGTCAAAAGACAATACGGTTTCTATTTGTCCTAAAACTATCTGCAATTTTTTTGCTAATTCTTTTCAAAAAGTTTATCGTCCACACGATTCTCCATTTGATTTTGATTTCTCTAACATAATAAATAATTCAAATCCTATTATTACGGACGTAGATCTTACCGAAATTGAAATATTTGAAGTAATCACTAAACTTGATACTAAAAAAGTATAAGACCTGACTTAAAAGGTATAAGACCTGACCTGACCTACTGACTTTTTTATACAACTGTGTTAGGTATCTAACTTATCCACTTCATTATATTTTTAATAAATCTCTTTCTTCAGGTATTTTCCCTCTTGTTTGGAAATCTTCTTATCTTACCCCTATTCATAAAAATGGAGTTAAATCATTAGTCGAAAATTACCGTGGCATTGCTATTTTATCGACTATTCCAAAGTTGTTCGAAAAAATTGTTGGAAACAAAATTACGCCCATCATAAATACAAAACTAAACGAACAACAACATGGATTCAGAAAAGGTCGTTCCACAACAACAAACCTTTTAGTTTATACTAAACAATGAAAAATGCAACGTAAGAGATCTACCATTTCATTCGGTTAAAATATAAGTAATGTAACCCTTGAAAGGGTTAAAAGCATTACCGATTTAGGGATTCTGTTGGATGATAAGCTGAACTCCATCTTCATTATGAGTATATGATTTCCAGGGAAAACAAAATGCTCGGTTTTATAAAAAGAAGAGCTAAAGAATTTAGCAACATTGCTGTAACTAAAGCTCTTTATTGTTCTTTAGTACGTTCTATTCTTGAATATAGTAATATTATGTGGGATCCTGCATTTCAAATACATTCTGATAGAATAGAATCCGTGCAAAAGCAATTTCTTCTTTTCGCTTTAATCAATATAATCCTAGAGATTATTCAATTCTGCCAAGCTTTCTCGTAAGACTTATTCATTGAATATGTTAACGTTATCCTCACGCAGGCAAATTCTTTCTCCCTGCTTTACTTTTGACGTCTTAAGAAAAAACATTGACGTTCGGTATTTATTGGATAACTTTAAAATAAACAATGGTTCGAGAAATACGAGAAGCACTAAATACTTACTTGAAAATACTCATAGAACTGAATATGGAAAAAATTAACCAATAAATAGATGTTGCATTACATTCAATAAACACAGTCATCTTTATTCTACACAAATTTCTCGATACACTTTTAAACGTAAATTAAACTTAAAATTCATTCATGACCTAAGACAATAATTTTAACCTTCATTATATCATATTACACTTCAAGTTCATATTATTTTTTAATTTAGTTACTTTATACAGTTAGTTAATACAGTTAGTATTCATAAATTTAATTTCAACTGTGGTTTTGCTTTGTATGAATTTTCTACAAATAAACAAATAAATAAATTTTTGATTCTTAATGTATTTAAAATTTTTTTTTTGCTATGTAATCAAATTTCATGTTAATTATAAGTTTTAGTTTTAAGATTTTTTTTTGTAAAAACCTTGTTTTGGTTCAAATAAATAAATAAATAAATAAATAATGATCATAAAAAAAAATGAATTATATGACAGTTAATCACATTTTCAAAAAATTTTGTAAAAATGTGCCTATATAGCTTCACTCTGGCCGTCCGTCCGTCCGTATGTTCACAAAAACTTTTACACCGTTTGAAATAGAGTAAAGCAATTTTAACCACAGGTAGGTATTGCAAAAAAAATTATTTCATAAAAGAACTTTTTTCTGTATCCGCACCTGTTACGGAGCTTCAGCCCCCGAAAGTTGAAAAAGACCTATATTTAAATTGTTAAAACTTTCTTTGTTAATAGAGTTCTGTTAGGTGTATTTTCAATCTGAAAACGGCAAGAGGTCAGAAATTAGTAGGAGTCGGTTAACAAAATTGTTTTGTTACGTCCCCTATTTAGGAGCTATAACGACCCGAAAATTGAAATTTTGCTATTTTTATACGCCTGTTACTTGAATACCTCTTCAAATTTTTTTAGAAATATACAAATTTTAAAGCTACAGCATTATAAACTAGCAAAGGTTTTTTTATACCCTACACCTACCTATAGAATAGGTAAAGGGGTATATTAACTTTGGTATGGTTTTTATTACCACCTAAAGGAAGCGAGCTCAAAAGCAGCAGAAATGCATTTCCTCATTCTGAAGTTTTGAGAACAAAAAAGAAAAGAAAGAAATTCAAAAGAAATTACATAATATTAACAAAAGTTTAATTCTTTATTTAAAAAATCATAAATCAAAGAAATGTTTATTTAATCAAAAATTTAACATTGACAAAATTTAACCCAAATGGTCAAAAAGTATTATAAGAATTTAACATTGACAAAATTTAACCCAAATGGTCAAAAAGTAATACAAAACAAAATTACGGCGGGGTTGCGATTTACATTAAAAATTATATAAATAGTTACCAAATATACTGCGAAGAGTTTCAAAGAAGTAATATTTTGGGGGTTAAGCTTACAAAACAAAACTTAAATATATTTGGTGTATATAGAGCACACGAAACCTCTATAGACGACTTTATTGCCAAAATAGATTATATAACATTGCAATACAAACAAAGCTACATTCTAGGTGACTTTAATTTAAATCTACTAAATACAGATAGAGCAGTAATTAATTCATACTCAAACGCGCTATTAAGTAATGGATTCCTAATTTGCAACAAGGTTGAACTAAACTTTGCTACGAGAATTGGTAGAAATACAAAAACATTATTGATCATTTCGTAACCGATATCTTTCAGAATAAATTCTGGTTTCATATTTTAGATTCTTGTCTGTCTGATCATCAAATGTTCTTTATAACCACCAGTCTGAATCCAATAACTGAGGGGAAAACCTATTATAAAACTGTTCTAAACTATGAAAGGATAATTTCAAATACCTCCTGGAATGTCCTACAGTCCTACACAAGCTTTGATGAATTAGTTGTGAAATTGAAAAGTATCATAAATACGAACACCCAAACAGTACCCGTAAAGCAAAATAAGAAGAGGAAAATCTGGATTACTCAAGAAATAGTAGACAAAATGAAAATAAGAGATTCGCTATTTAAATTCAAAAAAAAGTACCCAAATGATATCCATACTGAAACTCTATACAATAAATACAAACTTATAGTGAGAACATTAATAATCAAAGCAAAAAAAAATTATTTTTCTAACTTAGTGATTGATAACTCTAAAAATTGTAAAAAGCTATGGGATTGTTACAAACATATTATGTTCAATTCTAGTATAGTAAATTCAAACCAATCTATTAAGGTAATACATCATAACTCAAAAGTAATTGAACATGAAAACGAAATTGCTTCTGCTTTTAACGAGTATTTCGCTAATATTACAAAAGAAATAAATATCCCTATTAATAACATTGACCTTGATTACATTGACAAATTTAGAAGAAATATTTATAGTAATTTTGACCTCTCTCCAACTAATGTAGATGAAGTATCCAAAATCATTCAAACTCTCAATTCAGCTGCTGCTACGGGGTACGATAATATTTCAACTAAACTAATAAAAAAATTTTCAGATCATCTAGCTCCTGCCTTAGTCAGGCATATTAATAATGCATTCACATCGAACACATACCCAAGTTCGCTAAAAACAGCCATTATAACACCAATATATAAAGGAGGAACTGCAACAGATTGCTCTAATTATCGTCCCATATCTGTTTTATCTAGTTTCTCAAAAATTTTCGAAAAAGTCATTCAAAATAGGCTTAATAATTTTATTAAAAATAATCCTATACTAAGTGAGAAACAATTTGGTTTCGAAGAAAAATCTAACACAACAGCCGCCTGTCTCTTTTTAAATGACTTCATCTCCAAAAATATTGATAACGGTAAATTCGTTAGCTGTGTATTTCTTGACATAAAAAAGGCCTTCGATTGCGTCGACCATGACATTCTTCTATTAAAACTTAAGAAATTAAATTTCACATTAGGTCAGTTAAAATTCTTCCAGTCATATCTACAAGGTCGGAAACAAAAGGTTCGTATAAACAATAACTTTAGCGATGAAAAAATAATATCAAAAGGGGTTCCGCAAGGTTCCATTTTGGGCCCACTTCTTTTTCAATTATATATCGACGACATCTCTCATTTAAAATTAAAGGGTTGTATTCAGTTATTCGCGTCTCCTCCTTAGCCTAGGTGGTTAGAGCGCAACCTTGTAATCTAAACACTGTGGCAGTCCCGGGTTCGAATCCTGGTGGGAGATACCATATCCAGTAAAATTAATAATTATAATAAATTAATATATAATAAATTATAATATAATAATTCTATACCTAAAAATATAATAATAAATAATTAGTAACAAATAATATAAAAATATACCTATAATCGTGTTTCCAGCTATACTCTATAATCTAATAATTAATACTGAATAAACAATAACATATATGTAATTGCAACTGTCATATGCAATTACAATGGCAGTACGCACCTAAAACATGACACGGTTTCTCTACTTGACCGATAGATGACACTAGGGAAAAAATTAAGAAGCGACATCTTGTAGATAGATTACAGTAGACCAATCATTTACTTAATTGAAAAAAGGAAAAAAACGATTTGAAACACAAGGCAGAGCCTCGGATACGAAAAAAGCAGATGGAGATGCCTAGTAGATATCCTACGCTCCCAAGAGGAGTAATAAGGACAAAAAAAAAAAAAAAAAATTCAGTTATTCGCAGGTGATGCGGTAATAAAATATGCAGATGATTCTGAGGGAAATATTCATCTATCTATACAACACGATTTACTGCTAATTGAGGAGTGGCTAACCAAGCACCGACTTCTATTAAACTTAAATAAAACCAAAATTTTATTCTTTGAAAACAAGATTCTTAACTTCTCTAATTCCGTTCAATATAATAATGTAAATGTAGAAATAGTCAATAACTTCAATTATTTAGGTCTGTTACTTGACAGTAAATCAAGTTGGAATAAACATATTGAAAAAGTAATCAAAAATATAACTCCATACATATTCCTGATGAGAAGATTACGTAAGTTCCTCTCGGATCAATCGATATACACATTATATTCCTCGTATATAAAATCACATATTACTTATCTTTTACCTATTTGGAGTAGAGCTCCACAAATTCATCTAAATAAACTAGACAAAATGCATAAAAAATGTGTTAAGCTTGCACAAGGCTTGCCCTTGTTACACCCAACAGATTCTATATACACTATAAAATATCTAAGCTTAAGAAACATAATATTAATGGAACTCTATAAAACTGCGTACAAAATCATTAATAATCAATTAAAACATAACTTCATTCTAAATAGGAATTTTGACATACACAACCATAATACTAGGAACAAATCGAACTTCTACTTTTCCCTTTTTAGAACATCACATCAAAAGAATAACTGCTTATATAATTGCCTTAAGGTTTATAATGAACTTCCAGAACAAATAAAATTAATTAATAACCTTAATCTATTTACACAAAAGATTAAATCCACTATAATTAGTACATAATATTTTAATAAAACTAGAAATACTAACAAACTAATAATTAAATCCTACATTAACTAACTAACATTCATAAATAAATCAAATAAGTTAAAATTTTTTTTTTTTTTTATTTTCTTTGTTGTGCTGTTTTAAGAATATAAAAAAAATTAATAAATTAAAATATGAAGAATTATACAAAAAAAGAGTAAATTTTTATGAAGAAATCCTATGAAAAATTTGTAAATGAATATCATTAAATTTCTTTTTTTTTTTTGCTTTGTTTTACTTTTTCTTATTCTATTGTTAAATAATTCTTACAAAAAATTATATGACCGCACTGCCTTAGGCATAGGTCTCAATCTATTTACTATGTACTGAAAAGATAAATTATGTATGTATATTTAAATTTATATTATAAATAAAGAAAAAAAAAAAAAAAAAAGAATGATAAATTTGTAATATTTTTGTAGATAAAGTAATTAGAAAATGTTTTTAGTATTATAAAGTTAATTTGGTTAGCTATTTCTTAAGATCAAACTAATAACAGCTTTTATGGTTTTAAAATGACTTATGGACTTCCCATTAAATTTGAACCAAATAGGTGTAGGATTTTTCTAAGTCGGTTGCACCGACTGATTGTTTCTTTACTTTGTTTAAATTTAAAAGGGGTTTTTTAAATTGAAGAAACTGTCTCTTAGTTTTAACCATTTTTGCTTAGATAATAAATTTCTGGGTAATATTCCAAATTTTGGTGGAGTTCACAATTCATTTCCTAGAATCTTAAGAAATAGAAGGGAAGGGACAGGCGGGGGATGGGCATACCCTCATAAGTTTGGTAAGCAAAAATTTGAGGGCCTAGCAATATATAAAATTTATTTTATTTTATTTTTATTTTAATTTTATTTCATTAACCAAAACAAGGTTTTTACAAACAAAAAAAAAAGAAAATATCTTATACTATTATTCATAATTTAAAATTTTAAACAGAATTTACAAAAAAAAAAAAGTATAAGAACAATTAACAAAAATTAGAATACTTAGGTCAAATTACAATACCAAGTTTTTTTTTACTGTACAAAATATTAAAAATTTAAACAAAAAACAAAAAATGCTTACAGAACAAAAACAAAAAAGCAAAAGCACTGTATGAACGTAATTACTTATGATATAATATCATATAATATGTTAATATGTACTTGAACTTGAAATTATTATTAAGTTTACAAAATAGGTTCATTTAAAAATTTTTGCTTAAGTTTATATTTAAAAGTGTTTTTAGATATATCTGTTGAAAAAAGATAACTATGAAATGTAGTGCAACATCTGTTTATAGGTTCATTATTTGCGTATTGAGTTCTGTGAGTATTTACAATCAAAAATTTAGTGTTTCTTGTTTGTCTAACTTCGTTATTTATTCTGACTTTATACGTTAGAAACTGAATATCAATATTTTTATTTAAGATGTCGAAAGTGAAGCAGGATGAAAGAATTTCCCTGCGTGATGCAAGAGTTAACATTTTCAAGGTATTTAGTCTTGTAATGTAGCTTGGAAGAGTGGAGTACTCTGAAGGGTCATATTGGTTTCTTAGAGCAAATAAAAGAAACTGTTTTTGAACAGATTCAATTCTTTTAGAGTGTGTTTGAAATGCCGGATCCCAAACAATGTGACCATATTCTAAAGTAGATCGAACCAAAGAACAATAAAGTGCTTTTGTTACTGCTACGTCATTAAACTCTTTGGCTCTTCTTTTAATGAAACCTAACATTTTATTTGCCTTTGCAATCATGTGTTCGTAATGAAGATTAAAATTTAATTTATCATCCCAAAGATCGAAGAGAAATCATCAAAAGAATCCCAAGATCGGTCATGCTATTCACCCTTTCGAGAGCTAAATTGTCTATTGAATAATTGAAAAGTATTGTATTTCTTTTACGTGTAAAGCTTATGACCTTGCATTTCTCAATATTTAGTTCTAATCTATTGGATATGCACCATTCATGTAAAGAATGCATGTTTTCTTGAAGTAATTGAACATCAGAGTTATTCTTAATAACATGAAAAATTTTAAGATCGTCAGCAAATGCAATATAAGATACACCTAATAATTTGTCAGAAAGATTTGAAATAAATACATTGAATAGAAGTGGACCTAAATGGCAACCTTGAGGCACACCAGAAGTAACATAAATTAGGTTTGACAAATGGCCTTGGAATTTTATGTTCTGAGTTCTTCCAGTAAGATAAGAGCCAAACCATGTCAAGAAAGAACCAGATATGCCCAAAGTTTCAAGTTTCTTCAGCAAAATATTATGATCAACACGATCGAAAGCTTTGCTAAAGTCCGTATAAATTGCGTCAACTTGGTAACCCTTCTCCATTTCATTTAAGATTTCAGAAGTGTAAACTACAAGATTTGTAGTAGTAGAGCGACCTTTTCTGAAACCATGCTGTTGTTCATTTAGTTTCATATTAATAATAGGTGTGATTTTGCCCACCACAATTTTCTCAAACAATTTTGGGATAGTCGAAAGGATGGCTATTCCTCGATAGTTTTCAACAGAAGCTTTGTCTCCTTTTTTATGAATAGGGGTCAAAAAAGATGATTTCCAAGCAGATGGGAAGGTGCCTGACGAAAGTGATATATTAAATATAATGTGAAGTGGATATGTCAAATAACTAATGCAATTCTCAAAAAATCAGAATATGAGGAACTGTCAGTATTGGGCGGAAAGTAAACGATTCCAAGGTATAAAAAATTTTTACCTAAGTTCACTTTTATAAATTTATGATCGAATAAAATAGATGTCCTAGTATGTAATGGAGCACTAGACAACTCGTTATTAACTGCAAGAAGAACACCGCCTCCACGGGAACAGTTTGTAGAATTGTAATCCCTGTCTTTCCTGTAAATTGACCAATTACTGTCCAGTATTTCTTGATTTTTGAAGGAATCATTTAGCCAGGTTTCGGTAAAAGCTAACACGTTGAATTCACAGGACTTAGCATCAACATATACTTTTTTTAGCTTACCTCTCATACCACTACAATTATGATAGAAGATTTTAAGTTTATTATTATCGTTATTTTTATGTACCTTAAAGCTAGATGATGTATGAACTGAAACTAGGTTAGTATTAATGCTATTTTTTCTCACTAAGAGGACGAAAAAAGTCACTGCTACTTTTTCTAATTCTTTGTAAATAATCGATTCTTTTGCTTTTAAGGTGACTGCAATAGGCTTGTAGATCTTTTTCGACCGATTTAGAAGAGGCCCCGAAACCTTCATGATATTTAACAAATAATTTCATTAATTCCTTTGGGTTAGACGGTAAACCTTCTTGATCAATAAAAATTTTAATATTGAGTTTGGTTTTACCGTCAACACAAAGGTCATCATCTTCCTTATGCAAATAGGCTAAATAGAGTCTTACATTTTCGTAAATTTTTTGATCTCTAAAACGCGACAGAACATAAGTATGATCATCTTTCGCTAACGCGTTTTTCGTTAATCTAACTATAAGAGGCATTAAAGGATTAACGAAACTTGCATTGGAAGGAGTAGAAGTAGATGCTATTGGCGTATTAATACATGAAGTTGTAATGCAGTTAAAATTTGAAATTTGTGTACATGGAGTACCGAGTATAATTGTTTCTCCCTGCTTAAAGTTAGGATATTTGGGTTTAGACGTTATTGGAGTTGTTGTGCTAATTAAATTTGAATTTGAATTTGTGGTAATTAAATTTGAATTTGAATTTGTAGAAGTGGTTGAATTGCACATTGTGTTAGTCATTATACTTGAATTTGTACTACTAACCGAAATTTCAAGTAAATTTAAATCTGGCTTATTTAGCGAATAAGTAACTAAGTTAGACGGAGGCAAATAGTTATGAAATTTAACTGGTGTTTGAGTTAATAAAATGGGTTGTGTATTGTATGAATTTAAACTATTGTTATTAATGTTATTATTATTATTGTTATTACTATTATTTTTATTATTGTTATTGTTATTATTATTATCCTTATTATTATTATTATTTTTGTGTAAAATAGGCTGTGTTTTGTGTTTGCTTATAATATTTTTTTTATTATTTGTGGACTTAGTGTTATTGCGTGTATTTCTGTTCTTGTTTTTTTCTGTGATTGTTTTGCTATTAACATTATTGATATTAAGTTTAATTTTATTTTTATTTTTTACTGAATCTAATTTACTTTTTACTGAATCTAATTTACAATTGTTTGACTGTTTACCTATATGTTTAAAGATGGATATTTTTGTCCCTTTGTTCCACAATTTAATATTATTTATTTCCTGGACTTTTGTTTCCGGTACGCTAACTTTGAAAGTATGATACTGCGGTTTATATTTCAGCCACTTAGGTGTGATTAATTTACAATGAACCTCTTCAAAATTCAACCTCTTTTTTATGTATCTGACTAGTTTCTCCTCTGTTGTATTAGTGCTAAGGTTGGAAATCCTTAAGTTAAATTTAGGTTTAATTGTAACTTCTGGTGGATCAACTGCTTCTATTTCGATTGAAATGTCGTCATATTTTTCTTTGGTTGATTCAATGTTAACCGTCTTAGCCTTATCTACATCATTTATTTCATCAAATAGTGATTTAGCTGCATTGTTTGAATATAGATCATTCTGATGCGAAGCACTGCAAATTTTAACACCATCCTGAATTGTCTCTATTTTGGCCTTAAGGATATCTAAATCGGCCAATACTACATCTCTAAAGCTCATTGAAATATCAGTTTTATTCAAATTCAAAGCTGCTATATTATATTTCAACATGTGTCAAAAGTTTTTCTAAATTTGGAAGGGTGACGAAGCTACAGACCCCAAAAAATTCCAATAAAGTCCTATATTTAAACTTGTATGACAAGGGTTCTGCTAGCTAAACTTTAAACTTAAAAACGGTGAAATAGAGCTGCTTTCATAAACCTTACAAATTACATAGTGGTAATGTATAGGGTTGCCATACGGAAAATTCATTACCAAATATACCACATATGTTTTATCAGTAAATGGAGAAGTTCAATGGATATGCAAAATAATAGGGGAGCCGACATAGATAGCTACCATGAACTAATCGTAAGCGACATCAGATTGAAATTGAAATTGAAGTGCATCAAAAAGAGCCATGACAGGAAACATCAGATAAATCTCCGAAACCTCCAACATCCACACACCAAAAGCAGTATGATAACCCCAATTCGGGAAAGATGCCTAAACAACGAGCTAGACTGGAATCAAGTTAGCAAGCCGTCTATTAGATTGCGAAAAACAAACTAGGTACAAAGAATAGAGAACAAACGCCATAGATATCAGAAAGCACATGGGAACTCATATCACAGATTCAAGAGGCTAAGAAAAAGCTAGAAAGCAAAGTTGTCACCAAGGAGCAATGCAAAGCGCTAGCAAAGAAAGTAAAACGAGCCTTCAGAAGAGACAAGAGAAAATTCCTTGAGAAGCTAGCCTCAGATGCAGAAACAGCTGCTGGACAAAATGATGCAAGGAAACTCATCAAATTGGGAACAAGCTCACCAACAAAACGAACACAGAATCAATTCCCATTAAAGATAAAAATGGCACAGAAATTACTAACGGCCGAGAACAAGAAAAAATGGAGAGAACATTTCCAAGAAATAAGCAACAGTGAAATAAATGAAACAGGAGATATATCACTAGCGGAAAACAATACAAACCATCTGCGCATTAGCACTTCCACACCAACTATGACTGAGATCAAAGAGCCATCACGAAGTTGAAAAGAAACAAAGCGGCTGGGTCTGAAGGTATTCCGGCAGAAATTCTACAAGCCTACCAAAATTCCTCAGTTGAACTTCTGAGACCTCCCATCATAAAGGCATGGGAAAACGAAGAGCTACCTTCATCTCGGAAAAACGATACAAAAGTCAAGCTTCCGAAGAAAGACGACCTCAAAGATTGCAACATATGTAGTGGTATCACTATCCTCAACACAGTGTATAAAATCATAGCAACTATAACACAAGGCAGAATCCAAAAAAAAATCGAACCAGAGTTACGCGACGAGCAAGCAGGCTTCCACCCCCACAAGAGCTGCGTAGACCAATCAAACACAATTAGAATCATCATCGAGCAATCGATCGAATGGCCGACTCCCCTCTACCTGCTATTCGTGGACTTTAAGAAAGCCTTCGACACTGTGAAAAGAGTTGCCATATGGAGAGCATTAAAAGAGAAAGGTGTACCATGCAAGATAATTCGGATCATAAGAGAGCTGTACGGAAACTCCGAACTAGCGGTCACTCACAACGGAGAAATCAGCGAGCCCTTCGAAACTAACATCGGCGTGAAACAGGTATGTATGTCCACTATCACCATTGCTATTCACAATCATCCTAGATAGTACAATGTCCGAAGTCTGTTAGAAAAAAAGGGGCATTATGTGGAGCTTCACTCGCCACTTAGAAGACCTAGACTATGCAGATGACTTAGTACTTTTAGCACACAAGGTCTTGAACAATTGGAAAGACCAGCACTTAACGCAGGCCTTGAAATTAACATCAGCAAACCAAGGCGATGAAAATCAACAGCACCAACAACCAACTCATCATGCTGAAAACGCAACCAGTCGAATATGTTAACCAGTTCAACTATCTCGGTAGCATAATGACTACAGATGGTGGTGCGGAGGCAGGTGTGAACAACAGACTTAGTAAAGCAAGGGCATCATTCGGAGGGTTGTACCCAGTAAGGAGGAACACCCAAATCTTCAAGAAAACAAAAATAAGGATAAAACTTGAGAGTTTCGGAAATAAATAAGAATAAAACTACGGTTTAATGTATTTCAGTAATAAGTTCACAAGATTTGTAACCCTTTCGTCAAAGTTCTATTTAAGTTTGGCAGGAAGTGATAAGGAAGATAGAAGTATAAAATAATCTCATATTTTGTATCAACAATTTTATAAAACAAACGAGGAAGAGTGTAGTAGAGTAGACTGTATTAACTCTGGGATACCCGTCTGTAATCCAACCATTATATCTTCCTGTTAATAACTTTTAGCTAAATTTCAAACATACAGCTTTTTTAAGTGTAGTGTAATGCTCATATAAAAGAAGGAGTTGTATGGCAGCTACTCGAACGCACTGCAGTAAACCAACCAAATTTTACAGAAACTTTGGCCAAAAAACTAAACTATTTTTAGCAAAATTTCAGACACTCAGCTGTAATAGGTAAAGAGAACCACCAACCTCATATATAAAAAGAAGTTCAATGGCAGCTACCCGAATCCATGGACCAAAATAGCTGGATTTACATAGCGATAACGGCTATTTCATAAAAACGAATTTGGGAAAATTTCGAAACCCTAGCTCCTTTATTTTTTTAGTTACCGTACGGATGGACGGACATATATAGCTACATCGATTTATTTTTCGATTCTGATCGGATCCATACACGTGAGTATATATTTTCTCTGCGTCGCGAACGTAATGGCAAATTTATTATATGGTATAACAAGAAAAGTAAGCATTTGATCATCAAAATTTTATTTTAAGAAATAGATATACGAGTACAGCATATTAAAATTTCGCATGCTTTCAGGTTAAAGAATATTGTAGATAAGATAATGGATAAATTAAAAGTAATTGAGATTAACAAAGTAGTATATAAAAAATATCACACTTTAACTTTTTAATCCAGCTAGACCAATATGTTCGTTAAAACTTGTTTTTGCACGTATATAAGGTGGTCAAACATAAGATATAGTGCGAAAAAAAAATTATAAAAAATTTTACGTTGAAGCAAATTTAAATTTATTTTTAATTTGCAAAGCTAAGAGTTGATAACTGTAGTAATATTTAGCCGACTTATCGATTGCCTGACTTGATTTATCTTTTAATTAGAATACTTACCCTTAAATATAAAAATTTGTAATTCTAGTTAAATAGCTGTTATATATAATAATATTGTTTTCTTAAACTTTGCAGGGAAGAAGCTACCGTTCAACGACTAGTAGCCCATATGGCTGGATGGAAAACAGTTTTACAAAGTCTTTTACCATGCCTTTTAATTTTATTTTGGGGTTCATGGAGTGATCGGTAATTTTTAATTATTATACTAAATTTTACGAATGGTTTTATTAATTTAAAAATTATTTTAAAAAATTTAGACATGGTCGTAGAAAACCTTGTATGTTGATACCGATTGTTGGTGAGTTCTTAGCTGCCATTGGTTTAATACTATGTACATATTTTGAAAATTTACCAATGGAAGCAGCCGGTCTTACGGAAGCTTTATTTCCTGGTTTAACTGGTGGCTGGTTTACACAGCTAATGGGAGTTTTTAGTTACATTGCTGATGTAACAACTGAAGAAGAACGTACGTTAAGAATTGGTATATTAAATATTTGCTTTTCTCTGGGTGTGCCATTTGGAATGGCATGTAGTGGAATTTTGTTAAAGTATGTACACAAATATTGTAAACAATTTAAACAACAATTAATGAATTTATTAACGTTTTCTTTTTGAAATATAATAGACAAATTGGATTCTATGGTGTATTTTCAATTTCGGCTTTATTATATCTAATGGCATTTTTCTATGGTTTATTTTATGTTGAAGAATCAGTAAAAAGAACTACAGAAGAATTAGAAAAAGTTACCAAATCTAATTTTTTTGATGATTTCTTTGATAGAAAACATGTTAAAGATACATTTAAAGTAGCATTTAAGAGTGGTACAAGCAAAAGAAGAGTTCGTGTTATCATGTTAATGATTGTTGTCATGGTTGTGATTGGACCTCTTCACGGTAAGTTTTTGATGCATAGTGAATGTATTTAAATGAAAATTTATTGAACATTTTTTTGGCCAATGTTTTAAGTATAACATTATATTTCATTAATTATTGATAAAAAAACTTAATATTTTTGATGTAAAATTCTAAACTTCATGGCCAAAATGCATCATGTCAAAAATTGAAAATTCTTTACTTTTTTTCTTAAATAGAGAAACTTTACTTGATAGAATGACTTTAATAATACCTAAAACCAAACGTAACTAATAAAACTATATTTAATATAAAATTGTTGATTTTTAAGCAAAAATTATGGGTTGATGAATTCAAATTTTTTTTTTTTAATTTTTTTTTTTCGTTTCTTTTTTTTTTTTAAGCGAAAATTATGGGATGATGGGTTTAATTTTTTTTAACTGTTTTACTTTTTTAAATATTGTTTTGTAATATATATAACAGCTTAAGAGAAATAAATAACGGTTTGTTTTATTGTATACATCATAGTGGGTATGCACGGGTATCTAAAAGTTGACAAGGGCAACTATAATCTTCCTCGTTTATTATTTAATTTAGCTTTTTGTAGTAAGTATTGTGCATTTTTATTCATGACTTGTAAATTGTATTTAAGTTCTTTACTATAATTGTTAAAGTTATATATTGGTTAAATTTTGCTGTTAAAAATAAATTCTGGTATTTCCGGTGTTTTGCCCAAAACAAATTCGAATGGAGCATATTTTTCTTGGAAACTCACGTTCGGTGTTGAATTATGGTAATAAGTAAAGAATGGTAAGTAAATGTCCCAATTGTCTTTATTTTCATTTTTATATGAACGTAAGTATTCATTAACAACTCTATGATTTCTTTCTACAGATCCTCATGTTTCATGATGGTAAGCTGTAGAACATTTATGTTCGATATTTAACAAGTAAAGAACTTCTCTCATTATTTGATTTTTAAACTCCGTTCCTCTATCTGTTAAAATATTTTTCATAGGTCGAAATATCAAAACACAATTCTCAACAATAGCTTTTGCAACTGTTTTGGCTTCTTTGTTGGGAATAGGTACCGTTATTAAAAATTTAGTCAAATCATAAATAATCGTTAAAGCATATTGATTGTTGTCTATAGTTCTTGGTAAAGGACCAATTGTATCAATTACTTCTAAGTCAAATGGTTTTGTGGGATCTGAGTTAATTGTAAAGGTTCTTTATGTTTCATTTTAATTTTGTTCAACTGACATTTACAGTTTTTAATATATTTAGCTATATCTTTTATAATATTTTTCCAGTAATATTTTGACCTTAATTTGGCATATAATATTTTCTGTAGGACAGGTCCTCCAAATATAGGATCATTATGGTATTGATTTAATATTTTATTTATATCGAGCCTCTTTTCAATAGTTTTTGATGTATTTATTATCGCGATTTTTTTATTTATTTAGAGCTCTATTACCTATTTCTTTAAAATCATTTATCGTATATTGAGTAAATGTAAAATCCTTATTATTTATTTCTATTTTTTCATATTTAATTTATTTTTGTTTCTTTTTCTAGTGCACGTAAAAATAACTCTAATGCTATTTTCTTTTTAATTACAAATTTACTCATTTCTAAATTAATTATGCATTTCCTTTTTTTGAATATTTTGGCTAATATTTCATTATTATTTCTAAGCCTCATAAATTTTAATACTTTGTTTATTATTACAGTCTTCCTCAAAAGATTGTATTTTATCTTTAACATTTTTATTTTCATTATTATTATTATTTTTGTTATTATTGTTGTACGATCTTGTTTGTACTTTCATTACTTTAGCAATATTGTTATTATCATGGGTTAATTGTAAATCTTTTATATTTATGTGCGATAACGCGTCAGCTACTGCATTTAATTTTCCTTTAAAATATTCTACTGTGAAATTATATTCTTCTAAATCTAATTTCATACGTGTTAATTTTGATGACGGATTTTTTAGAGAAAATAAATTATTGTGGTTTATTGTCGCTTTTAACGACAAAATGTGTTCCATAAATATATGGTCTATAGTGCGTTATTGCAAAATGGATAGCTGCTAACTCTTTTTCAATAGTTGATTTGTTAGATTCACCTTTAGTGAGTGACCTAGAAGCAAATGAAATTGGCAAATCGATACCAATATAATTTTGAGTTAGAGCGGCTCCTACTGCTTCTTTAGATGTATCTACGACCAATGTAAATTCTTTTGATAAGTTAGGATAATGTAATAAAGGAAGTTTAAGCAATGAATTTTTTAATTTTACGAATGCTTTTTGGCATTCTTTATTCCAAATAAAATATGCTTTTTTTCTGGTTAATGCGTTTAACGGTTTTGCTACACCTGCGAAATTCGGTATGAATTTACGATAGTAGTTAGCAAAAGCTACGAAATGTCGAGTTTCGTCTTTATCTTTAGGTATTAGATATTTTGTAATTACTTTATATTTATATACCTATATATAATATAAGATATATACCTTGATTAGTACATATATGACCTAAATATGTAACTTCCGATTGTAAAAATTTTCTAATGCAAAAAACATGGTAAAGGTGTCTCGCACCTGCAAAAGTTAGTGACGTCATTCTTGAAAAAGAATTTGGCGAGACGTTTAGTCCAAATGAAAGGACTTTCCATCTATAGCTACCTGATTTCGTGCTAGCTTATTTCGTTCTTCGAAGAAGTTATATCTCTTGACTTTTCATCTAATGGTACTTGATGAAAACCTGAGTATAAATCTAATACCGAGAAAAATGTTGTTCTACCTAAATTATCAAGAATATCTTCTATTCTTGGGAGTGGGAACTTATAGTCAATACACATTCTCCATTTATTAACGTTACTTTTTCTGGCACTAATATTATTGGCCTATTATAGTTAGATTAACTTGTTTCAATAAATTTTTTTTAGTAATTTATTAACTTGTCTATTTATTTCATCCGTTTGCGTATGAGCTTGTCTATAATCTTTTATATAAATCGGATTATCATCCATAATTTTTAATTTTTGTTTATAGAAGTTATTAACAGACATCTTATCTGTTTCTAATTGAAAAATGTCGGAAAATTCATTACATAATTTTAATAATTTGGTTATATATATTTTATTTGTATTTTCAATTAGGATTTGATTTAATTCTGTAATACGATTATTATTTTTATTATAATTTTGCTTTAAACTGATTATTTCAAAATCAGAAGGAATAAATTGGTTTTCTGAATTTGTATTCATAACACGAACAAAAGGATTCCTAGAAGCCACTATTGTTCTTGGTATGAATACTCCTTCTAAAATTTCTTGGTCTAAAATTGAGCATAATGGTAAAGAAAGTCCTTACAACTTCTGAACGAGCTGGTATTACTATTGTTTGGTTATTGGGTCCGCTAAGGATTGGACCCAAATATTGTAATTTGTTTTTATTGAGATTTTCATATTTTCATAATTTTTATATTCCTCCTCCTCCTCCTCCTCCTTGGCACTACGACCCATAGTGAGTCTTCGCCTCCCTAATTATCTGCTTCCAATTATTTCTATCTACGGCATTCGTTCTCCAATTGTGTATATGTAGCTCGTTTACAATTTCATGAAAATTATCTTTCCATCTAACTCTTGGTCTGCCAACTGGTCTTTTTCCAACTGGATTACCATAGAAGATTCTGGATACGGACCTGTCGTTTGGCATTCTGGAAATATGACCTGCCCATCTTGATTTTTGTATTTTAATATACGAACTTAATTGTAAATCTTTAAATTGTTGTATGCATTCTTCATTCGTTCGAAGTCGAAGCAATCCTTCTGACGTTCTGACAGGACCCAGAATTCTTCGGAGAATCTTGCGTTCAAAAATATCTAATTTTTCTTAGGCTCCAAGTTTCACATCCATACGATACCACTGGTCTTATCAAAGTTTTATACAGTTTTATTTTTGTTTTCCTTGTGATATAGTTAGATTTAAAGAGGTTTAGCATGGAGAAATAAAATTTATTTCCAGATTTCAGTCTTTCGTTTATTTCTGCATTATTTGAGCCTTCTATGTCAACTACTGATCCTAAATATTTGAAATCTTTAACACTTTCAAATTCCATATCTCCCACAGCAATTGTTTGTGTATGTGGTTGATTTCTTGCTGTTATTTGAGTTTTAAGGTACTTTGTTTTCTCTGCATTGACTTTCAAACCAAATTGGGCAGCTTCTTCTTGTAATTTTATAAAGTTTTCTTTTACAACATTTATGTTTCTGCCTATCAGGTCGAGGTCATCAGCGTAGCCTAGAATTTGTGTTGATTTACACCAAAGTGTTTGTTTTGTTTCAATCTCTGATGCACGGATAATTTTTTCAAGTGCCAGATTAAATAACATTGGCGCTAGCCGATCTCCCTGTCTCACTCCTGTTTTTATATTACATTTATAAAATTTTATAAAGTCTTTATCGAGTATACCATCTGTTGATGTATCAAAATTGTTTGGTAGAAAATGTAATTCGCATGACAATTCCTGATTTTGTATATAAATTTTTGTATATACTGTTAATACTGTTAAATTATAGGAATAACGAATAATTATAATTCGTATAATTTTTATTTTATTTAAAATTGTTATTAATGGATGAAATTCTTATTAATAAAATGCCAGCTTGAGTATCTATTAAGAAACTAAGTTTTGATTTATTTAGTTTAGTAAAACCTGAAATGTAGTCTGAATAATTAAGATTTAATGTATAAATATTTTTAATTGAATCATTTCTTGTTCTTCTGTATCTTGTACTTCTACCTCCCTCTGCCCATGCCATTGAGAGGCCCTAGTGTTTTCCGAATATCTAACACTACCATAATTTCTATTATTATTTCTATTAATATTTATATACTAGCAGATTTACCCGACGTTGCCCGGGAGCGTACAAATTACAAAAAAACAAGTTTTGGCCAATTTTTCGAAGTAATGCTTTTGTTAAAAAGAAACCCTCAAAAAATATTTGTGGAGTTCCGTTAACCAGTTGCAACCCAACAGCTTTTTATAAATTTTTTCGTTACTTTGCTATAAATTAGAAATGGTTTAACCGATTGAATTCAAATTTTGTATATGTGTTCTTTTTTGAGAATGGAGTTTACTCCATTAACAGACTTGGAATTTGTTAACCCTTGCCCCCGAATATTTTTCCAAAAAAAATTTTGGAAGGATATTACTTCCAATTTTGCGAAATATTGCTTAGTGAAAGTATCAAAAATAGGTTTGTTGGGTTCCATTAACCCATTGCGGCACAGCAGCTTTTCACAGATTTTTTCATTACTCTACTCTTAAGCAGAAACGGTTTGACCAATTGAATGTTAATTTTGTACGCGTACATATATATAGTTATCATTCCTACGATTATTCAAAAAAAAAATTTTTGTAAGTAAATTACGTCCAATTTTTGAAAGTAGGTAAAACATCTTTGAATTAGGGGAATGTTTAAAAACTTGTTTTTCGAGTTCTTTTAACCGATTGCGAAACAAAAACTTTAAAATTTTATGCACAGTTTGCAAAACAGTTTTAACGATTATCTCTAATTTTTCTATACGTTATTCCTCTGCTTCTTGACAATTTGGTGCTCCTTGAATTTTTATTGTTATTATTTAGTAATTATGAAAAGTTTCAAGTGAAATTTGATAAATTTGTTGACAAATTGCTAGAATAATCCCTAATAAAATCGTTTTAAAAAATTGATTTTAATAATAATTTTACAGTTTAAAATTAACATGGACACCTTCTTGTGTTAACTTTTTTCAATAACATCAACTTAAATTAAAACTCCATTGAGAGGTCAAAAGGGTATACTAAATTTGCCATTATGTCATTACACTAAGTAAATAGTAATTTACTTGAATTGCCAGCGTTTGAATAAAATATGGTAGAAAAGGTTTGAAATCTGCTTTTCAACTTATATTTTGTTTTGTACTTACCTGAAAGTTTTACTACGCTCTTCCTCGTTTGGTTTTGATTTTTTTTTGATTTTTAGATTTTGTTTAAAGAAAACTGCAATTTTACACTGAAATCTTTTTTTAAAAAACAACAACTGCAAAGTAGATAAAAAACAAAGACTTACAAAAAAATGTAGAGAAGGAAAATGTTACGTTTTTTAAATGTAAGGATATTATTATTCGGATTCTTTATTAGCTCTATTTTTATTAATATTAATATTATCTCATTTAGCTTTTGCACTTAGTCTTATTAATTAAGTGAGCTTTTGGAATAAAGGTTAACTTGCGTTAATACCAAACATTTGAAAATTTCATTGAATCTTTGTGCAAAACGCGTAAACAGGTCAAAACCAAATTAACCCTGTGGGTTTTTATAATTAAAATGCTGATACAAAATTTTCAATAAAATTCGTTTAATCGTTTAGGCAAATAAAATTTATAGAAAACTTCATGTCGTCGTCGTGGAGAACGGGTTAATCGAACTTAACTAAAACTTTTTACAGCCTCTCTTTTGGAATGCAAAATCAACCTGTAAAATTGGACACAAATCGGAAACACAGAAAATTTTTTGGAAGCCCGACAGGCCGAAATGGGTTAATTTATTCCAACCAAATTTATACAACTAATTTCGGTTGTTAAGAGGAACATTTGTGCAAAATTTTAAGTCAAGCCGTCAAACCATTTTGACTCGACATTAAATATATTGAAAAAGATTAAAACGGCTCTGGAGCTGCAACCTGTTGACTTATAAAATTGTGAAATAGCCTACGTCACCCCCCTGGCTCTCAGAATTATTCCTTAAAAATTTTGTGGCAATCGGACCAGTGGTTTTCACGTGAATCCGGGACAAACAAACAAACAAACAAATTTTCTCCTTTATATATTAGATTGTTGCTTGTTATACTGTCGATTATTATTATTAAAATTATTTCGAAAATTGTTATTCCTATTGTTATTAAAATTAGATTAATTAGTTCTAAATTTATTTTTATTAAAAGTATTAAAGCTATTAGATATATTATTAAAATTATTGTTAATATTTTTGTTCCTAAAATTACGATTTTGTGATTTTGCGTTAAAGGATAGAACTTGTTTTTCTTTTGTTCTATATTTGTTTCAACTATAAATTTGGCTATTACTGCCTTTGGATCCTCGAATTTAAGAGAGCCAACACTGTTTTACAAGATCACCATGCTGATGCTCTAGACATGTCAATTGTTTTCTCAATTTATAGTTCAACTGCTTTTCCACTATTTATTCCTTCCATTCACAAAGATCTTCTAAAACATTCTGCTAAACCTTCTGCTTGTTTAGCAAAATCTTGTATTGCAACTCTACCCGCTTTTAGAGCTTGCATTTTTCCCTCTATTATTTTTGAATATTTTGGTTTTATTTTTATTTCTAATGTTTTTATTATTTTCCCTTAGTCATCCATTATCAGTTCTCTAGCTTTGCCTTCTAATTTTGACAAAATAATTGATTTTAAAAGTACTCTTTATGGTACTAAATTTTCTCTCAACAACCTCACTGCATCTATAAAAGATTGTAAACTCAACGGGTCTTCATTATAGTTCTTATTTATGGTGCACGACGCTAACTTTAAAAATTCTGGTGGTGTAAGACCAGACATTATTTCTTTTCCGGATTTAAGACTGTCTATATCGGTATCATAGTCAGAGCAAGTAAAGAAACAGTCTGTCGGTGCAACCGACTTAGAAATACCCTACACTTATTTGGTTCAAATTTAATGGGAAATCCACAAGTCATTTTAAAACCATTAAAGCTGTTATTACTTTGATCGTAAGACATAGCTAACCAAATTAACTTTATAATACTAAAAACATTTTCTAATTACTTTATCTATTCAAAAATAATAAAAATTCTTACTAATTTATCTATTTAAAAATATTAAAAAACAAAAATGCTTGAATGAAATGAAAATATATTTATTTCAATTAAATTACAAAAGTGAAAAAATATGAATTATTAAATTTTGTGATAAAAAGCTAATCAAAGCATAATATATTTAATAATTAAAATTTTTTAAAATAGCAATTATTAGTACGTATTAGAAAAGCTTATAAACGCAAAATACGAAATAAATGTATTTATAAAATATAATTACAAATTTAGAACTTTTCATATAATTCATTTAAATATAACAATAAATTTTACATAAATGCAGGAAGTACCTTTGAATATAGCTAAAGTATTGTACACAATGTCTTAATTATATATGACCTATGGTAATAATTATAAAATATTATACAAAATATGTTTTATGGTAAAATTCTTAGCCTTTTAAAAATATAAAAGTGTTAAATAAAAACGGAAATAGGAAAGAACCTTCGTGTATCAAATTTAAAGTTTCTATCTTCATGGATTTCGAAGACAAGCCTTTAAATTTTGGAATTTCTTAGGAGCCACCTCTACAATTAAGTCTAAATTTCGGGGACACATAGGAAATAGGAAATATATTCTTTGACTTCGAAATTATACTCGTTTGATCAAAAAGTTTTAGGTTCCGAACCCATTTTTCATTCCCCACCGTACACAATCACCACCGTACTTTAATTACGAGTACCCTACAACAAAAATTTTATGAAGATAGCGTCATTAGTTGTTGAGTTATCGTGATTTTTTATATATGTTCGTTAGCCCTTAGACAGATTAAAAGGTCCAGAATCCGAACCCTTGGGCTGATTTCGCCCATATGTAGTCCGCGCTGTACTTTAAATACTAGTTAACACTTGTACACAAGTGGAACGTTCTATATTAATTTGAGCTTCAAATTTGTCATAAGGTCGTTCTTTACTTTTTCTTGCATGCCCCCCTAATTTGGGATCAATTGGAGTGGTGGTTTTGTACCCCTCTTAGACCTCCCAAGTTTTAAAAGCTTATAATCGAAATTACTAAAAATAGTAACTTAAAATTAAGATAGAACTTTCCAATTGTGTACAAGGGTTAACTAGTATTGAAAGTATGACGGGGACTGCATATGGGCGAAATCGTACCTTGGTTTCTGGTTCTGGAGCCTTTAAAAGTTTCAGGGGCTAACAAATATATATCTTAAAAACAATATAACTCAAAAAATATTGCCGCTATTTTGATGAAATTTAAACTCTAGGTTTCTGGTAATGAAAGTACCATGGGAATTGGTTCTGATCGAGTTTGGGTAATGAGTTCGGATTCTATAAGCTTTTCATCGATTTGAGGCCAAACGAGTATAAAATTACGAAGGCAAAGAATATATTTCCTATTTCCTGTGTGTCCCCGAAATTTAGACTTATTTGTAGTGGTGGTTCAGGTGGGTGCAAAGAAATCCTAAATTTAAAAGCTTATCTTCGAAATTCATAAAGATAGAAACTTTAAATTTGATACACGAGGATTGTTTCCTATTTCCGTTTTTATTTAACACTTTTATATTTTTAAAAGGCTAAGAATTTTCACTTGAATAAATATATTGTATTGGAATAAATATATTTCATTTATCTCAAGTTTTTTTTGCTTTTTAATATTTTTAAATAGATAAATTAGCAAGAATTTGTAATATTTTTTAATAGTGTAATTAGAATATAGTATTATTTTAGTATTATTAAGTTAATTTGGCTAGCTATGTCTTACGATCAAATTAATAACAGCATTTATGGTGTTAAAATGACTTTTGGATATCTCATTAAATTTGAACCAAATAGGTGTAGTGTATTTCTAAGTCGGTTGCACCGACTGACTGTTTCTTTACTTGTTTTTGTTGTTCATTCGATCTGGGGTGCTCTGCTCTAGTACCGCCGTTTAATATTTTTCCTGATGTTATTATATGCTGATGCAATTATTTAGTTTTATTACGGTAATTATTAATATTAATATCTTGATGTCTTCATGGTTTTCTTGTAACGTTTCATAACTACAGTATTTGTTATTTCTCCCGCGTTATCAATTTTGTGTTTACCTCCCATTTTTAACACTGTTTTTTTTTATAATTTTAAAAGAGAGAAAAAAAATTGTTAATTTTTTTTTTTGTTTTTAATATAATACTTTATTGTTTATTAATTTAATTTATTTAGAGTTTATTTACCCTGTTTTTTTTTTTTTTTTTTTTTTAACCAATTTTTAATGTGACCATGTTTTTGGCACAATATATTTTCTGTTGCAAGCTCTACAAATTCTATTCATGAGATTTCTACCCAAGTATAGAATAACACTTCACACTTTGTGACCTTAACATATTGAATGATGTCTTTTTCTTCCGACATCTTGAAAAAACCTTCGTCCATAATTACGGGAAGTTTGTTCCAGTATCTCTTTACTTTTCCTTTAGTAATTTTTTTAACTATATTTTCTTTTTATTAACTATGATTAATCATTATGATCGTTTAAAGTATTGCCTACTATAGACGATTGATAATGATCAATCATTGCATGATATTCTAATATATCAAATTCTCATTTATCAAGTTAATCAATATGTATATATTAAGGAATTTAATTGCAATTAAAGGTTATTGGACTTAAAACAGGCAATACATCATACCATACATTAGATATGTATTTAGATATATATTTTATACAACACAATATACAAATATTCTGGAAAAAGGAAAATACCTTGTTTTTGAATCCAAATCTAAAATATCTCCTAAATCAACCCTCATTTATCATACCGTTAGTAATCCATAACACTACGGATGATTGGTTTTATTTTAAAAAATTAACGACCATATGTTTTTTTATTGTTATTAAAATAAAACGACACAATATTAGATTTTAAAATAAAATTTATTTATTTATTCATTTATTCTCTTTACTTCTCTTTTCT
Source organism: Dolichopus griseipennis (assembly GCA_963082915.1). Classification (NCBI taxonomy): domain Eukaryota; kingdom Metazoa; phylum Arthropoda; class Insecta; order Diptera; family Dolichopodidae; genus Dolichopus; species Dolichopus griseipennis. The sequence continues at coordinate 116,542,095 of OY720441.1, forward strand.
TTCTTATAACTTAATAACAAATAGTTACATCTAATTCAATAAAACACATTACAATAAATCAATAGTTCAATAATAAAGTAAATTTAATAGAAATTAAAAGAAAATTCAAAAAAAAAAAACAAAAAAGCACTCAAATAGAATAGAAACTATGTACAATAGAGTTAATTGATGCCTTTCACATTCAGGGGTTTGTTATTTAACGTGCCCTACAAAATGTTTTTTATGTGGAAGATTGAAAAATACAATTTTTGTTTGTAATTACAATCATAGGACATGCGAACCAATTTCATAGTATATTTAAATCATTGTTATCACAAACCAAATTAAGAGAACTGTCTGATCCATGCAAGTTTAATATATTTATATATATATATTGTGAAAAAAAAAAAAAATGAAAACAAAATATGAATAAAATAAAAACACAATTTTTATATTAAACAATTTATTGATTTTTTATTTTCAAGACCGTTTTAAAGAATAGTTAAACTTAGACTAAATTAAAAAAGAAAGTTTTCAATATAAATTTTAAAATTAATTTCTTTTTAAAATTATAAAACAAAATTATTATTATATTATCTTTTTTTATTTTTCATTACTTATCCTAAAAAAAATACAAATTGCTTAATACAAAAAAATATATTAATAATCAATAATATACTTAACATCGGTTTCCGATATTGCAACACACAAGAAGAAAAAGAATTTATTTTTGTTGTAATTTGACAATTAAATAAATGTCAAATGTTTGGTTCCAAAACGAAACTACAACATATTTAGAATAAAAAAAAAAAACTACGTCATATAACAACGTTCATTAACAGTTCAGTTTTTTTAATGAAATATGATCTAGTATAAAATCGTTTAACTTAGTTTAATATTTGAGTAATTGAATAATAAAAAAAAAATTATATTTGTTGCGTTAGGTCAGAAGACATATAATTGTTATTTATTACGTAATGAAGAATGAAGATAATTATTATTAATATATTCGTCTAGAATGAGGTGTAACAAACGCATTCAATTAAATGTGTTTTGTTGGATGTGTTCAATTATTAAAAAATAAAATATTAATGTTTTGTTGAATGTGATTTATTTTAGAAAATAAAATATCATAAATTATCGAAAGCAGGCCAAAAAATATTTTATTAATTTTTAATAAAAAAGAAAAATTTTTAATGAACTAAACTAATAAATATATGAAAAAATTGATTTCAGTTTTAAAAATCACAGAAGATTTTCTGGGAATTTTAAATGAATAGTAAATCATTTTGGTATTAAAAACTAAGACTATGCTTCACATGAACAGTTTTGTAGTAAGTCTTCATTAGTTTCAGTTAAAAACTGAAATAATGGCGAAGGCCAAATGTACGCTTTGTTGCGTTGCTTGCTTTTTGCTTTGGAAAGTAAATAAAAAAAGCAATGTTTCAAAGCAATTTCAAAGCTTTCCTCATCTCATCCCTGAAATAAAGCCAAATGAACTGCACCATAGTAATCAAAGCAAATATATTTTTTTTACTTAATTAGGTAGGTATAATAAAAAAAATCAAAAAATTAATTTGCATTTGATAATGCAAAACTCAATTCATAATTTAATTTCATTAGGTACAAAATTAAACATGTTGAGTAGGTAAATTGTAGAATGTTGGCAACATACAAGTATTTCGATTTGAATCTAAACAAAGGTTATGAAACAATATACAGAGCTTAGCTACATTTTAAAAATATGTCTACAGAAAGTTAATAGATGGAGAAATAGATCATTATTGAAATAAAATAAACCTATAAAAAAATTTTAAATCTTTTAACAAACAAATTTATCGAATTTAAATTTAAACAAGTACGTGATTGAATAAAAAAAAAATTAATTGAAATTAAAAAAAAAAATTCACCAAGAAGGGATTTGAACTAACGACCCCGAAATTTTATCAAATTTAAAACATACAAAAGGTAGACTACATAACTTATTATTCATCTTAAAATTTTTAAGAAACAACAAGAAGTTATATAAGTCATTTTTTTTTTGTGTATCAATTACTAGAATCGAAATATAATCTACGTATGACAAAATGTAACAGTTTCGACTTTATTTAAGAAAATAGTATTGATATACAATATATGAAATTAGAAATAATTCTTATTAGAAAAAGTTTTTCTTTCAATTGACATTCCGTCATTCTGTGACGGGCCAACAACTAGTTAAAATATATTTGTTTGGAAATTTATATTAAGGAAAATTTCGTATTAAGTATTTTAAAAATAGAAATTATGTTTTGATAACGAAATTTATGAATTCTGGTTCTGAGACTTTGCTTGAATGATCTTGTTCAAGATTTCCTTAGATGGATATATGACTCCCCCATTCTTAGGATTTTTGTACTCCTGAACAAAATATTTAGTTTTATTTATATTTAGATCACTTATTTGATTTCTTTTTCTTGATTTTATTTGATAGTATATTATGATGATTACAACTAAAATAATAATTATTACAGAAATAGAATTAATTTGGATTACAATTTTATTAATTTTTCTTTCAAAATTTATTTCTTTTATTTCATTATTGTTTTCAATTTGTTTGATATGTAAGCTTCCCAATTTAATAGTTAGTGTTTTATGAGATATGGTTGATAACCCCATAAGCTCATGTCTGTAGGCACACCTGCCTTTTGGATGAACAGACACATCTCACACACATTTATATAGCGAGCCGCTTGTTTCAAGACAGACACCCGCTTGGAGCCGCCAATTCTTGGTGCAGACGCTCCTAAATCAAGCCTATGTTTTGAATACATAAGACTCGACCCGCCAAAATCTCGTTAGTTTGTCGATCCTACTTACTCCACCTGGATTGGATACCATATCTTCCGGTAGGATTACTCGACGTAACAGGGGGAACCAACGTGAAGGTGAGATTTGACTTGGTGTAGTAGAGGCTAGGCCAACGTACCAGGATACCCGTCAGCTGTAATCGCATACTACACCCATTGATCCTATAGAGCTACCCAAGAAAAATAATGCTCGAAAGTGTAATGAGCACAGACTTATTAGTCTTATGAGCCTACACTGAAAGTCTTTTTGAAAATTATTCATAATCGTCTGTACAGGAAATGCAAAGAAGCAATGGGTAGATCGCAATTCGGTTTTAAATCAGCTTGAGGCACACGTGAGGCTCTATTTGCGATCAAAGTCCAGAATTGTAAAGAAGTACAAAAAGATGTGTTTCTTGGATTTATCGATTACGGAAAGGCTTTCGACAGAGTCCAGCACAACAAACTAATGGAAATTCTAGAAAAGATGGGTATAGACGATAAACATATACAATGCATTAAAAAGAGACGTAGCTACTGCGGATCTTAGGATCGAGAGGGGAGCTCGTCAAGGATGCATTTTGTCACCACTGCTATTCAATATCTACTCAGAAAAAATATTGCAAGAGTCAATACCTAACTGAAGAAAATACGAACTTCTGCAATTGATCATACAAGGGAAAATTGAAGGTAAACGAGGTGCAGGAAGAAAACAAATGTCCTGGTTACGAAATATTAGAAATTGGATAAATATAAGAACGTAATTTAGTCAACAGCATCGAATCGGGAAGAGTATGCTAATGTAGTTGCTTCCATCCGTTATTTCGTCAAAATTTGAAGGTACACGCTTCCAGTAGTGGATTGGCAGTGGAAGAAGAAGAATTCAAAACAATATTAAAATCTTACAAAAAAGTATAAATAAAAATCAATTTACAATAGATAAACTTTTAAATAACATTTCACTAAATATCAAAAACATTACTAAACAACTACAATACTTACAAATACTGACAAATATAACCTTCTAAATCAAGGAATCGAAAAAATTCAAGAGAACGTAGTATTTGCTAAACATAGTATTATGAGTAGATCTATCTTAACACCTGAAGAAATAGATTTTTATGATATAGATATTCTTAAAATACAAGAAATTAAAAGTTCTTTGATAATAATGAGTAGTAAATTAATGTTTATACTAGAAATTCCAGTAATAAGCGAAGAAAACGCAATTAAATATAAAATATTCGCTGTAACAAATTCTAATTCGGAAGAAATTGATATAGAAAATACCGATATCATATTATTTAGAAATAAAACATATTATCTTAATCAAGAAAGATACTTTAATAAAGTACAATTAACTTCAACTTGTATTTCAAATCTTTTTATAAAATCATTTAAAAACTGTACTAAAACTATTGAAAGTACTGTTAAAACTGTAGAAATTGATCAAGGAATTGTATTAGTTAAAAATGCACAAAAACTCAACTTAACAAATAATTGTAATAACATCTTGTATTCATTGAATAAAAACTATATAATATTTTTCTATAATTGTTCTATTGAAATTAATAACTTTAAATATTCAAATAAAAATAAAGAATTAAAACATAACATTGTAATACCGAATTACATTACAGTTGAAAATATAAATCATAAAGAAAATATAAACACTAACAGTATAAAATATGCAAACATGAACAAAAATGCGAATGGATATATTTCCCCATTCAATGTAAACTGCACATCGGATTTGGGGGTGCAGATAAATTCATGTTTAAATACAAACAGGATAAGAGAATCGAACACAAGTTCAAGAAACCGTTCACGTGAAATAGTAAAACTTTTGGCTACAAGAAGCGGACGCTAATCGGAGCATGGAACGTGAGAACACTATATGGTGTTGGGCGATACGAGCAAGCCGAGCGTGAAATGTTACGATTCAATATTAACATACTTGGCGTCAGTGAAACTAAATGGAGAGGTTGTGGTGAAATTATTTCAGACAGTAATTTAACTCACATGCTGTACTCAGGAGATGATGAGGCAGAAACAGGAATAAGGCGCGGTGGATTAGGAATTATGCTAAATGCAGAAGCAAGACGCAGTCTTATCTCTTGGAAACCAATATCGCGCAAATTGATGACTGCCAGATTCAAATCCAGGGTCCGAAATATAACCATAATACAATGTTACGCTTCTATCGAAGAAGCAGAAGATGAAGAAAAGCAGAATTTTCACGCCCTACTTGGGACAACATATGATACCGCTCTCAGAGCCGACATAAAGATTATATTGAGTTATCTAAACACGGAAGTCGGAACGGAAAACTCTGGTTTAGAACGAGTCATGGGACGGCATGGCATTGGGGTAAGCAACGACAATGGCGAAAGGCTCGCGGATTTTTGCAATTCCCGCCAGCTAGTCATTGGCGGTACGTTGTTCCCTCATAAGTCATGTCATAAGGTGACATGGGTTTCCCCAAATGGTCAAACTGAAAACCAAATAGACCATTTCATTGTCCAACAGAAGTGGAGGAAATCTCTTTGCAACGTTCGAAATAAGAGGAGTGGTGACGTTGGATGCGATCCATTTAATTGCTGCGCAAATGCAGTTAAGAACAGCAGCTGTTCAAAGACGAAATCAAGTGCCTGTCAGAAAAGCATTCTTCGATGTTGAAGCGTTAAAAAATCCGGCAACACGTGGAAATTTTGTACAAAATATCCGAGAAATTCAAACAAATTCAACATTGAATGAAGCAAATGAACGAGAGGACGGGGCAGTTTCTATAGATGAAAAGTGGGATAAAGTAAAACAATCATTTATAGAAACTGGAAGAGAAACAGTACCCCTATTATCGCAGCAAAAAGCCCCATGGATCTCACGAATTTCGTGGGAAAACTTAGCCAGACGTAAAGAGCTGAAAAACAAAATAAACTCTGAACAGGATCCGCGGCTATTGGGTGAGCTTCGCAGCGAGTATAACAGAGCACATAAAATCGCGCAGAGAAGTGTAAGACGAGACAGAAGGAAACAAATAGAAAACCTTGCTACGGAAGGAGAGATAGCAGCAAGAAGAGGTGATGGCAAAGCCTAATATAAGATAACAAAAATTCTTTCAGGTCATTCAACAAAGCAGCAAAATATTATCTTGGACGAAGATGGAAGGCTTCTGGTGTCGATGGATGATCAATTACGCATTTTAGACTACATTGGGCATTTGCTAAACGAACATTCTATACAGCAATCTGCATCAGAAATCTCTGAAGAACCTGAGTTGCGTCGATCACACAGGGGTATTAGTACAGCACCACCGACGAAACCTGAAATCGAAAGTGCCATTTCGCTCTTGAAAGATAACAAAGCTGCAGGAATTGAGCAAATACCCGCCGAACTTCTAAAAGCAGACATCCCCGCAATGGCAGATATACTTCTCCCATTAATTCAGGCTATATGGGAAGAAGAAAAGTCCCCGAGTGAATGGAAAGAGGAGTTATTGTTAAGCTGGCAAAAAAAAGTAACCTGAAGCATTGCAATTACTGGTGGGGTATTACGCTGTTATCTATCTTCTCGAAAATAATGGCAAATATTATACTCAAAAGGATCAAAATCAGGATTGAAAATACATTGAAAAGATATTAAGCTGGCTTTCGCAGTGGTCAGTCTTGTGTTGACCATATCAACACGCTACGAATAATACTCGAGCAATCAACAGAGTTCGGGTCGCCGCTACATCTCATGTTTGTAGACTTTGAGAAAGCTTTTGATCGTGTAAACCGCGAGTATATATGGAGAGCTCTTAGTTGGTGGGGTATCCCGGAGAAAATTATTGCCATTATTAAGGAATCCTACGAAAATGCGAGGTGTTGAGTTTTACACAATGGACAGTTGACTGATTCGTTTGAGGTGGAGCAGGGTGTAAAGCAAGGCTGTATATTGTGGATCGGACATACCGATGGCGATGGATTTGACATACCTTGAGGAAGCCAGAAGAAAACATTGCAAGGCAAAGTTTTGAGTGGAATCCCCAAGGCAGACGACGAGTGGGTAGACCAAGGAAAACATGGAGAAGTACTGTTTTGAAAGAGGCAAAAGCGCAACGCAAAACGTGGTTACAGCTAAAAGGAATTGCTTGGGATCGTGAAAGGTGGAGAAGATTTGTTGACGCCATATGCCCCACCAGGGGTTCTAGGATCCAGTAAGTAAGTAAGTAAGGGCAATAAAAGTGGACTTAAGCCATTCTTCTGGAAAAATTCCGGTGTTGTATATGCTGTTAAATATTTTTTCCAGTATTTTGATGTTTTCGTCGTTAATGAGCTTTAATATCTCTGCTGGTATTTCGTCTGGACCCACAGCTTTTTTATTTTTAGATGATTCAATTGCTTTCCGTATTTCATCTTTCGTAATAGGTGGTCCTGAAGATTGAGCCGACGAATTACTTTCTGCGATTTCTGCTCGACTAGCATCTGAAAATAGTTCTTGAATATATTCCTCCCAAGTTTTTCTCTTTTCTTCCGGCGTGGTCATGATCCGTCCCTCGTCGTTTACTAGCGTAGCAATTTGTTTTTTCCTGTAAACGCTGCGGCCAGGATAAGTGCACGTTTTTGTGACTGATGTGCTAAATCTTCTGTTTATTAATATGAAATCAATTTGATTACGTACAATGTGACCTCCTGTGTCTTGAGGGGATTTCGGTGTAGAGTCTACGTGGAGGTAATTTAAAGTATGTGTTCATTATTTTATAATTTTCCTCCTGGCAATACTGAACTATTCGATCACCTCTACAATTTCTTACACCTAAACCGAAACTTCCGCAAACGTTGCCCACTTTTTCAATACCAATTTTCGCATTGAAATCTCCTATTATTATGTTCATCTCATGGGGTTTTGTTAATTTCAGTACTTTGGTAATTTCCGCATAGAAATCCTCTATCTCTTCATCAGGCTTATCTATAGTAGGCGCATATACTTGGATGATGTTTAGTTTTAGTGGTTTTGCATTAATCTTCAATAACATCACTCTATCTGACTCTGGAATAAAATTGGTTACACAGCTCGATAAGTGCTGAGGTACTATTATACCTACATCATTTCTGTGAATATCCGTTTGATTTCCTGAGTAATATATTTTTGCTCCGTTGGTTAAGCATCCGCCTGGTCCCTTCCACCATGTTTCAGATATTTCTAAGATGTCGATGTTCAATCTTCAATTGTTTTGAATATCATTATTAATTTTTATTTTGTTATTACTACTTGATATTACATTATGATTATTTTGTTCTATAGTTTTTAAATGTTCTTCTATGTCAGCCTTGTCTTCCTCGTCCATTGTACCAAATATCCATTTAAGAAATGAGCCTCCAACACTAGCTAATGCTCTTTTATGTCTATAAGGTATCAATGTTTTAAAATTATGTTTAGTTTTTGACATTTGGGCATTCGACTTTAAAATAATTTCATCTTCCGTCAATTTATATGAAGTGTTTATATATTTATCAATCAAGTTGATTGTATATTCAATTTCTTCTAAATCGACTATATGAAGAAGTTTGATATAGCTTTCTACTATTGAGATATTTTCTTGTTGAATTATGGTATAACCGGATTCTGTCTCCAACTTTTCTAAGGTAAACGTTGCTTCAGTTTTGATCAAAAAAAGGCTCAGTAGTAAGAGTTGTAAAATTATTTTGATTTTGGTTATTGATTCTTGGATTATCTGTAAAAAATTTATAATTTCTTTTAATTCTAGTTGGATGTATATTTCGATTATTATTATCTAACATTTTGTTTCCCTCTAGTTTGCTTTTAATTTTAGTATATTTGGGTCGTGTTTTATAACGTTGAGAATCGGGGTTATTTACTACGATTTCATCTTAATCTTGTGCCTTAAATTCTAATCTCGTAGTATTTATTTTATTTATTTTTGTAACTTTTTTCCTATGAATTAAATTTTTAATTTCTTCGATATTTGTAATTTTACCATTAAGTATATCTATTAGCCTAGTCATATTGGTCGAGTCGATTGCACAGTTATATTTTTCAACCGCTAAGAATACTTTACGTACTACATTTAATTTGAGTTTTTGAGCTTCAAAAATTCGGAAATGTTCATTTAAAGTACCGTGAGCTTTTTCAATATCAGAATTTCCTGTATGAGATCTTGGTGAAGTAAAATGTACTTCTATACCTTCTTCTCTACAGAAATCTTTAATATTGAGATTAATGAATTCATTATCGAACACTAGTTTATTTGATCTTCCTAGTATTGCGAATCGAGTTCTTAGAAGGTCTATAATGGTTAATGCATTCCTATCGGGTAGTTGTTGAATCATAAGATGTTTTGAAAATTTATCAAACGTGGTTAGAAATGTTAACTTGTAACAATAGAAAACGTCACCACAGATAATGTCATTTGGATAGTTTGGAGTTTCGCTTATCTCGAACTTGTACTTTACGGATTTACGATCATATTTAGCGAGATTGCATATGTCGCAATTATTTATATACTTATGTAATATTGCTTAATTTTTGGATAAAAGTATGATTTCCTAATTTCGTTAAAATTTTCAATAATCCCTCTGTGATTTGATTCAGAATGGATTTTTTCTATTATTTCGAATACTTTATTTTCATTCAATAAATCCATAGCTTTAATTGTACATTTAAAAAATTTTATTTTGTTACTAGCTAACACCCGGTGCGCGTTGCTGCGCCTCTCAATGGAGGTTTAATTGAATTTGATGTTACTGCAAGAAGTTAACACAAAACTTACACACGGTTTACACATATAAATTTTAAAATGTGTGAAAGCAATCTTTTTGAAACGATTTTTCTAGGATTATTCTAGTAATTTTTTAAACTTTCTGTAATTCAAAGCAGAACGAACTACTTTCCAAATTTTGACGTAATTTACTTCCAAAAAAAATTTTTTGAAAAATCGCAGGAACGACTGTTAACAGACTCAACTCCATTTTCAAATTGCTTCACACATATAAAATTTGAGGTAAACCGGTCAAATCGTTTCTAATTTAGAGTTAAGTAACGCAAAAATCTATTAAAAGCCATTTTGCCCCACTGGGTTAACGGAACTACACTTTCCCTTTAGGCAAAGCAGTATTGCGCAAAATTGGACGTAATTTGCTCCCAAATCACTCAACAAAATTTTTTTGAGGCTTTGTTTTTAGCCAAGGCAGTACTTCGCAAATTTTGACAATATTAGCTTCCAAAATTATTTTGACCAACCGTCGAGCCGACATGGGTTAACAAATTCCAAATCTGTTAATAGTGTCAACTCAATTCTCACAGGGGAGCACGTATACAATTGACCACCCGTCGGCCCGACATGGGTTAACAAATTCCAAAACTGTTAATAGTGTCTACTCAATTCTCAAAGAGCATCACGTATACAAAATTTGAAGTCAATCGGTCAAACCGCTTTCATTTTAGAACAAAGAAGTTTAAATACTTGCACCACAGCCCCAACTTGTCGGTCCGTTAGAGCAAAATTTTTAGGCCACGATTTCTTTCCGTACCCAAAAACCCCTATATACAAATTTTCATGAAAATCGGCTGGGCAGTTTAGGAGTCTATTCGCTACATACAAACAAACAAACAAACATACAAACAAACTTTCCCTTTTATATATATAGATTAGCTAATACCCGGTGCGCGTTGCTGCGCCTGTCAATGGAGGTTTAATTGAATTTGATGTTACTGCAAAAAGTTAACACAAAACTTACGCACGGTTTACACATGTAAATTTTAAAATGTGTGAAAACAATCTTTTTAAAACGATTTTTCTAGGATTATTCTAGTAATTTTTGAAACTTTCTGTAATTCAAAGCAGTACGAACTACTTTCCAAATTTTGACGTAATTTACTTCCAAAAAAATTTTTTTGAAAATCGCAGGACCGACTGTTAACAGACTCAACTCCATTTTCATGCTGCTTCACACATATAAAATTTGAGGTAAACCAGTCAAATCGTTTCTAATTTAGAGTTAAGTAACGCAAAAATCTATTAAAAGCCACTGTGCCCCACTGGGTTAACGGAACTACACTTTCTCTTTGGGCAAAGCAGTATTGCGCAAAATTGGACGTAATTTGCTTCCAAATCACTAAATAAAATTTTTTTGAGGCTTTCTTTTTAGCCAAAGCAGTACTTCGCAAATTTTGACAATATTAGCTTCCAAAATTATTTTGACCAACCGTCGGGCCGACATGGGTTAACAAATTCCAAATCTGTTAATAGTGTCAACTCAATTCTCACAGGGGAGCACGTATACAAAATTTAAAGAAAATCGGTCAAACTGTTTTTAATTTAGAGTTAAGTATTGAAAAAACCTATAAAAAGCTCTTGGCCCAAATGGGTTAATGCAAGTCAATAAAATTTTTTTGTGGGTTTTCTTTTTAGCCAAAGCAGAATTTCGTAAAATAGGACAAAATTTGAACCCAAATTTTTTTTTGACCACCCGTCGGCCCGACATGGGTTAACAAATTCCAAAACTGTTAATAGCGTCTACTCAATTCTCAAAGAGCATCACGTATACAAAATTTGAAGTCAATCGGTCAAACCGTTTTCATTTTAGAACAAAGAAGTTTAAATACTTGCACCACAGCCCCAACTTGGCGGTCCGTTAGAGCAAAATTTTTGGGCCACGATTTCCTTCCGTACCCAAAAACCCCTATATACAAATTTTCATGAAAATCGGCTGGGCAGTTTAGGAGTCTATTCGCTACAAACAAACATACAAACAAACAAACAAAGAAACAAACAAACAAACAAACAAATACACAAACTTTCATTTTTATATATATAGATTATTACTAAATAATTCAATTAGTTTTTGTTGTAATAAATTGTTTTTATTTTCTTCTAATTCCAAGAAGATTCCAATACATCCTTTTTTTATTTTACTACGTAAGAAATCGTTAAGATAATTATTGTTATTTAAGTCATTTTCTTCAATAAAAATGTGAGTATATTTATTATATAGGCGTTTTAGTTCACTATTTTTATTTTTGACAAGGTAGATTTGGGTGTAATATTTATTAACGATATAATCTACATTAAGAATATGGTCGTCCAAATTTTCGATACCACTATGTATTGTAGCCATATTAGAATTATTTTCATTAACAGAATTTTCTTCAATTTCATTTTCATTTATTTCTTGTTTGTCAGTATTTATCCTACTTAGAAAATCTTCCACTCCATTTTCTATTCCTTTCACATACTCTATATCGAATTCAAATTCATTTAGTCTTATTTTCCAACGCTGTAACTTAGAGTTAGGTTTCTTCAGGGAATGTAACCAAGTTAAAGGTTGGTGATCGGTTTTAATGGTAAACTTCTTGCCATATAAGTACGGGCGGAAATATTTTGTCGCCCATATTATAGCCAGAAGTTCTTTCTCTATGGTTGAATACCGGGTCTCATGTTCATTTAGAGTTCTATTTGAGAAAAAGATAGGATGACCATCTTGAGATAAGATGGCACCAATTGCAAAATTTGAGGCATCAGTTGTTAATGTGAACTTTTTTTTAAAATTAGGATACGTCAGTGTAGGATAAGTGGTTATAAGCTCCTTTAATTTTTCAAAGGATATTTCAAAGAATTTTGATCTTTTATATTTATTTTTTTATCTTTTTTTAAATAAATTGTCATGAGTTTGGCTATCCAGTTATACCCAAGAAGCTTTTTATTTGTTTCCTTGTATTAGGGAGTTTAAGATCTTTAATAATTTTGACTTTGTTCTCATTTGGTTTGATACCTTCCGGAGTATGGATATGACCTAAATATTCCGTTTGTTTGCAAAAGAAATTGCATTTATCTATTTGAATTTTTGAATTATAATTTCGTAATTTTTCAAAAATAATTTGAATTGCTTCTAAATGTTCTTGAAGTGAGGTAGAAAAGATTAATATGTCGTCAAGATAGACCACACATATTTTATTTATTAAATTTCTCAATATATAATTCATTACGCGTTGAAAGGTTGCAGGTGCATTTTTCAACCCAAATGGCATTCGTAGAAATTCGTAATGTCCTTGGGGGGTTGAAAAAGCAGTTTTGCATCTATCTTTCTTATCAACTAAAATTTGATGGAACCCTTTTGCCAAATCTAAAGTGGTAAAGTATTGAGCTCTACCCAATTTGTCAAAAAGGGAATCCATATTTAGTATAGGGAATTTATCACTAATTGTTGTCTCGTTCAATTTCCTATAATCTACCACGATTCTCCATTTGGGTTTTCCAGAATTATAAGTTTTCTTGGGAACCACCCAAATTGGAGAATTGTAAGGTGAATTACTTGGTTGAATTATCGCTTGTTCTAACATTTCCTTAACTTGTTTTTCTACATCAATCTCATGAATTTTGGGAAAACGGTAAATTTTTGAATAAATTGGATGTGAATTTTCTGTTATAATCTAATGTTTCACATCTGTTATATGTGTGGGGTTATCACCCTCTTTATAGAAAAGATCGCTATTTCTAGATACTATCAATTTTAAATATTTGAATTCTTCCGGATTCATATATTCTGTTTTTAAGTAATTAATTATATCCGAATGGTTCTTTTGAACGGTTTCCAATTGGAAAATATCTTTATGAGGACAACCGTTCTTAAATTTAATTTTAACTTCATTAATTTGGAGAGTTTTTTCTAACAGATCGATTTTAGCACCCATTGGAGTAAGGACATTTTGCCCAAGAATGGCATCGAAATTTTTATGTTTTAAGTCAAAAATTTTCAAAGACAGTGGAATTTTCATTGAATGCTGATGGTGTTTTAGTTATTATTTCGTAATTTATTTCTCTGTTTCCTGATAACGTAATTAATTTGAGAGGTGTTTTTAGTTTAGAAAATTTATTTGCTTGAAAAATGCTATCATCTATAATTGATATAGCAGCCCCAGTATCGATTAAACAATCGATTTTTTTATTTTCAACTGTAAGTTGCACTATGGATAATGAAATATTTGAGGCATTACTTGAAAATGTTCCACCTCTGTATTTTCACTTTCATTTTGCCTATTACTATTTTTTTCTTCCTATATTTATTTCTATTTCGGTTATGGTAATTTTCATTATTATTTAGGTCAATATCCATGGGTTCATAACCATTAATAGGTTGTGATCTATTAGTATTTCTAGTCTGTTGACTAGGATTAAGATTATTTCTAGGACTCTTATTATTATTATTGTTATACCAATGGTGTTGGTATGAGTCAGATCTATATTCATTGTTTCCGTTATTATTAAAAAAACTACGATTGTTTACACTGTTATTATTATTAAAACTGTTGTTATTACTTCTATTATAAAAGCCACGATTATTTGAATTATTGTTTCTACCATTATTATACCCTACACCTATAGAATAGGTAAAGGGGTATATTAACTTTGGTATGGTGTTTGTAACCACCTAAAGGAAGCGAGCTAGATATGGAAAAGTATATATATTTGTGATCAGCGTGACCGCCTTAGTCGATATAGCCATGTCCGTCCGTCCGTCCGTCCGTAGGCACGATAACTCAAAAAATAATTGAGCTATCTTGTTGAAATTTTAACTGTAGGTTACTAGGACTGAAAGTACGCCGGGGATTGCATATGGGCGAAATCGGCCCATGGGTTCGGATTCTGGACCTTTTAATCGGTTTCAGGGCTAACGAACAAATATAAAAAATCACGATAACTCAACAACTAATGACGCTATCTTCATCAAATTTGTGCTGTAGGTTACTAGTAATGAAACTACTTCGGGAATTGCGTAAGGTCGGGATTGGACCATGGGTTCGGAACCTAGAACTTTTTGATCGAATTTAGGCCAAACGAGCATAATTCCGAAACCAATGAAGATAGAACCTCCAAATTTAGTATCAGGGTGTCCCTTCCTATTTCCTAAGTGTCTTGTGAATTTGGGTCCCATTGGAGTAGTGGGTCGGGAACCAGCCACACATTTCCGAAGACCTTAAAGCATATCTTTAAAATTAATAAAGATAACAACTTGAAAAAATGTAGAAGCTTCCAATTTGCCACAAGGGTGTTCTTTACTATCTCTTGCGTGTTCCCCTAATTTGGGATCAATTGGAGTGGTGGTTCTGTACCCCTCTCAGACCTCCCAAGTTTTAAAGGCTTATAATCGAAATTACTAAAAATAGTTACTTGAAATTAGGATAGACCGTTCAAATTGTGTACAAGGGTTAACTAGTACTATAAGTACAGCGCGGACTATATAAGTGCGAAATCAGCCCAACGGTTCGGATTCCGGACCTTTTAATCGATGTCAGGGCTAAGGAACATATATAAAAAATCACGATAACTCAACAACTAATGAGGCTATCTTCATGAAATTTGTGCTGTAGGTTATTGGCAGCGAAACTACGGCGGTGATTACGTACGGTGAGGATTGGGCAATGGGTTCGGAACTTAGAACTTTTTGATCGAATTTAGGCCAAACGAGCATAATTCCGAAACCAATGAAGATAGAACCTCCAAATTTGGTATCAGGGTGTCCCTTCCTATTTCGTAAGAGCCTTTGAAATTTGGGCCCCATTGGAGTAGTGGATCGGGGACCAGCCACTTAGTTCTTAGGCCCTTAAAGCATATTTTCGAAATTAATAAAGATAGTAACTTGAAACAAATGTAGAAGCTTCCAATTTGCCACAAGGGTGTTCTTTACTATTTCTTGCGTGCCCCCCTAATTTGGGATCAATTGGAGTGGTGGTTCAGAACCTCTCTTAGACCCCCCAATGTGTAAAAGCTTATCATCGAAATTAATAAAACTAGTAACTTAAAATTAGGATAGAGCGTTCCAATTGTGTACAAGGGTTAACTAGTATTGAAAGTATGACGGGACTGCATATGGGCGAAATCGTACCATAATTTCGGGTCCTGGAACCCTTGAAAAGTTCAAAGACTAACAAACATATATCTTACAAACACCATAACTCAAAAAATAATGCCGGCATTTTGATGAAATTTAACAGTAGGTTACTAGTAATGAAAGTACCATGGGAATTGGTTGTGGTCGAGTTTAATTTCGAAGCCAAAGAATATATTTCCTATATCCTATGTGTCTCCGAAATCTAGACTTAATTGTAGTGGTTCAGCTATGTTCAAAGGTACTTGCTGCATTTATGTAAAATTTATTTTTATATTTAAATGAATTATATGAAAAGGTGTAAATTTTTAATTGTATTTTAGAAATACATTTATTGCATATTTTGCGTTTATAAGCTTTTCTATTAGGTATATAAACTAACCCTTTAAAATAATTGCAATTTTTAAAAATTTGGATTATTAAATATATTATGCTTTGATTATCTTTTTATCACAAAATTTAATAATTAGAATTTTTTCATTTTGTAATTGAATTGGAATAAATATATTTTCATTTATTTCAAGTTTGTTTGTTTTTTAATATTTTTAAATAGATAAATTAGTAAGAATTTGTAGTATTTTTTAATAGATAGGGTAATTAGAAAATGTTTTTAGTATTATACAGTTAATTTGGTTAGCTATGTCTTACGATCAAATTAATAACAGCTTCTATGGTGTTAAAATGACTTATGGATATGTCCTTAAATTTGAACCAAATAGATGTAGGGTATTTCTAAGTCGGTTGCACCGACTGACTGTTTCTTTACTTGTTATAATTATTAATGTTGTTAGTATTCCTACTATTTGTAACCTTAATATTATTTGAACTACTATTACTCGAGATTTTAGTTTGTACGAGTTCATAATATGCTTCTTCTAAAGTAGAAACATTTTTAATTCTTAAATACATATTATCAGCTCATGGTAACTTATTTAAAAATTTTTCTAATATACTTTGCTCATTGTTTGCCGGACTAAACTCTAAAAAAGGATTAGGATCTAACTTATATTTAAGGTTTAGCTTATTTAATAATTCATTATAGTATTGACTTACATTAAAATATTTGATTGCATCTGCTTGCCCTTTCAATTTCAAATAGCATTCTTTGACTCCAAATGATTTTATCAGTTGTTCTTTTATCTCGTCCCAAGTTGCTGTTTCTAACCTCCTAATAGATATTGCCGCTCTGCCTTGTATTTTTGTTGTCAAGATGTTTAATAGATACGCTTTTGCTGCAGGGTCTGGTGTTAACCCTATTATGGTATCTACTTCGTTTAAAAAGTGTGACCACTCGAAAGTGTTGCCACCTGTAAACACTGATACAGCTCGAGTTTCTTTAATTAAATCGTGAGCTGTTAAATTTAAACCACCTTGTGCCATATTTGGTGTTATGATATTTATATTATTATTTTGCGTTATTAGTTGTATATTAGAATAGTTCGAATGACAATTATTATTTTGTTTTCACTCACTTCACTTATAGTTCTTAATGGTCTGAGTCTAAATAGTGAAACCGGAATTCTATACGGCTTCATTCACAATAAACATATAAAAAAAATTTTTTTTATTTTATTTTTATTATAGTTCACCAATTACTTTCTTAAAAGAAAAACAATTATTAACCGTCACTATCCTTTTTTTTTTATTATAGTTTTTAATTTAAAAAAAAAAATTTTTTTTTTATATTTTTTTTTTTTTTATTATAACTTAATATATTATTAGATAGTTATATTTAACACGATTAACTACACTAGCTGGCGATCCTACCGACTGCGCCAGTTTAATATATTTATATATATATATTGTGAAAAAAAAAAAATTAAAATAAAATATGATTTAAATAAAAACACAATTTTTATATTAAAAAATTTATTGATTTTTTATTTTAAAGACCGTTTTAAAGAATGGTTAAACTTAGACAAAATTATAAAAGAAAGTTTTCAATATAAATTTTAAAATTAATTTCTTTTTAAAATTACAAAACAAAATTATTATTATATTATTTTTTTTTTATTTTTCATTACTTATCCTAAAAAAAATATAAATTGCTTAATAAAAAAAAATATATTAATAATCACTAATATACTTAACATCGGTTTCCGATATTGCAACACACAAGAAGAAAAAGAATTTATTTTTGTTGTAATTTGACACTTAAATAAATGTCAAATGTTTGGTTCCAAAACGAAATTACAACATAATTAGAATAAAAAAAAAACTAAGTTATATAACAACGTTCATTAACATTTCAGTTTTTTTTTTAATGAAATATGATCTAGTATAAAATCGTTCAACTTAGTTAAATATTTGAGTACTTGAATAATAAAAAAAAAATTATATTTGTTGCGTTAGGTCAGGAGACCTATAATTGTTATTCATTACGTAATGAAGATAATTAAAATATATTTGTTTGGAAATTTATATTAAGGAAAATTTCGTATTAAGTATTTTAAAAATAGAAATTATGTTTTGATAACGAAATTTATGAATTCTGGTTCTGAGAATTTGCTTGAATGATCTTGTTCAAGATTTCGTTTGATGGATATATGACTTGCACACAACCGCAAAAGTAATTGACGTACATTTATATTCTAAATCAAATATAGAATAAATATTTATTAAAAAGAGAATTGGCCCCTTACAGAACCTTGCGGTACCCCATTTTTTTTTTGTAATTTGTATCCGACAGTTTACGTCCAATTTTCATCCTTTGGCATCGTGATTTAAAATTACAGGCAAATCAATCCAGAATAAAGTCTCTGAAACCGGCATTTTCAATTTTTTTCAGCAAAAGTGTATGATTGAACTGTCAAAGGCTTTAATAATAAAAGGCTAGCGGTATATTTACCTTTACCCAAATTTGCATACACTTTGGAATAAAAGTTTAGTAACGCATCTTCTGCAAGATTCCATTTCTAAATCCAAATTGAGCCGTACTTAAAAATTTTATATTATTCAGAAAAGCTAAAAACCTGGTTTTTACAACTTTCTCAAAAACTTTTGTTATTGAAAGGAAAGAATGCTCCTGTTGAAAATATGCTCTAGAATATCATTAAATGTATTTTTTTTAAGTCAATATTAGACAGACCATCATGTTCACAGCAATTCGAAGTTTTAATAGTATAATTACTAAAGTGTTAGAATTACAATTGCAACTATACGAGTTTGCTTAAAGAAATAATTTACACTAACATCAATAAAATAATCATTAAAAAAATTGGCAACTTGGCAAAGTTCATCCGTTTAAATACAATCATCTTTTTTACTACAATAGTATTACTGTCATTTTTTGGTTGACTTAAAATATTGTTAATCACCTGCCACTCACCTTTAATATTACCTAAATATTTTGCCAATTCATTCTTATAAAAATTATTCCTTTGTAAATTAATTTTTAATTTTAAATTTTTGCTAATTTTTTTATGTTTTTTCCGAAGATTATGACTATATGGTCACCTACTGAAGTTTTCACCTAACCTCATTTTAAATTTATGTCATTTATTAACTTATTATTAATTCACGGTTCTAACTTCTTATATTTTCTGCGCAAAGTAAGATTTGTACTACACCTAAAGATATGAGCTTTGGAAATATCATTTTCTACTAGAACCTATATTAACTTTGGTATGGTATTTGTAACCACCTAACGGGGAGAGCTATATTTTTTTATAGCTATATTTGCAATCAGCGTGACCTCCTGAATCGATATCATGGGTTTGCATTCTGGAACTTTTAATCGATCTAAGGACTAATGAACATATATAAAAAATAACGATAACTCAACAAATAATAACGTTACCTTCATGAATGTTGTGTTGTAGGCCAAACGAGCACAATTCCGAAAAAGGAACATCCTTGTGCTAAATTTGAAGCTTCTACGTTTGTTTCAAGTTATTACGTCTATTAGTTTCAAAGATTTGCTTTAATTTTGTGGAATGTTCCCGACTATCTACTCCAAATGGTTTCAAATTTCAAGGAAACTAAGGAAATATGAAGAGGCACCCTGATACCAAATTTGAAGGTTCTATCTCCATTTGAAAAATTTGGATTACTAACCTTCAAATTTGGTATCAGGGTGCTTCTTCATATTACCCTAGTTTCCTTGAAATTTGAAACCATTTGGAATAGATAGTCGGGAAAATTCCACAAAATTAAAGCAAATCTTTGAAATTAATAGACGTAATAACTTGAAACAAATGTAGAAGCTTCAAATTTAGCACAAGGATGTTCCTTTTTCCTGTTCCTATAAACTAACAACGCTATTTTGATGAAATTTAAACTCTTGGTTACTAGTAATAAAAGTAACTCGTGGATAGCTTATGGTCAAAATCGGACAGTTGGTTCGGATTGTAGAAGCTTTTGATTGAATGGAGGCCAAATCAGCATGATTTGGGGCGCAAGTGGTTTGTCTTATTTGCTATGTGTCCGTTTACAATTAAGAAATCGTGTACTTGCTGCATGTATGTAAAATTTATTTTTATATTTCAATGTATTATATGAAAAGTTCTAAATTTGTCAATGTATTTTAGAAATATATTTATTGCATATTATGCATTTATACGCTTTTCTAGATATACTAAATAGATAGATATACTAAAAATTTAAATTAATTTTAATTTTGAAAAATTTGGATTACTAAATTTTGTGATAATAGTAAATCGAAATATTAATGGTTTTATTTTACATTAACAAACATTAAATTATACAAACTGTTACATATATAGTAGCAGCATTATGATTGTAATACTTGTTTATAACAGAAGTGCTCAAAATTCTTTATCATATTTACAAAAGAATAGAATTAACTAATTCTAATCGCAATATTTCAATCTGAAATTAATCTTTTCAATTCCTATAATCTGGATCCCGTCATATTTCAAGAAAAATTTAAAATATTTTTCCTAAAAAGCTTTAAATTAAATCTAACTAGAATTTTTCAAATTTAAAGAATTAAAATATTAAAAATTAAATAAACAGTAACATTAAAAAATAAGTAAATTAAGAAATCAAGGATACTAAATCATTGAACAGTAAATGCAATGCACCACAGCAAAAACTCCTGAAGAGAAGTAATTGCTGCATGTGTGTAAAATTTTATTGAATTGGATAAAATGTTTTGAATATGTAATTTTGTAATAGCATTTTATGAAACCTTTATTTCTAGTTTTTTGTTTTTTAATATTTTGAATTTTAATATTTTTGAATTGATAAAATTATTACAAAATGCTTTTAATATTATAAAAGTTAATTAGGTTAGCTAAACTAATAAAAGCTTTAATGGTTCTAAAATGACTTATGGACTTTTTGTTAAATTTCAACAAAATTCGTGTAGGATATTTCTATCTTTATATATAGTTTCTTTACTTCTAGAATTATTACCATATTTAATATATAATTAAGAAATTGTGTACGATACTAAAATTGTGTTCAAATGTACTTGCTGCATATATGTAAAATTTATTATACCCTATGAAATAGGAAAATGTATATCGACTTTGGTATGGTGTTTCTTACCACGTAAAAGAAGCGTGCTAGATATCGAAAAGTATATATAATTGTGATCAGCGTGACCTCCTGAGTCGATATAGCCATGTCCTTCCTAATGCACGATAACTCAAAAACTAATGGACCTGTAGGTAACTAATGCTAATAGTACATTGGGGCTTGCATATGGGTTTAATCGTCCAATGGGTTCGGATTCTGATCCTTTTAATTTTTCTAAGGGCTAACAAACATATTTAAAAAATCACATTGGCTGAACAATTAATGACGCTACTTTCATAAAATTTGTGCTGTAGGTTACTAATTTTTTCTCAGCAGGCTTTCAAGATGTTAGTGAAAACTTTGTAGGAAGTGCTAAGTAGCGATATCCCTCTGTAATTTTTACAGTTGAGCTTGTCTCCTTTTTTGTAGATTGGACATATAATACTTAGTTGCCAGTCAGTGGGTATTTTTTCTTCTTGCCACACCTTTAGTATTATTTTATGAAGGATTTTTTGTACCGTTTCTCCTCTATTACGCAGAAGTTCAGCCGGAATGTTATCTGCACCAGGAGCCTTGTTATTTTTCAATAGCTCTATGGCATTGACCACCTCTGTTAATGTAGGTTGTCCCGTGATTTCATTTTGGGTTTGCCTTTCCACTGTGATTTGTTCTTGTTCATTTACTTCATCGTTTGGCGCATTTAGTAAGTTTTCAAAATATTCTTTCCACCTGTTCTTAATGTCATCCTCAGATGACAAAATATTATCTTCTGCATCTCTACATACGTTTGACTTGGTTTCGCAACCATCTCTGATGATGCGGATGTCTTTGTATGCTGCTCTGATACTATTGCGATTTTGCAAATTATCTTGGACCTTTCTTAGCGCATCGTTCTGCCATTTCCTTTTTTTCTTTCTGCAGATTTTGTCGGCCTCTCTTCTAAGTTGCTCGAAATGTAGTTGTTTAGCACGTGTTGGTCTACTTAATTTTTCTTTGTGTGCTTCATTCCTTGCGGCTACCACATCTCTGCATTTTCTGTCATACCATTCGTTTCGAACTTTAATTGGCTGGAAACCAATAGTTTCTTCAGAGCTCGATGCAGTGCCGTTTTTAAACTATCCCACATTTCATTTAGCTCCATGTGTTGCAACTTCTCTAGATTTAAGTTTGTCTCAATCGACACTTTGTACTCATGTTATAACACAGATGTTATATTGAGTTTGCTTACGTCCAGCTTCGTTGCATTGTGTTTCCTCAATGCTCGTTTGGCTATGATTCTGCACCTATATCCGACTTTCACAAGATTATGATCCGATCCACAGCAGGCTCTTCTATAGGCTCTTACATCCATGATGTGGGATGCCCCTCTCTTTTCAACTAAAACGTGATCAATTTGGTTGAACGTTTTCCGTTGGGAGATACCCATGTGATCTTATGAATGTCCTTGTGGGGGAAGAATGTGGATGATATAACCATTCTTTTGGTACTCGCGAAATGGATAATAATCTTTGTCCGTTATCGTTGGTGGAACTATGTAGGCTGTGTTCTCCAATCGTGCCTTTGTATACTTCCTCTTTTCAAATTTTCGCATTCATGTCCCCGAGCAGAATTTTAATGTCGTTTGATGGTATTTGATCGTAGACAGCCTCCAGTTTACTATAGAAATCCTCTTTAACCTGTTCCGCCTTATTCTCGGTAGGTGCATGAGCGTTTATCAAGGATACATTGTGCAATCTTGTTTTGATGCGGATTACACAGAGTCTTTCATTCATCGATTTAAAATCTAGGATCGCCTGTTTGTACGCTTTGTTAACTAAAAATGCCACGCCGAATTCTCTCTTTCCACCATCTTTTCCACTGAAGAATACCGAGTGGCTCCTAAGATCCGAAATACCTTTGTTGTGCCATTTTGTTCTTGCTGCTATCGATATTTTATATTTTATTAGTTCAGGTAGAAGGGATTTTAACGCTCCTTCTTTGTTCAGTGTTCTCATATTCCATGTTGCAAAATCAATATCCATTTTCTGTTGCTTTAATCGCGCCGTGTTTCCATTTGTATCCGAGGCTTTGATTTAGGTTTCGTAACAATAGTTTTTACTGGATAGGGCTGTTAACCGTATGCCAAACCACCATCTTTGGAGGGCCGTTGGGTTTGAAGAGTTGCTTCAGAATTTGCCATATAATGCATTGAAGTTCTCATAACTATGTTACGAGTTCAACTGCATTATATAGCGTTTTCCTACTCCCTGAGACGCCGATGTTATTCAGGTTGCAACTATTCTTCCCTCCTCTTCTCTCAACCGGGCTTGGGACCGGCTACGGCGGAGTTTTATAAAATTAGTAACTTAAAATTAAAATTGAACGTTCCAATTGTGTGCAAACGTAACTAGAACTGAAAGTACCCAAGGGGTTGTATATGGGCATAATTGGACCAGGGGTTCGATTCTGGAACCTTTGATCGATTCAAGAGCTTACGAAAAAAATACGATAACTCAAAAACTAATGGAGCTATCTTGAAGAAATTTTAGCTCTAAGTTACAAGTACTAAGGGTACTACGAGCATTGAATTTGGGTGAAATCACCCTATGGGTTCGGACTCTGGATCTTTTAATTCGTCTAAAAGCTAACAAACATATAAAAAAATTCAGGATAACTCAACTAATCACGCTATCTTGATGAAATTTGTGCTGTAGATTACCAGTACTCAAAAATACGGCGGCGATTGCGTACGATCAAGATCGAATCATAATAGCTCTCTTAGACCACCTAATGTTTTAAAGCTTATTATCGAAATTAATAAAATTGCTAACTTAGAATTAAGATAGATTGCTCCAATTGTTAACAGGGGTTAACTAGTATTGAAAGCACGGTGGTTACTGCATACAGGCGAAATCAGACCATTGGTTCGAGTTACGGAACATTTGATCAGTTCAAAGGCTAACGAACATATATTCAAAAAACACGCTAACACAAAAACTAATAACGGTATTTTGATGAATTTAAAATTCTAGGTAACAAGAAATGAAACTACGGCGGGTATTGCTTATGGTTGAGATCGTATAATGGATTCGTATTCTATAAGCGTACCAGCCCTCCCGTAATCTTGAGACCATAGCATATATTCGAAATTGATGAAAATTGTTACTTGAAATAAATACAGAAGCTTTAAATTTGGTATAGGAAAAAAACACCTTCTATTTCCTTTGGTTCCCCGAAATTGAGACTTAATTGTAGTGGTGGTTCAGGTGCCTCCTTAAATAAAATATCAAAATTAAAAAGATTATCTTCGAAATTCATCATAAAAACTTTAAATTTAAGACACGAGTGATCTTTCCTATTTCCGTTCTTTCATAATATAATACTTTCATATTTTTAAAAGACGAAGAAGTTCACCACAAAAAATTAATTTTGAATTATATTTTAAAAATTAAAAACAAAATATTTTTTCAATAAACTATTAAATTTCTTTTTTTAGTTTTCATTATATCATATTTGATTTAATTATCACCATTTTTCAATTATGATAGACCGGTGTTATTTAATTAACAAATTGTGTACGATACTTAAGTTGTGTTAAAAAGTACTTGCTGCATGTATGTAAAATTTACTTTTATATTTAAATGAATTATATGAAAATTTCTAAATTTGTCGTGGGATACTTTTAGTTCTTATAAAAATGTTTTATTTAGTTTAATTATTAAATTTCTAGTTATTACAAAAAGTCTTTAATTTAGTTTAATTAGTTCAATTATTATACTTTTAGTGATTACAAAAATGTTTTATTTAGTTTATTTCTTCTTCGTTTTCAATTTATGCTTAAAATTAGGTTATTACGCTCAAAATATAACAATAATTTTTTATTGTACCATACCCAAGTATGATATGTTTCGAGAGGGTATTCATCTTTTGTCAAGTGGATAAAGGTATACTTCCTGTTTTCCTTGTTTTCGACTCTCCAGTATACCAGTTCTTTTAATTTTGATTTTTAGCACACTTTCAAAAAATTTTGTAAAAATGTGCCTATATAAACTCACTCTGTCCGTCCGTTTGACCGTATGGTTTTACCAAAATTTTTACATCATTTGAAATAGAGAAAACAAGTTCTAACCACGGGTAGGTATTTTATACGAAAACTTTTTTCTGTAGCCCTATATTTAAATTGTTATAACAAGAGTTCTGTTAGGTGCATTTTCAATCTAGAAACGGTACAAGAGACCCGCTTTTATAGGCTTCACAAAAAAAAAAACTAAAAGTTATAGGATTGCCATACGGCACTGAAAGTTACCAATATGCAAAACCGAATTTTTGCAAAATGTTTGGCCACACATATCTTCTAAACGGTTCGAGCTAGGGTCTTGAAATTTTGGGAGAAGTTAAACCGTCAGCAAATAGTAGGAGTCGGTTATTTTTTTGTCAAGTCCCCTGTTTAGAAACTATAAGGGCTCGAAAATTGAAATTTTGTATTTTTAAACACCTGTAACTTGAATACCTGTTCAAATTTCTTTTTAAAAATATACAAAATTTGATTTTGCAGCATTATGTTTCAACTTATGTTACAGGTTTTTCTTAAATTTGAAAGGGTTCTTTAAATTGAAGAAATTGTCTCTTAGTTTTTACCATTTTTTCTTAGATAATAAAATTATAGGTATAAATTCAAATTTTGGTGGAGTTCACAATTGATTTCCATTTTGATCTAACAAAACGGAAAGGAGGGGGTGAGCAAATTCATCATAAGTTTGCTATTTTGTGGGTGGGAAAATTCTAATTAGAGTTTTTACATTATAACAAAATATTCTAATTTAAAATAAAAAAAATGATATGTAAAAACTTATTTTTAGACCTTGATATTTTATGGGAACATAATCTGCACGGGTATAAAGAATCTTGACAACTAATATTGGGATCGGTTTTGTGTAACAAAATAATTCCGCAACAATTTTGAAAACATGTTATAAACATGTTATACATGTGAAAATATGTATATGTACATGTATTCTGATGTTTCATTTTATTTTTATTATAATAAAAAAACCTAAAATAAAACTAAAAAAATTTTACCTGAAAATTAGGTTTAAAATGCACTTCGTCGTTATATTAACTATCACTCTCATTTACACTTATTAAATGTATATGTTATTTCATTTATATTTATAATTTTCAACAATAATGACTCATAATAAACACGAACTGAATTTGTTGGTAACCTCTGTTTAAATTTATTATTTTGTAGTTAATTGAAAAAGTTGTTTAAAATTAAAGTTTTATAAAATTACTTTAAACAATAATAAAACGAGGAAGTGTGTGGTTGAATAGACTGTGTCAACTCTGGAATACCCGTATGACCGTAATATAAACATTATATTATTTGGTTAATTACTTTTGGCAAAATATTAAGTACACAGCTTTATTAAATGTAGAGCAATGCTCGTATAAAAGAAGGTGTTGTTTGGCAGCTACTCGAATTTACTGCAGTAGAACAACCAACTTTTGCAGAAACTTTGGCCATAAAACTAAACTATTTTTGGCAAAATTTCAGACACAAACCTTTGACAACTATAGAGAAATACTCATATAAAAAGAAGTTGTATGGCAGGTACTCGAACCCATGGACCAAAATGGCATAGCTAAATCGACTTACTTTTCGATTCTGATATGATCCATACCTTTGAGTCTATATCTATCGCCCATCCTTCTCTGCGTCGCAAAGGTAATGGTTAATTTAGTATACCTTTTGACCTATAGTCATACGGGTGTAAAAATTAAAACTAATTTAATCTAAAACTAATTTAATGTTTCGCCTATTGTTTGCGAAAAAATTGTATATTACAGTTTGATTTTTGTGTTTGGAATAAACATGTCAAGTTTAAAAATATTTACATCATTAATATTAAGCGTATATATATTGTTATTTTTTTATACCCCTGCATAAATATTTGGATCGGGTTTATTAAAATGTATCCTGCGTTTATAACGCATTGATCTAGACGAGCTAGATATAGTTCCAAGGGTACGTAACGGAGCAGCATCGGAAAGTAAATCGATCTAACTAAGTGTGTCTGTCCGTTCGTCTGCCCGTCCTTGTGTCAGCAAAATAACTAAAAAACTAAAAGGGCTAGATTTTGGAAATTCACACAAAGTCATTTTTAGACAATTTTTAGGTTCCTTATTGTTTTTGGTTCCAGATCGGACCAAGGCTTCGGGGAGTTGAGATACAACTTTTTTGCACCAATATGAATTTCTTTAAAACTAATTGTACTACGGGGATGAAAATTACACACGGTTAGTTATACAATAGAACACGCAATTAATGCAGTTCCAAAATGTTACGGCTTCGTTTTCGGGCAGCTACCATACAAAGTTGTGAATTCGGTAACTGTGAATCTAATAAAGCTACGATGTTAAATTAAAACTGGGCAGGTAAAATAATAAAGCAAGTTACTTGGCAAAGTTGGACATCACTCAGACGAACTTTTAGGGAGGAACAATATCTTTTATTTGTTTGTTTTTTTATGGTTTTTTTGTTTTGCTTTTCAACGACAGAATGCGTTATTTGCTTTTAAAATTTGCTTTTGAAGTACCGAATATGAGTGTTAAACTTCATTAGCGAATCAAAATGTATACCTAAATATATAATAGTGGTTGAGTTTTGAGTTTGGCTTCATTTAGAGTCTTAATATTAAATGTTCTCCAGTTTTTACTTACGCTGCTATATGTGTTTTTAAATTTATTTTTAATTTCCACCTGAAACAATAAATCATAACTAAATTTTCATTTGCGGCGTATATAGTAAGATCTTCTGCAAAAGCCATACTATCTCTAGGAGGTGAACTATTATTTAAGGAGTTCAGTAGTTCGCTAACAAAGATATAAAAAGTATCGGCAAATTTACTGTTCGTTGTTGAAGCCCGTTTTCAACAAAGAACTTTTTGAAATAAGTCTTATTGCAAAAAGCTACTATAAAAGTTCTATACCTTATCATATTGTTTATTAGAAACACAGGATGCAAAGGATATTTATAACTTAACATTCTACAAACCAAACAATCAAGCGAAACAGTATCAAATACTTTTTCTAAATAAATAAAACATGTTGCTAGATATTATTTACCCTTTATTTGAATGAAAGTTTGGATGAATTAGAATAGCGGTTTACGTACCACCCCCACTACTCCCAAGACCTTAAAGCAGTTATTCGAAATTAATAAAGATAGAAACTTCAAATTTAATACACTATTTCCATTCTTATTTAACACTTTTTTATTTTTAAAAGGCTAAGAATTTTCACGATACTTAAGTTGTAAAATTTATTTTTATATTTAAATTAATTATATGAAAAGTTCTAAATTTGTCATTTTATTTTAGAAACACATATATTGCATATTTTGATCATTAAATTTTGTGATAAAGAGCTAATGAAAGAATTAATATTTCTAATTAACATTAAAAACCATGCAATTATATAAACTTTTATATTTATATTATTACAAATTAATATTTCGTTCGAATAACTTTTAGTTTAATTATATAGAGCATTAAAAAATAGGTAAATTAAGAGAATAAATTTAAAAATTATTTAAAAATGAAATAATTAATCAAGGGTACTAAATTATTACTCATTTCATTATGAGCATGTACCTATTATTATTTTCAAATGACAATTTTAACCCCTTAATGGCGTACGTGCCAATTGCGGCCCCCACAAAACTTTATAAATTTCAGTATAGTTTTATAAATTTCAGTATAGTAATAAACTTTAAAGTTATGAAATATATCAGGTGGTGTGAGATGTGCCAGGTGGTGTGATTGTATGATTATACCACTCACGCATATTCATGTAAGATTATTATCTCACAAAATCCAAATAAACTTACAATTAGGCATATTAAAATATACTAGCAGATTTACCCGGCGTTGCCCGGGAGCGTGCAAATTGCAAAGAAACAAGTTTCGGCCACGGTTATACGGGTATCCCAGAGTTGACACACTCTATTCTACTACACTCTTCCTCGTTTTTTTTAATTTGAAACAAAAATTTTGTTTATGTAAGTACATATTTGTTGAAGTTTTTATTTAGTAAGTTAATCGCTTAAATATTTGTTTGTAAATAAAAGAATTAAAATTGGTTTAAAAGTTTTGTATGAAACTATATATTTATTTAGTCTATGGTTTTACATTTTTAAAGTTAAGTATTTAAGTTTTAAAAGTTACAAATTTAAAGAAACTATCCCAATAAATAAATTTTTTTTTTATTTATTTATTCATTTTATTATATATAATTATATGTTATGAAATTACAATTATTATTTTACAATATACTAGACTTAGACAATAACTTAAAATTGGTTAAAAAGTCTTAGCAATTTTAATAAGTATATTTATATTTATATAGAAAATAAATACAAAAGCAAGTGATGAAAAAAACCAAGGGTTTTTAAAAAAGCACATTTTTAAAATAATATAGTGTTTCATACTGAGTGTTTTATCGGAATATAATGTTGAAGCTTCAATGTTAACGTTTAATTTAGGAAATATAAAATATTAGGTTGCCCTATTTCCCCCAACTTTTTTAGGTTCAAGGAATTAAATTGTGAACTGTATTATATTTTATATAGGCAAAAATGGTTAAAACTGACAGACACTTACTTCAATTTAAAGAACCACTTTTAAATTTAAGAAAATCTTTTAACATATGTTAAAGTATAATGTTGGACCTTAAAATTTTGTATATTAACAAAAAAAAATTTATTTATTTATTTATTTATTTTAACAGGTATTCAAGTTACAGGTGTTTAAAAATAGCAAAAGTTCACTTTTCGAGCCCTTATGGCTGCTAAACAAGGGACGTGACAAAAAAATTTTGTTAACCGACTCCTACTAATTTCTGAAGTTCTAAATTCTCCCAAATAATTTCTCGAGACTCCAGCTGGAACCGTTTAGAAGATAGGTGTAGCCAAAAATTTTGCAAAAATTGAGTTTTGCATAATGGTAAATTTTAGTACCGTAGGGCAACTCTGTACATTTTAGTGACGTATTTTTGTAAAGCCTAAGAAAGCAGCTCTCTTCTGCTTTTTTTTGATTGAAAATACACCTAATAGAATTCTTGTTATAACAATTTGAATATAGGGCTTTTCCCAACTTTGGGGGGCTGCAGCTCCGTAACGAGTGGGGCTACAGAAAAAAAATTCTTCTACGAAATAATTTGTTTTGTAATACCTTCTCATGGGTAAAATTTCTTTTCTCTATTTCAAACGATGTAAAAGTTTTTGTAAAAATAGGGACAGACGGACAGAGTAAAACTATATAGGCACATTTTTACAAAATTTTTTGAAAATGTGCTAAAAATTATATATATTACTATTATTATTATTATAGCCTAATTTATAATTTTACTTATAACTCTAACAATCTTTTTAATAAAACCTGATCATTTTTTAATAAAGATTTCAATTTCAACGTGAAGCTTCTTATATTACTACATTTCTTTAATTTCTCAGGAAGACAGATGTAAATTCTTATTGAAGTACAAAAATTACTGTTTTTAGCTAATTCAATTCGAGTTTTTTCCTGAAGTAACTTATCCATACTTCTTGTCTTGTAGTTGTAAATATTCCTTCTCTTTTGTAAAAACGTTTTACTTTTAGTGACACCATTTTCTAATTTATGAATAGTTTTAGCTTTTTCTAAAATTATTATTTCATCTAACTTAAGGAATCCCATACTTTTGTATAACTCATCAGTCGGAGTATGCAAATTTAACCTGTAGAGTATCTTGATTGCTTTGTTTATTAAAGTGCTTACTTTCTTTTTTAATATATTTGAACAACACGACCACGTCACCACATTGTATCTTCTATGTGACATAATGTGCGCATGGAATAATAACATAGCTGATTTATCATCTAATATAATGCCACTACTCCTAATAGAACCTAGCTTTATCTTTTTTAAAATGTAATTAGCATGATCATTCCAGCTTAATTTATCATCTATTATTACACCGAGATATTTATATTTAATTTATATTTAGATATTTATATATTTATTCTGTTCTCTTATAATTTCTCTGCTATCAATACAAATTTTAGGGTTGATATAAAGCTTATTTAGTCGTTTGAAAATCATATACTTTGTTTTTTCAATGTTAATTGTTAGTTTATTTCCATTTAACCATTTCATATACCTTTCCAAAACCTCATTGACCAATTCTTCTAATATCCCAGCATTTTTTGCTGTATAGATTAGCAACGTATCTTCAGCAAATATTTTATAGTCAGCTTTAATATTTGCAAATTGCATATTTTGTACATACAATAAATAAAACGTAAGACCCAGAACTGACCCTTGTGGCACTCTTATAGTTATGACACGTTTATTGCTACAAACAGCATTAACTTTGGATTTGATATATCTGTTTTCCAAATAAGCAGTTCATGGGGCAGACCTTTTATTCCAATATCGTGTATTCTGCTCAACAATATTTGATGGTCCACTTTGTCAAATGCCTTGCTCAGATCAACAAAGACAAAGCAGACATAGTTCCCTTTATAAAGATTTCCAATAATGGCTCTTATTGAATCATTGATTGCTACATCAGTTCCATGCGATTTTTGAAAGCCAAATTGGTTGATGTCAAATCCGCATGAACATTTAATAAAGTCATATATTCTTTTATTAATTATTTTTTCGAATATTTTACTCATACAGCTGGTAAGTGTTATAGGCCGATAATTAGTTGTATCCAAAGGAGAGCCACTTTTGTATATTGGAATCACAGTACTACATTTTAATGAATTATGATAAATTCCTCGGCGAAAACTATCATTAACAAAGTTACTGATTATCGGAGATAAGTCTTTTGCTGCAATGTTATCAGAGCCAGGTGAATTGTCTTTCAGATCCATTATAACATTATATACTTCTTTTTCATTAGTAGGTACCAGGAACATGGAGGTTGCATTTATTCGATTTTCTACAATATTTTCTTCTTCAATTTGTATTTTGTCAGCTAATTTTTTTCCAACATTACTAAAATACTCATTAAAGCCGTTGGCTATGTCTTTGCTATCATTTAACAGTTCATCACTACATCGTATTTCCTTAATTATTTTGATACAGTCCGATTTTTGGTTTACTATCTGAGAATACAAAGCAATCCAAATCTTTCTAGTATTTATACCAGCTGCTTACAATGTTCTATTAAAATAACTTTGTTTTACTTTCTTTATCTCTGCATTCACCTTATTTTTTAACACAATATATTTTCCTCTTATACTCCACACTATTAGGATACTGCTTATGTTTCTTATATAAACTATTTTTATGTTTTATTAGTTTTAATATTTCTTTCGACTAATATTTCTTTCTAATTCTTATGTTCTTAACACTTGTACATACGCCTTTGAAATAATTTATTGCTTCTACCAATTTATCAATATTTACGCAATTATGTTCACGCAAGTGATTTTTATTTATTTATTTATTTATTTATTTGACTCATGCTTAACTCAAACACGTTACAAATTTTTTACTTAAAACTAACAAAGTGTAATAAAAGATATTAATTATTACAAAACTAATTAATACAAAACTAAATTTATATAAAAAAAATCATGCAAAAAAAAAAAAAAGGAAAATAGAATATTCAATTAAAATAAGAAACAAAATTCATTAACAATATTCATTATAATAATAATTAAAGGTTTAACAAAAAACAAAATTATTAAACAAATTTAAGAATAAAATTGAATATGAAAAATAAAAAAAAAATAAACAAAAATCAATAATAAACTAAAGATAATCCCAAAATTTTACCGATGCAAATATAAATCTTTCTTTAATGTTAATTTGGTTAGTTGAAGGTTAATACAGTGTTTATATTTATTGCATAAAGCCATCATTCTGTTAAGAGGTTCGTGTTTACCATAATTGGTACGGTGAAACTGAAGATAAAACATGTTATGTGTTCTTAATCTAGAAACTGGACAGAAAACTACCCTATCAAGTAATTCCTTAGAAATAATGTTGCCTTTGAGTAATTCAGTTAAAAATATTATATCAGCAACCTCACGACGTTTTTCAAGAGTGTTATGATTTAATAAATTTAGCCGATGCTCGTACGGAGGGAGATTGAATGGATCTTCCCAGGGCAGATGACGAAGAGCAAATCTAAGAAATTTCTTTTGAACAGATTAAATCCTATTAACATGGACTCTATAAAATGTATTCCATACCTGGCTGGCATATTCCAAATTGGGTCTTACCAAGCAAGTATAAAGAGAATTAAGAACATAGGGGTCTTCAAATTCTCTTGCCCAACGCTTGATAAAACCCAGCATAGAATTTGCTTTATTTAATACATAGGTATAATGAGGTTGAAATGAGAGTTTACTATCAAAAAATACTCCCAAATCTTTAATTGAAGCAACAGATAGAATAGTTTGATAATTAAAAGAATAAGTACATGATAATTGATTTAAACGACGCGTAAAAGAAATAAAAGCACATTTAGCTATGTTAAGAACAAGGTTATTATTAACACACCAGTTATGAAAACGGTTTAAATCATCTTGTAAAGCTAACGAATCATCTAATGATTTAATTTTTTTAAAAACTTTCATATCATCGGCATATATTTTAATGTGACTATTGTAAATTAATGAAGTAACATCATTTATCGAAATAATAAACAATAAAGGGCCAAGATGACTACCCTGAGGAACCCCAGTGAGAACCAAAAATGGGGTCGAAATTATAGATCTAAATAGAATTGAATAACTTCGATCTGAAAGATATGAGGAAATCCAATTTATAAAGTATGAGGGAAAACATAATTTTCTTAACTTAAAAATGATAATATTATGGGGAAGAAGATCGAATGCTTTACTGAAGTCGGTATAAATTACGTCAGTTTGAAAGCCATCCTCCATATTTTTATGAAAAATTGATGTAGCCTCAACAAGGGTAGTAACGGTAGACTTATTTTTCACAAAGCCATGTTGATATGGTGATAAGAAGGTGACTTTTTCTTTTAGAGTTTACAAATTTCCAAAATTGTTTTGGATTGGCTTTAATATTCGATGACATATTGCGAACATAATTTGAATAAAGATTATCAGCCAAAAATTTAAATTCATTAAACAGAGTGAGAAAATAATTATAGTCAGAATTCAAGTTACTTTTGACAAATTTACGCCAAGCTTTATTTTTTTTATTTTTTAATGTTTTGAGATTTTTATTAACAGAATCATTTAAATTAGAGGAAGGAATAAATGAAAAATTATAAGAGGTCAAAAAATAATTAATATCATCAAAATTGGCTTTTACAAAATTATAACGATGTGATAAAGTAGATTCAACTTTCGCAGGGGGAAAAGAAGAAAAGGAAAAACAAATAGGGGGGTGGTAAGGATCGATTCTGACTAATTTAATTGGGCAATCAAGAATAACCAAATCGTTCCAGTTCGTAGTGAAAATAAGATCCAATTGATTACCTCTATAATTGAATATCGAGGATACTTGTTGAAAGTTAAAGGAGTTTAAAGAATCAATTACTAAGCACTCAATATTACTAATCAGTTCTTTTGGTACGAAGTAAGGTTCTTCATCATGAGCAATCCAACTGATATTGGGTAAATTAAAATCACCACATAGGATGACATCATCATTTGCGTTGATTTTGCTGATATATGACTCAATTATTGATAAATATTTAGAATAAAGTTCAAAGTTAGAAGCTGGTGGAATATAACAGTTAATGATGAATAAATTATTGGATAGCAGTTCAACTTTAATAGCCATAATTTCAGTATTTTCAATTGATTCAGTTTGAGAGCAAGTCAGTTCTGAGGAACAAAATGAATTTTTTATTGCGATTAATACTCCTCCACCTTTCGAAGTATTATCCAGAGTACCATATCTATCCTTTCTAAAAACATTAAAAGATGAAGAAAAAAGTTCTAAATTGTTAATTGAAGAAGTAAGCCAAGTTTCAGTTAAAATAAAAATATCAAAGTTTAAAAGAGTAGAATTAAAGAGAACCGTTTTCGTTTTGGTACGTAGACCTCTTACGTTTTGGTAATATTTTTTTTTTTTTTTATTTATTTCATGTTCCAGACTTACATTCTTAAATTATGACTTAATTATTAAATATTAAATAGTGATCGGTTTCTACCTTACAGCTAAAATATAAAGTTTATTATTGTTTATTTGATACATTGTTATTTTTAATTCAAATTTATTAAGAGGAAAGGAACAGAAAACCTCTTTTGACCTATATTAACTTATAATTAAAATTTAAAAAACTTAAATACTATGACTTATATCTAAAGAATAACAAATAACAAAAGGGAACGGGAGAGGGATAATTATCCCAAAATTTTGAGTATAACAAAATGACTAATTATACAAATTTTTTATTAACGGATTTTCAGAATCGTTGCTCCTAATAATGAATGAGTTCTTTCTAACATTGATTATATCTTCTATTGTTTTGACATTTCCAATATCATGAAGTCTTGCAGTAGAAAAAAAGAATGGTTTGTCTAACAATAATTTTAAAATCTTATTTTGTTTAATTTGTAGTTGTTCTAAATGTGTTTTAGCACATGAGCCCCAAATTTCGGAGCCATAAAGTAGCAAACTTTGGAAAACTGATTTGAATAGCAGTATTTTGTTGTCTTTCAACAGTAGTGCTTTTCGGTTCATTAAGGGATATAAAGTTTTTATGACGATGTTGCATTTTTTAATTACGAAATCTATGTGAGTTTTAAATAATAATTTTTTATCCAATATTAGGCCCAAGTACTTTAAGGATTCTTCCCAGGAAATTTCAACGTTATCCAGTATTAAATTTTGAGTTGGTAGTAAATCAGGCCTGCGTTTTTTACTGAAATAACATGCTTGTGTTTTCAGTACGTTAATTTTTATTTTCCATCTAGTAAAATAATTTTTAATTTCATTATACCCTTTTTCGAGGTTGTTAGAAATTGTGGTGGGCTTCCTATGGGAACTAAATAACGCTGTATCGTCGGCAAATATTCCTAGCTCACAATTTGCTGGCTTAGGGATGTCAGAAGTGAAGATGTTGAATAAAATTGGACTTATCACTGAGCCCTGAGGGACTCCAGCATTTAGTGGTTTTTTTAGCAGACTTACCTTCATTTATTTTTACAAAAATTTAGCGTTTGCTAAGGAAGCTTTGTATAATGTTTATGAGGTATGGTGGAAATTTTAGATTTGTCATTTTGAAAATAAGACCGTCATGCCATACGGAATCAAAAGCCTTTTCGATATCAAGTGCTAAAATTCCCGTAGCTTGTGAATTTGCGAACCCAGTCTTAACATGTTTCACTAATCGAGCGAGTTGATGTGTTGTAGAGTGATGTTTTCTAAAACCAAATTGTTCGTTAGGCAAGATATTATTAATTATGGTATGGCTTATTAGTCTAAATTTTAAAACTTTTTCTAGAACTTTGCTTATGTTGTTCAAAAGTGTAATTGGTCTGTAGTTTTTAATATCTGATTTTTTCTTGTTTGGTTTTGGAATACATATAACCATGCCAACTTTCCACAAATATGGGAAATATCCAATCTTTAGACAAGCATTACAAATTTTTACTAAGAATATTTTAGCCGATTTATTTAGATTTTTTAAAAACATCTGTTTGATTTGGTCTGAACCGTCTGCTTTTTTGTTTTTAAGTTTTTCGAGTATATTATTTAGTTCTTTGTAAGTTACTGCGCTAAATGTAGTAAACGAATTATTATTATTATTATTATTATTAATATTATTATTATTATT
This sequence comes from Dolichopus griseipennis, assembly GCA_963082915.1. Classification (NCBI taxonomy): domain Eukaryota; kingdom Metazoa; phylum Arthropoda; class Insecta; order Diptera; family Dolichopodidae; genus Dolichopus; species Dolichopus griseipennis. The sequence goes on from OY720441.1 coordinate 116,579,071, forward strand.
ATTATTATTGTTATTATTATTGTTATTATTATTATTGTTATTATTACTATTATTATTATTATAATTATTATTATTATTATTATTATTATTATTATTATTATTATTATTATTGTTATTATTATTATTGTTATTATTATTATTATTATTATTATTATTATTGTTATTATTATTATTAATGATGTTATTACTATTGTATGATTCGATGGTTGTATTCACCATGCATTTTGTACCCATGTCACCTAAGTTTTCTGTTAGTTTATGCTGTTGTTCAAAGTAGGATGCAAACAGGTCAGCTTTTTCCTCGTTAGTAATAAAGATTTTATTATCCTCGCGGATTGGGGGGATAAGTTTGTCTCTATTTTTTTAAAACTTTCGTAATTTTCCAAAAAGCCTTTCCGTATCTAGGTAGATATTTTAGAGTATTTTGCCATTTTTGGTTATGAATTTCCTGGATTTTACTTGATATTACTGTTTGTAAAAAGTTAATTCTCATTTTAAAAAATCTGTCTCTAGTTCTTTGCCAAAGCCGCCTAAGTCTATTTCTTTTATTTATTAATAGAAGAATAGACTGCGGTAAGAATGTCTTTTCATGTTTTTGGATAATAATTTTACGTGGTGAGGCTTTTTGTGCACTATCCAATACTATTTTCTCAAATAGCATGATGTGACTGTTTATTATATTAGTGTCGGGATTATCCAGACTAGAAGAAATTTGGGATAAATTAATTTTTGAGCCTAAAAGTTGTTTATACCTTGACCAATTAATTTTATTATAATCGAAGTAGAATTTATTAGTAGGGTTATTAAGGTACAAGTTTAAATTGAACCTAATAGGTAGATGGTCAGAATTAAATTCATTGATAGTATAAGGATTTGAAAGTTTATCAGGTATATTTGACAATATGAGGTCTAACGTCGAGGGGTTCCCGCGGCTCTGTTTTCGGATATAAGTACTACTACTGGGGTATAAGAGTGTATAATTACTACAAGTCAAAATGTTATTCAGTTGTATACCCCACTGATTGTTTTTCAAGCAGTTCCAATTTACATGACGACAGTTAAAGTCACCCATTATTATATATTTACCCTGTATTCTGTTAAACAGTTTCAGATCATGAATAAAATCTTTACCTAAGCTACTGTTATAAGAACCTCCTTTAAAATATATACCTACTATAGTTAAACTATCATTATTTCTGAGAATTAGTTTAATAGATAATGTTTCGAAACATTTTGTTTCTAAACAAGGCAATAAACAATGTTCTATGGGCTTTTTAATTATTAATGCAACACCACCATGTTGAGCAACTTCTCTATCATATCTATATATTTTATAATTTTTATTGCAAATACTTTTACTAGAATTTAACCAGGTTTCACTTATTACTGCAATATCAATTTTTCCTTGTCAACATAATTATAGAATTCAGTTTTTTTGTTTAGAAAGCTTTGTGCATTCCAAAATAAAATTTTAGTATTATTGTCCGCCATTAACATATATTGTCAAAAACAACTTTTAATGTTAATTCAGTAATAATCTGAAATTGTATTTGTTTGCTTTGATTTCTATTTAATTTAGTGAGTAATTCATTTACTATAGATATAATTTCTTGATAAGAGAATGATTCATTGTTAGTGTTAGTAGAGCTTTGATTTGAGTTGTTATTGTTATGTGCATGATTTTGAGTTAAATTTTTTGAGTGAGATTTTGTAATATTACTATATGTGCTAGAATGGTTGTTGGTACTATTAATAAATGTGTTAGTTTTTATATTATTATTATTGTTACTACTTAGACTATTATTATATTTACTGTGTGTATGAAGTTTTGGAAACATTTGCTCTGAATGAGTGTTGATCAAAAAGTTGTTTTTGTTTGATGGTGTTGAGTTTGAGTTTGAGTGCGTTTTACTTCTTTTCCTTAGTTTGTCTTGTAATTTCATATAGTTAATACGTGCTGGACAATTTTTATACCCTGCTGCATGATTTTCACTGCAATTTTTGCATTTGTAGTTTAATGGCTGATTATTATCCAGTTTTTTGTACAATTCGCAGTCTGATGTTTTATGGTTTCCAGCACAAACACCGCATGATGGATCACTATATACGTTTTGGTAATAGATAGATAATTTAGGTAAAGTGTTGCAAGGATTAACTAAAGTAAGAGGAGATAAATTAATATTAACTAGATTTTCTCTCACTTGGGAGCGGACGAAAGTACTTATCATGATTTTCCCTTACCCTTTGAAGATAATTAATTCTGTTAGACGAAATATGAGAAGCATATGACTTAAGATCATTCAAGGCATTTACCGCAGAAATTCCAAATGTGTCATGATATCTAATAAAAATATCACGCAAATTATTAACATCAGTTGGCAATCCTTTTTGTTGAATAGCAATTTTCAGTGATGTATTAGTTTTTCAACCTATACAAACATCATTAGACTTATTATGAAGATAGGCTAGATAAAGTCTAACATTTTCAAAAATTCTGCTATCCCTGAGTCTGGCTAAAACATACCTGCTATTATTATTATCTTCTAAAGATTTAAGTGTGACCTTAACAACAGGAGGCAAAAGAGGGTCTAGCACCGGTGGTAGTGTAGGTATAGAATTAGAAACATTTGAAGAATTTGAAGCTTTCAATACTTGAGATTTTTTTGGTAGTGAAGATTTTACATGAGGATTTAAGGTTTCACCTTGAACAAAGTTATGGTACTTAGTCAAAGTGGAAGAAAGAGATTTTTTAAATTTAGAAATTTTAGTTTTAAGAAAAGAATCACTAACATGTTTATTTAAGGAGGATTTTGGATCATTTGAAAGTGAAGATTTAGATTTAGATTTAATTTGTTTTTTATTGTTAAGAGGTATATGATTAATATTCTGTAAAGAGTTATTAGTATTATTGTTAGAGTTTAATCGATTAATTTTATCATAACAAGTAGGAGCTGTTATTGGAAGTTCAAGAAGGCTATTAATGTTATTTACTTTTGAGTTTGTGTTAGCAGTGAAATTAAGTGTATAAGTATCACTAGAAGGAACTTTAGGTACATCGAAAAGATTAATTAAATCATTACCTGCATTGTTTGAATTAACTGTATTAGAATTATTAACATCTGTAGAAGTATCAGTTATTAGTGGGTTAATTGAATTTTCAAAATTATTATTAGTATTATTAGCGTTAGTAGAATGTAGGTTAGGTTTAGTTGTATCTATGTTAGGTTTAGAAAGATTTGAACTTGCATCTATCAGATTAAACGAAAATTTGGGGTTACCTTTAGTCCTTAGCTGCTGTGGTGTAAGAGGTCGCTTAGGTTTAGTAGGTTGCTCTGGTTTAACCGGTCTATTTGACGTTAAAATAGCAGCATCCGAAGTCCAGTTGGTAGTATGTGCTCCAATTTTGTCCCAAATATAACCATTATTGGGATCCAGTAACAACTGCATTGCACCATATGGGCCAGTTAATTTAAAACAGCGAAATTTAATGTTTTTTCTTTTAATACGATTTGGAGTAACATTAAGACAGGAAACTGAAATGACGCGAAACTCATCTTTTATAAATCGAAGCATTTTAATACAATCAAAGGAACGTATAGCTCCGTTAATGCAAATAGATGAATTTTTTAACTTCTCAATATTAGCTGAAGAGAGGTTAAAATTGTGTAGTTTCGATATTCTACGATCCCATTCATCTTCAGTCCATATAGTCCCAAATTTATGTACTATTATTGGATCTGTTTGAATACCAATATCACAAGTTTCCAGCTTTTGAGTGCCAAATTCACATGTTGTAAGTGTACTCTGGACTCCTTTATTAAAAGTTTCAACCCTTTTGGAGTTAGAATCTTGAAGGTTTGTGAGCAGCTCCAATAAAAATAAATTTGTAGAGTTATGTAGTTGTTCTAGTTTTTCAACAAGAGAATTATGTTGAGAAGCTAACAGTTTGTTAAATGCAGATACATCAACATGTTGGCGACTAGAACCAGCTCCGATGATATCTCTAATGTTGTTTTCTAGGTTGCCAAAATGTTTAGGCAGATGTGCGAGAACTTCTGTTTTGATTTTTTCAATAGCATTGTCCTTATTATTTTGGCCTGAGACACGGCTGCATAGCCCATCAAACGACTTCGCCATGTCCTGAAAAGCGTTTGTATTACTCACAATGGTGTTGTTAGTTTTATTACATAGTTATGTTTTCTCATTGGCAAGATCAGATATTGTTTTATGAATATTGTCAAACATACCACGCAACAAGCCTTCATGGTTTTGACAATCCTCACAAATGAAAAATGAGTCAAGAGATGGATGGTACCAATCTCTGCTAAAACCCATACAAACTCCATGTAACTTTCTTTTACAAAACGCTTTGCAAATAACAAATTTGCTTTTCTTGTCAAAATCGAAACAATTTCCCAAATCGCATTTGTAACTCATTTTAAATGTGATGTGTAAAAAATTATACAAAAAAAACGAAGGTTAAATAAGTTTATTCACTTTAATAATTTAATTTATAAAAGTTTAAAGTTTTAAGTTTTTTTTTTTTTATATTTTATTTTTTTATTTATAATTTTAATTTAAATTACTTAATCAAAGTGATCAAATTACGATTAAGCATAAGCCAAAAAAATAAATAAAAGTACACAAAAGTTTTTTTTTATTATATTATTAAATTGTCCTTTAAAAAAAAGCAAAATAAATTATGAGTGATCAAATTACATATGAAAACAATTGCACCACATTAAAATTTTATTTTAGTTAATTAATTAGAAAAAAAAGACACTATTGTTTTCTTTTTATTTAAATAATTAATATAAACCGTAATTTCGCGAAAAGCGTGTGATTCAATTGAATAATTTGATAATACTTGATTTTCTAGCAGGAATGAGTATTAAGCATAGTTTGTACTCGTTATTTATTTGTACACCACCGCTTCTAGTTTTCTAAAAACTGCTTTAATTTCAACACAGATTGCATTATGATCTAAGTTTGGAATATCATGCATAGTGATATCAAATCCAAATCGATCAGTTTTAAGGTCTGAAAGAACATGGTCTATCAGTGTCACTGAGTTTGATGTAATTCTAGTAGCACCACTTATATTTTTAATATTAACCATGTTAACATCCAGCATATCCATATACATTCTCCTTACATCCGTTTCAGAGAGTAAATCAATGTTAGTATTACCAAAAACTATTATGTTTTTATACTTATTAAACAGCTGATCTAGGTGTTCTATAAATGTCTTATTGTTTTCAGAAGGACTTTTGTAGCACACTACCATATTAAAGAAATCACAATAGGATTGAAAGATTTAGATGTTTCCAAAACTTTGTGACTAATATCTTGTTTTACATATATTGCACACCCACCTCCGCTGCTCAAGTATTTATTTGTAATATTAACTTTTTTTATTATTTCTGTTGAAGTTAAAAAAAAAAAAAATTTATCTTTTATTGAGGAAAATCGAACTCAGCTCCTTTAACACGCGAAGCCGCTTTCTTAACCTCTACTTCATGCAATTCTTATCGACTTATGGTCAGGTTTCTAATATTAAGGTGTCACTAAATGTCAGACATAAAACTAAACCCATAGGCACAGGCAAAATAATATAAAAGTATATAAAATAAATAACTTTTCTTTTTATGTTTTGAGAAACTGTAAAACTTTTATATTTATAAATTTAATATTCAAAATCACCACCTTATAGTTTTACAAAAAAAGTGATGAAAAAAATTGAGGGTTCTTAGAAAAACACATTTTAAAATTAGTAGTGTTTCATATATAAAAATATATATAAAAACAAGTAAAGAAACAGTCAGTCGGTGCAACCGACTTAGAAATACTTCTTCACCTATTTGGTGAATATCATTAGTCATTTTAAAATCATAAAAGCTTTTATTAGTTTGATCGTAAGACATGGCTAACCAAATTTACTTTATAATACTAAAAACATTTTCTAATTATTTTATCAATTCAAAAATATTAGCAATTATTACTAATTTATCTATTTAAAAATGTTAAACAACAAATAACGTTGAGATAGGTGGATTCGTAAAATGCAATTATAAAATTACATATTTAAAACGTTTATCCAATTCAATAAAATTTTACACACATGCAGAAATTACTCCTTTTCATGATTTTTAGCTGTTGTGCATGTACTGTTGAATAATTTATTACCCTTAGTCAATTATTTCAATTTTCAATAATTTTTAAATTTATTCTCTTAATTTACTTATTTATTAATGTTCAATATAATTAAACTCAAAGTTATTCGAAAGAAATATTAATTTGTAATAATATAAATATAAAAGTTTATATAATTTCATAGTTTTAATACTATTTAATAATAATATTATGCTTTAAGGTCTTGAGAGTAGTGTGGGTGGTAAGCAAAACCGCTATTCCAATCCATCCAAAATTTCACGCACACAAAATAAATAAGAAGAAACACCTGTGTCCCAAATATAAAGTTCTATCTTCTTTGGTTGGGCTAACTAACATATATCTAAAAACACAATAACTCAAAAACTACGCTATTTTGATGAAGTTTAAACTCTAGGTTACTAGTAATGAAAGAACTGCGGGGATTGCTTATAGTCTAGATCGAACAATCGGTTCGGATTCTAAATGTTTTTGACCGAATTGAGACCAAACGAGTATAATATCAAAGCCAAGGAAGATAGAACATTAAAATTTGGAACACATATGTTTTTTCCTATTTGCTTTGTGTCCGTTAAAACTTTGGATGAATTGCAAAATTGCGTATCGCCCCCCCTAATCCCAAGCTTTAAAGCATATATTGGAAATTAATAAATATAGTAAATTGAAATAAATATAGAACCTTTAAATTTGGTATAATGGTGGTTTTTCCTATATCGTTTCTATCTCCAAAATCTATCTAGTTGCAGTGCTTAGTTGTAGTTAACTAACAATTTCTATTTTTCTAACATTTATTTCTAGTTTTTTGTTTTTTTTTAAATTATTAAATAGATAAATTAGTAAGAATTTTTAATATTTTTGAATAGACAAAGGAATAAGAAGATGTTTTTAGTATTATAAAGTTAATTTGGTTAACTATGTCTTACGATCAAACTAATAAAAGCTTTTATGGTTTTAAAATGACTTATGGACTTCTCATTAAATTTAAACCAAATTTCCAAATTTTTAGGTATTTCTAACTCGGTTGCATCGACTGAGTGTTTCTTTACTTGTTTTTGTTACAGATTATACTGAATTTAATTTGTAATTACAAGTGTAATTGGATTTTAATAAATTTCTTATGCATGCATTATTTGCTGAATACTTTTGTTATTAAGATGAAATACGTTGTTGTCTTTTAGAATTACATTATATATAGGCTCATCTAATTGTTTGTCTTTATCATTTGCAAATGGTTAAATCGAGTTTTGAAATACTTTTCTTTTGTAAATTTGAAATGTTTAAAATAATAACTATTAAATTATCATTAAAAAGGACGCCGTTTTTAGTATAGGGTAAGATTTCCATTGTTAAATTAAACTTCTATGCTAAAGGACGTCGTGGGCCAAAACTTCAAGGTGAGCGTTTCTTTACTTGTTTTAATACAAGTTATCCCTTGTACACAATAGTTAAGTTAAGTTCTATCTTAATTTTAAGCTACTTTTTATGGAATAGGAAAAGGGTATATTAACTTTGGTATGGTGTTTGTAACCACCTAAAGGAAACGAGCTAGATATGGAAAAGTATATATATTTGTGATCAGCATGACCTCCTGAGTCGATATAGCCATTTCTGTCCGCCCGTCCGTAGACATGATAACTCAAAAAATAATGGAGTTATCTTGATGAAATTTTAACTGTTAATTCTCATTTGGTAGTCAATAAAGAAAGACGTCTAAATTTGAAATTAATTAATTCTATTTTATTTAAAAAATATTTCCAGATACTTTAAAAAATAAACATAAATAAAAAAATTATTTTTTTTAATCGATCCTGGAGTGCAAATTGTTAAGTGGCGCCGGAGCAGGGACCATTAGATTTAACGGTGCAGTGTAAAAGTGTGAAGCAAAAAATAAAAAAAAATTATTTAAAAGAATAAAAAACCTTACTGTAACATTTAAAATTACAATAAGAAAACATACATTTAGTGAAAGTATAAATTTTTGATTGAACAATTTAAGAACAATTTAAATAAAACAAAGAAAAAGAAATTTAAATAAACTTTTATAATAAAAAAAAAACAAAATAAAAAGAAATTTTTAAATTAAAGTTATTTTGTTGTAATCAAATTGACTATAAAAAAGAAAAAAAAGGAAAAATGTAATTACGAAAATAACTATCTCTATATAAAGAGAGAAAAGTGTAAAAATCAAAACGTAATTTTCATTTGCAATTATTCACAACAAGTAAAAAATAACAAAAAATAAAAAGTAAAAGAAAATATAAAGGAAAACATTTTAAATATTGAAATTGAAAATTATAATTAAAAATTAAAAATAACTATCGTTTCATTAAATAATACATTTTAACAGATCTGATAATTTAAGAAAATTTTTATTAAAATTTTTATTATAAAGTAACTTTTCAATATTTTTATTAAACTTAGTAAATTTTTATTACAAAAAAATAAATTGTAAAAACTACAATAAAATTTTGAAACAGGATAAATTAGAAGTAAAATAAGATTTATCACTAATTAGAAAAAAATTCCATATGCTTGAAGCTTACACCACATATTACTTTTTTTAAATAAGGTACTTTAAATAAATTCATAAATATAAACTAAAAATTAAAATATAATTAAAATTCTTAAATAACCAAAATTTTTAACAATTAAGAAACTATTTTAACTAGAGAAATAACATTTTTAAAGATAAATAAAATCAATAAAATATTATAATTAAAACTCTTAAATAACTAAAATTTTAAACAATTAATAAACTATTTTGACCAGATAAATAAAAATTTTTAAAAAAAAATAAAAAATTAACGAAAATAAATATATATTTCTTAAAGGAATGAAATAAATAAAAAGAAAATCTTTTTTTATAAAACTATATGACTTTAAATTTTTATTATATTTTTACCAAATTTTATTAAATTTATAGCTAACTAGCAGATTTAACCGTCGTTGCCCGGGAGCGTGCTAATTGTAGAAAAGCAAGTTTTGGCCAATTTTCCGAAATACTGCATTAGTTTAAAAGAAAGCCTCAAAAAAATATTTGTGGAGTTCCTTTAACCCATTTCGGCCCAACAGCTTTTTATAGCTTTTTTCGTAATTTTGTTATAAATTAGAAATGGTTTAACCGATTTCAAAATTTACATATGCATTCCTCTTACAGAATGGAGTTCACTCTATTAACAGACTTGGAATTTATTAACACTTGCCGCCCGCCTATTTTCCAAAAAAAAATTTTGGAAGGATATAACGTCTAATTTTGCGAAATATTGCTTAGTCAAAGTCTTAAAAACAGGTTTGTATAGTTCGGCACAGCAGCTTTTTTCAGATTTTTTCGTTAACTTACTCTTAAGCAGAAACGGTTTGACAAATTGACTCTAAATTTTTTATGCGTACATTTATGTACTTGTCATTCCTACGATTGGTGAAAGTACGTTCAATTTTTAGCACATTTTCAAAAAATTTTGTAAAAATGTGCCTATATAGTTTTACACTGTCCGTATGTTTACAAAAACTTTTACAACATTTGAAATAGAAAAAAGAAATTTTAATCACGAGTAGGTATTACAAAAAAAATAATTCGTAGAAGAATTTTTTTCTGTAGCCCCAACCGTTACGGAGCTGCAGCCCCCCCAAAGTTGATAAAAACCCTATATTCAAATTGTTATATCAAGAGTTCTATAAGGTAGCTGGTTTTTAAGCTTTATAAATTTTTAAAAGGCAAATGTTTAAGGTTGCCTTACGGTACAAATAAAAATTTACAATTATGCAAAACTCAATTTTTGCAAAATTTTTGGCCACACATATCTTCTAAACGATACAAGCTAGGATGGGAGATATTAGATCCTCAAAAATTAGTAGGAGTCGGTTAACTTTTTGCCAAGCCTCCTGTTTAGGAGCTATAAGGGCTCGAAAATTTAAATTTTGCTATTTTTAAGCGCTTTTAACTTGAATACCTGTCCAATTTTTTTTTTATTGATATACAAAAATTAAAGGTCCAACATTATATTTTAACATATGTTAAAGGGTTATCTTAAATTTAAAAGCGGTTCCTTAAATTGAAGAAAGTGTCTCTCAGTTTTACCCATTTTTGCTTAGATAGTATAATTCTAAGTAAAATTCCAAATTTTTGTGGAATTCACAATTTAATTCCCAGAACCTACAAAAATGGCAAAGGTAGGGGAGAGGGGGTAGATGAAGTTAGGACCTTGAGAAATTTACCGGAATACCGCAAATAGATGAGGTCTTTAAAAATTTGGACACCAATAAAATTTTTACAATTATAGATCTTAAAAGTGGATTCCACCAAATTCCGCTTAGAGAACAGGATATTGAGACAACCGCTTTCTCTGTTAATAACGGTAAATATGAATTTACACGGTTGCCATTTGGACTAAAGGACACTCCAACCATTTTTCAAAGAACATTGGACGATATCCTTCGAAAATATGTCGGGAATAGCTGTTACGTCTACATAGATGATATTATCATTTTTAGTAAGGACGAAAATTAAACACTTCAGGAATTTTGAAAAAATATTTAAAACCGTGGAGGCAGGTAATATGAAGATATAGCTTGAGAAGTCAGAATTTTTTAAAAATGAAGTCGAATTTTTAGGTTTTACCATTTCATCAGAAGGAGTTAAAACTAATCCGAAAAAATCAGATGTCTTATGTGACTTACCAGCACCCAAAACTTTAAAGGAACTGAGATCATTCCTAGGAATGTCAGGGTACTACAGAAGATTTATACTCGATTATGCAAACTGAAGAGTCCTATGCTACCAATGAAAAGGAAATGGTGGCAATTATTTGGTTTTTGACAACGTTAAGAAGTTTTCTCTATGGGACAAGAATAGTAGTAGTCTACACTGTTCATCAACCATTACGCTCTTAGCAACAAAAATTCGAATAGCGAACTTAAGAGATGGAAAGCAATACTGGAAGAACATAACAATGAATTAAGATATAAACCTGACTCACCAAACGACGTAGCAGGTACTCTATCCAGAATTGTTTCGAAAACCCAAACAAACGTAACAGTAACAGTAACTCTCAACTTAGTAGCGACAGCTCATATCACAACTGTATTCAATTAGTCGAGGCTCCAATCATGGCATTTATAAATCAACTTATATTAAAAATAGGAGATCAAAGCGAACAAGTAGAATTAAAATCATTTACTAATTATTTCAGAAATATTATCACAAAGGAAGAATTTCTGAAAAAGACTTAATCAACTTCTTGAAAAAGTCAATAAATCCACATGTCATAAATGGAATTATGACTACCGAAAAAAATATGGCGATGATACAAAAGATTCATGCAGATAATTTCATTAATTCTAAAATTAGATTCACTTGATGTATAGTAGAAGATATCATAGACGAAACCCAACAAAACAAAAATTAAAATCGAAACCCATAGACGTCTTCATCGGAATTTTCAGGAGAACAAGGCTCAAATAATTTCGAAATACTACTTTTCAGGAATAGCAAAGAAAATATCAGATTTTGTGAAAAACTGTTCAATATGTATACAGACCAAATATGATACGCATCCGAACAACCCAGAAATCAATAGTACACCCATCCCAACCTTTGCTGGACATACAATTCACATCGATATCTTTTCTACTAAGTCCAAACTTGTTCTTACAGCAATTGATAAATTAACCAAATTTTCTCAAGGTAGAATAATAGCAAGCAGATCAATTAAAGATATTTTTTTAGAATTAAGAGATATACTTTTTTATTATGGAGTCCTAGAGTTTGTAATTATGGATAATGAAAAGGCTCTTAACTCCGCCTTCATTAAATCCATGATGGAAGATGAGCTTAAAATTAAAATTTTCACAACACCTCCGTACAAAAGCGAAGTAAATGGACAAGATATTTGGAAAGATTTCACTCCACCTTGTCACAAATCATCAACCATACAATTCATTCAGTAACAGGAAAAAAACCAATTGAACTTTTATTAGGAAGAATCCCGAATATCAGTTCTGAAGAATTCGAAAAAACTAGACAAAATAGCATCGAAAAACAAAAAAAACAAACAAAAGAAAGATCTAAAATATCATAACAAAACAAAAAAAAACCAATCAAACGATATGATGTAGGACAAACTATTTATGTGAATCACAACAATAGAATAGGGTCCAAACTAACTTACAAATTTAAAAAAAGTTAAAGAAAATTACAACACAACCATTCTTACAGAATCAGGCAGTACATAAATCCAATATCAGATCATGATTATAATTTGTGATTTATAATTTGCCCTTTTTATTCAATATTTTTCATTACTTTTGTCACTTTCTCTATCCTCTATGTTTACTATTTTTTTTAAATTCCTCATATGGAAATCTTTAGCAGATATTCAATTTTTGGATTTTAATAGATCACCCGCTGTAGTTATAAATCTTGGACAGACCAAGATACAAAAAGGCAGTTTTATATTAATTCACAAAATTGACCTGACAATAATCCAAAATTAACAACAATTACAATAATATTTCTTGTAACAATAAATTTAAAAAGAAGAAACAAATTAATTATCAGTAGTCAGCACCCCGTAAAAGAAGACAACAAAGTAGATCCGAGTAAATCTAAAGAACAAGACAAGATGAAGCAAAACAAAATTATTCAATAGTTAAAGAAATTTTAAGCAACATTCATCCAAATCATAATTATTCAACAGTAAAAAAGTTTACGAGCAACAGTCATCCAATCGCAATAGAAAGAACAACTTACAAGTCACAGTTTATTGAAAGTGATAGAATGAAGCCATTCGATTTTTGAGAGGGGAAGAGTTAATGACATTTATTATCCAGGCCAAATTCCATTTTCAAAACTTAACGCACTTAATTATTTCACAACAATTTTTATCATCGTCAACAAAATTAAAACAGTTGGGAAATATTAAAATCATATTTTCGCACATCGGCAAATCACGTTGCAGTAACACATGAATGCTAGTTAAAATATTTGGATAATCAAAAAATTAATTAATTTATGTTAATTCTAATATGGTATGGTAGTCAATAAAGAAAGACGTTTAAATTTGAAATTAATCTGTTTTATTTTATTTTAAAAACATTTCCAGATACTTTTAAAAATAAACTGAAATAAAAAAAATTTTTTTTTTTAATCGATCCCGGAGTGCAAATTATTAACTTATATTTGAAATTAATAAAGATAATAAATTCAAATTTGTTACAATATTTCCTATTTCCGTTTTTATTTAACACTTTTATATTTTCAAAAGGCTACGAATTTTACTATAAAACTTATTATGTATAATATTTTATAAATTAAACACAAAATATTTTTTTAATAAACGACGAAATTTTTTTTTGTTTTTAATTTTTATTATATCATATTTACATTTTATTGAGTTATTACCAAAGGTAATATATAATTACGAAATTGTGTACGATACTTAAGTTGTAAAATTATATGAAAAGTTCTAAATTTGTCATTATATTTTGGCAATACATTTATAACATATTTTGATTATTAAATTTTTTGATAAAAGGCTAATGAAAGCATTAATGGTTTTAATTAACATTAAAAACCATCAAATTATATAAATTTTTATATGTATATTATTACAAATTAATATTTTTTTCGAATAACTTTGAGTTTAATTTTATAAATCATTAAAAATAAGTAAATTAAGAGAATAAATTTACAAATTTTTTGAAATTGAAATATCTAATCAGTATCCTTGAGAATCATTCAACAGTAAATGCATTACAGCTAAAAATCCTGAAAAGAAGTAATTGCTGGGGTATATTACTTTGGTATGGTGTTTGTAACCACCTAAAGGAAGCGAGCTAGATATGGAAAAGTATATATATTTGTGATCAGCGTGATCTCCTTATACGATATAGCCATGTCCGCCCGTCCGTCCGTAGGCACGATAACTCTAAAAATATGGGAGCTAACTTGATGAAATTTTTAGTGTAGGTTACTAGGACGGAAAGTACGGTGGGAATTGCAAATGGGAAAAATCGGCCCATGGGCTCGGATTCTGAACCTTTTAATCTGTCCAAGGGCTAACGAACATATGTAAAAAATCATGATAACTTAACAACTAATGACCAAATTTGTGCTGTAGGTTACTAGTAATGAGACTACGGCGGGGATTGCGTACGGTCGAGATTGGACCATGGGTTCGGAACCTAGAACTTTTAGTCGAATTTAGGCCAAACGAGCATAATTCCGAAACCTATGAAGATAGAACCTCCAAATTTGGTACCAGGATGTCACTTCCTATTCCCTTAGTGTACTTAAAATTTGGGCCCCATTGAAGTAGTGGGTCGGGGACCAGCCACACATTTCTGAAGACTTTAAAGCATATCTCTAAAATTAATAAAGAAAGCAACTTGAAAAAATGTAGAAGCTTCAAATTTGGCACAAGGGTATTCTTTACTATTTCTTGTGTGTCCCCCTAATTTGGGATCTATTGGAGTGGTGGTTCGGTATCCCTATAAGACCTACCAAGGTTGAAAAGCTTATAATCGAAATTACCAAAAATAGTAACTTAAAATTTAGATAGAACGTTCCAATTGTATACAAGGGTTAACTCCCAAGTAACAAAATATATCTCATAAGACTCTAGAAGAATTCTTTAAGAGTTAATTCTGAGAGTATTGCTCTCATAGTTTACTCTTGAAGAATTCTTCTAGAGTCTTATGAGATCATTATAAGAGTTAAAGAGCGCAGTTATGAGAGTTAATTAACACTCATAACAAGAGTTTAGCTTTCATTGTAAGAGTTCTATAAGTATAAAACGCTCATAAGAACACTACTATGAGAGTATTAAAATACATTCATACAATACTCATAAGAGTGTATAATAAGTATTGGTAGAAAGAGAAACCAACATATTATAATATAATATAAATGTATCCGTATTGTTTTTTAGGATTATTTTTGGTGGCTATTAAATAAAGTAACTTTTTAATTATATGTATGTGTATAATATCATAAAGAAGTATATTAGATTTAATATGAACATATAATTTATAGGAAACTAAAATAACTTTTTCGTCAATAATATAAGCCAAAATACTACGGGCATTGAAATTTTATTAATAAAAGTAGGCATTTTTCCTCGAAAAAAAACAACACGCGCCAAAAATAATTAAAATTTAAAAAATTTTAATAATAATTTTTTAACCCTTTTAAGGCTTATTATCCTATTTCTACCTATGTTTATGTGACAATTCGAGTAAATTTCTGTAAAACTGAATATAAAATACAATAAATTGTTTCTTAAATTGAATTGAAGCTATCATTTTATGTTGTAAATTATTTAAATTTAATAATTTTTACAAGAAATATTTTTTCATATTTTTTAATTCAAAAAAATTACTTAGTGATATAAGGGTTAAGATTGAGAACAATAAAGAAAGTCTGAATAATATGGCCGCTATTTGATAAGATTAGTTATTGATCTTCTTATAAGAGTAAAACTCTTCATATGAGAATAATTCACTGAAAAAAATTATTAACAAATCAAATAAAGTGCAAAATTTTTCACATTTATGATTTGTCCGTTTATTAAAATTCTGAACATAATTTAATAATATTATAAATATGTAACATTATTATTGTTATTATTATTAATAGCATTTGCTGGCAAGGTTATTAATATTTAATATAAATACCTATTATTATAATTTTAAAAACTTATTAGTTTATAAAATATATTTAACCAGGTTCACAAAATTTATAATTTTGTATTTTGGATAATTATTATTACCGTCTTCATCAAAAATATGAATAAGTTTTTAAGTTTTGAATAAAATTCAAAAATCTAAAAATTATTTTTAATTCATGCTTTGCTATAAAAATTAAAAGATAATCCTATTTTTAAACGAAATTAAAAAAAAAAGTAAACTAATGTAATATACATATTTCGTGTTTTAAGCATTAAATAACTTTAGAAGTATAATTTAGAAAAAGTATAGGTAGTCTATTATGATTTTTGTATAAATTCTAATAAATTTAAAAACACGCAGAGTTTTCGCATCTTCTAACCGGCTATATGTATTCAAAAGTCTGCATGTCACTTTAGAATTTAGATAACACCATATCTATATAATATAATTAATTATCTATTAAAAAGTTTATTGAAATAAAAATATTATTAAAAATATTTTTTACTGACATTACCTAACAGTGTCTTATAGCCTACATATTATACTTCTTTATATTTGCAAGAAATTAAATAAACCAATATGAAATTTCTTCTCTAAATTTCAACTCTTTAAATAATTTTTATTAAAAATACTTATTTTATAAATGAAGTATCATCAATGAAATATATTAAAAAAAATAATATTGTTGAATTTTTATTTGTTCTAATTTCCAAGTATTTCGACAAAACGTATTGTGTGATAATTTTTTTCAGTGTCAAAATATATTTTTTTTTTCTCAGAAAATTCTAATTTTTTTTTTTATATCTAAACAAACAAGTTTCAGGTATGCCAAAATTTATACTACGTTTATACCACATGAAACTTATTAAATTAGTATAACATATAGCTGTTCAATATTTATTTATTTCCCCTATGCTATTATAAATATTACAAAAAAAATATAAGAAAGTAAAATAGTTAAAAAAAAATTTAACTTATTATCCCATAATTTTTGATTAACTTATTATTTCTTTACTTAAATTTTTTACTTATTTATTTACTTAAAAATCTTTGTGTTCTTTTTTGCTTATCTTAAATAAACTACGCATCATTTAAATCATATGAAATCGTAATTCGAAATCATTATCTACAAAAAAAAAAAAACAAAAAAAAAAATTCATATAATTTCATGTTTTGCAGTAAAGTTGATGTTTAGAGTTGGCGAAGACAACTCTTTCTTTGTAGTTTTACATATACATAAACAAAAAAAAAAATGCATGTTTTATGAAATCAGTCTTTTTACTTAAATGAGAATATTGATCTTATTACAAGTATAAATCAGCCTTTTTTCTCTTTGTGAGAATTTTGATCTTGTTACAAGAGTATTGATCTTCTTATGAGATTAATTTGAAATTTAATTCATATTTCATAAACTAAATTAATGTTTTTACTCTTATTATGAGAACATTTATCTTGTTACAAGTATAATTTATAAATCAGTCTTTTTACTTTTAAGAGAATATTGCTCTTCCTACAAGTATAAAGCAGTCTTTTTACTCTTATTATGAGAATATTGATCTTGTTACAAGAGTATTGATCTCTGAATTTTTTTTATTTAGTTACTTATAATAACATTTAAGCTCTCTGTAAAAGAAAAAGATTTAAGCTCTCTGTAAAAAAAAATAAATGTAAAAGAAAAATAAAATAATAAATAGAGACTTTGAAAAATAATTCACACTTTTATTTTGACTTTCAACATATTCTAACTTTTATTTTAACTTTTAATTAACTTTTAAAATTTATAATAACATTATCGGGCTCTGTTGAATTATGAAAAGGAAGTGATTCTTCGATATTTTCATCTGAGTGGTTCTTTGTAATATTAATACTATTAGGTTCTAAAGTAGAGTCCTCAAATGAAACTACCTCTGATTGACCATATGTAGTACATCTTTTAATAGCTAGTTCACTTTGGTTCACATGTATGGGCGCTTTCAATTTATTATATATTTTCTGCACTTTTTTACGAAAAATACCAGATCTCTTGAACTTTCTCCAATTAAATTTATTCATTTTGTTTTTGTTTATTATAATGTGTTATTTAAGTTAGACTCTCACAAAGGAATTCTTATAACAGCACAATTCTACAAGAGTTAAAATCTCATAAAAAAGACTTTATGAGAATAGAAATTTTCTTACTTTTAATGGAGATATATGAAAATAATTTTACTATGAGAGTAAAAGAATTTTTAACACTAGAAGTGTTGATATCTCATAACAAGAACACATTAAGAGTTAATTTAACTCTTGTTATAAGAATATGTTATGAGAGCTTCCAAGTGTGTTATGAGAGCCTTATGAGATCTTTTTCAAATTTTCTAGAGTATTACTCTTGGCAAATGTTACTTGGGCTAGTAGTGGTGGTTCAGGTGGCACCTAAGAAATCCCAAAATTAAACAGCTTATCTTCGAAATCCATGAAGATAGAAACGTTATATTTGATACACGAGAGTTTTTCCTATTTCCGTTTTTATTCAACACTTTTATATTTTTAAAAAGCTAAGAATTTTACCATAAAACTTATTTTGTATAATGTTTTATAATTATTACCATAGGTAATATATAATTAAGACATTGTGTACAATACTTAAGCTATATTTAAAGGTACTTGCCTATTTATGTAAAATTTATTGTTATATTTAAATGAATTATATGAAAAGTTCTAAGTTTGTAATTATATTTAAGAAATACATTTATTTCATATTTTGCGTTTATAAGCTTTTCTAATACGTACATAAACTAACAATTTAAAATAATTGCAATTTTAAAAAATTTTAAAATATATTACGCTTTGATTAGCTTTTTATAACAAAATTTAATAATTAAAATTTTTTCACTTTTGTAATTGAATTGAAATAAATATATTTTCATTTGATTCAAGTTTTTTTGTTTTTTAATATTTTTAAATAGACAAATTAGTAAGAATTTGTAATATTTTTGAGTAGATAAATGTTTTTAGTATTATAAAGTTAATTTGGTTAGCTATGTCTTACGATCAAACTAATAAAAGCTTTTATGGTTTTAAAATGACTTATGGACTTCCCATTAAATTTGAACCAAATAGATGAAGGGTATTTCTTAGTCGGTTGCACCGAATCACTGTTTCTTTACTTGTTAGTATTATAAAGTTAACTTCGTTAGCTTTGTCTTACTTTCAAACTAATACAAGCTTTTATGGTTTTAAAATGACTTATGGACTTTCCATTAAATTTGAACCAAACTGACTGTTTCTTTACTTGTTAAAATTGTAAAACGCAAATGTACAGGGCAGCCATACGAAATATGAAATTTTGGTATTTGTAAGCTTACAGCTGCTTATCAATCCATGTTCATATTTTATTTTTAAGAATCTACAAAATTTCAAGCTCCAACATTATATTCAAACATGTGTCAAAGGTTTTTCTTCATTTTGAAGGGTGACGCAGCTATAGCCCTTGCAAATTCCAAAAAAGTCCTATATTTAAATTAGTATAATTACAGTTCTATAAGGTATACTGTCAATCTAAAAACGGTAAGTGACAGCTGTTTTTAAAGGCTTTTCAAAAATACCTGTCCAATTTTTTTTTTATTAATATACAAAGAAAATCCTATATTATATTTTAATATACGTCAAAGATTTTTCTTAAATTTAAAAGCGGTTTATTAAATTGAAGAAAGAGTGTCTCAGTTTTAATCAGTTTGCTTAGATAGTAAAACTCTAAGCAAAATTCCAAATTTTTTTTCCAATTTAATTATTAGAACCTAAAAAAAAGGGTTGCAGAGGGGAAAGTGAGGTTAGCTTCTTGAGAAATTTGGCAGCTTTCCCCATTGATCGGCTAATAAGATTTAAAAATTAAAAATACGATTATTAAATAATAATTTAGCTTTATGGCCAAAGTTTCTGCAAAATTTGGTTGGTCTACTGCAGAGGGTTCGAGTAGCTGCCATAAAGCTCCTTCTTTTATTTGAACATTACCCTACACTTAATAAAGCTGGGTGTCTGAAATTTTTCCAAAAATAGTTTAGTGTAATGGCTAAAGTTACTGCAAAACTTGGTTGGTCCACTGCAGACAGTTCGAGTAGCACTACTCTTAATGAAGCTGGGTATTTGAAATTTTGCCAAAAATATGTCGAACAATATTAATAAAATTTTTTTTTGTTTTGTAATTAATACTTTATACCACAATTACAAATGTTGTTTTATATTTAATTAGATGTAATTGTGTATTTGTTTTATTTTGATTGAGTTTTTGATTGTATCTACTACAATGAGGGCACATATAGCTTCTATATAGATTCTATATCGTGCAAGTTAAAAATGGTTGGACGTAGTTAAAAACCGATTTCTCGCTCAAAGTAAGACTTTTATTTTTATATATTTTTTTTTTTTAAACAGGTGTTGTCAATTTAGATTGAATAAATCGTACATAATTAAACGTTTGGTTTCTAATTTTTTTTTTATATTTTTTTTTTTTTTTTTTTGATTCGTTATTCATTCTTATTTCGTAACAAAATTATTAACTTTAACCTTAATTTTTGTATTATTCGCAGTTTACAAACCAACTTCCATGCCATTGAGGGTCATCTAAATTCAATTAAACCGGCAATCCTAGCTCTATGTGAAACTCAAGTTAGTGGTCACAATGTTATCTTCGATATTAACGGATAGTTACTTATTTCAAACTTTGTTCCTAAAAGAGGTATCTACATAAAAAAAGACATTGTTTTCAACACTCTTGTCAAATATAAATCTTCCAGCCCAACTTTTAATTACATTTGGGTCAAAATCCATCTTGCAAAGTATGTTTTACATTCCTGTTATCTTTACAGATCACCCAATTCAAGTGAATAGGAAACTCTTATTGAAACTGAAAACCTTTCAAACCAGATCAATGAAATTCTCGATTGTTATCCTGACACTTAAATCGTGCTGGCGGGTGATTTTAATGTTTATAACAAAGACTGGTTTCACTTCTCCAGTAGCTCTTCTCCGAGTCAAAATTCGTTTGGGAAACCAATTGATTTATTTTCCACTCCATTTTACCTTTCTCAACTTGTTAAAAATCTCACTAGAATCTCTTACACTGATCCTTTGACCCTCAATCCCTGATCAAGAAAGACACCTCTTGGATCTTTTTCTAACCACACACCACTGTGGTCACTGTGCTTCCGTGGTAGGAATGTCGACTTTGTTGCAAATGCGATTAGTGAAACTATTTTACTTGGAATGAGATTATTCATACCTCACTCCATGAAATCTATTAAGCGGAAACCCAAACCTTTGCAAAGAAGCCATTCTAAAAAAGAAGAAGCCTTCTAAAAATACCGGGACAGTGGTTTGGAGGCTCACAGGGCCAACTATATAGTGGATCGGAACAGATGCAAGAGAGTTATCAACAAAGGTTGAAACGCAAGCTAATACATATGCCCAAGAATAGCAAATCGGTTTGGCCTTTTGCAAAAAATTTAAAAGAAAACAATAGCGGACCTCCAGTTCAATACCTCTGCGCAACCTTTTCCTTCTTTTCTTTACTTCGGGTATTCATCCTACGCAATGGAAGATTGCACAAGTTTTTCCAATTCCTAAAAAAGCGATAAAAGCGATACCTCTAACTACTGACCTATTGCTAATACTTCGGTCCTTTCCAAAGTAATGAAAAAAGTTATAAACTATGAGCTTTTGAAATATCTAGATCGTAAAGGCTTGCTTCTTGATCGACAATACAAGTTCAGAGCCCGTCGTTCAACTGGTGATCTCATGACCTATCTTTGCGAAAAGCTTAATATCAGTCTTCACCATTCTGGCGAGTCTGATGTTATGGCTTTTCATATTTCTGAAGCTTTGGATCGAGTTTGGCATGATGCTTTATTGGCAAAATGCAGGGCTTTAGGTCTAGCAGGGTTTTTGTTAAATGGACTGGAGATTTCCTTTCGAATCGTACGATTCGTGTTCTTGTCAATAGATATTCATCGAAAAATTTTAAAATAAATAATGGTATATTTATAAATGACCTACTATCAATAACCACAATCCAAGCCATAGCTTTGCAGACGCAATACCCTTATTGCTTCCTATGAATTTCATAGCCGCTGTAAAATTAGTCATCAGATTCAACAGCAGAAAATTTCACTATAAGTGAATTAAACATAGATTGAATTAAAATCCAAAAACGGCGTGAAATCAACAGAGTTGATTTCAACACCAAAAAAACTCACCAGTCTAGCGAAAAATAGCAACAACTATTCCGAACCTTTCTTTTCAAGGAGAAGCTTTGCACCATACGAAACTGAACATTTTGGAGATTGAGCTTAAACCAAAAATTGACTTGCACATCATATTTTAGGAGTAGCTAAGGACGCTGCTAAGTGTTTGGGTTTCTTGTATCGCTGTAAAACGTATTTCTTCTTCTCTGATCTTTATAACATCTATAAAACTTATATTAGGCCGAAAAGTATAATGCACATATTTGGGCTGGTGCTTGCAATACGGCGCTGGGATATATCAATAAAGTGCAAAATAGATCTATTCATCTTTTAAATGATCCCAGTGTTACCTAAACGCTCACTCCACTTAGCCATTTTCGCACTGTTGGGTCACTGACCTTATTTTATAGATATCTTGTTGGGACTAATACCTGTTCTAAAGAAATCAAACAACTTATGCCTCGATTCAAGATTTTCCAACGGAAAACGAGGAGGGCAGCAGATGCTCATCCCTACACAGTTGAGCTAGCCAGATGGCGTAACACGGCTTATGGAAATTCGTTTTGTTTTCGATTATGAAGATATAACCAAATTTAAGAAGAATACATCTAACATCTTTCTTCTAAATATCCCATCCAATTTTCTCCAACCCCGATAATCCAGAAATTCCAAAAAACTTTCACAAAATTCCTAAATCTTTCCATATCCTCATCCCTGTAACCAAACTGTACATTTGTATTACAGGTTCCCTCCTAAAGTTTGGTTCAAAAAGAGTGTGGTTTTGGTGTGTTAAAATCATGCACTGCCCAAAGAAACACCGCATAGTTTCAATTGGTGGCTTTCGAGCTTTCCATTCCCTCGTAAAAAAAAAACAGCAAAATTACATAACTAGACATCATACCTGAGTCAAATTGTGAACATTATATATTATATTTGGGCATATCGCAAAGCTAAGTGTCTTTAAATTTCCCATTAGTGGTACTTATCTTTTATATACTATTATAACGGTATGACTATAAGTCCAAAGGGTATAATCAATTTGTCATTACGTTTAGGCTCAAAGGTATGGATCGGATCAGAATCGAAAAGTAAATCGATTTAGGTATTAATGCTTGTCCATCCAGCCGATGGCGCAGTGGTTGAGGCGCCGCCTTTCATGCGAATGGTTTTCTGGATGGGTAAACTCAATAATTAGTATGATAAATAACTTATAAATTATAATTAAATGACTAAAAGTCTAAATAGTAATAATAATAATTAATAACAAATAAAAAAAAATAAAAATATTACCAATAATCATATTCCTGCATTAAATAAATAATAATATATAAACTTATGCACATGTCAAAATGACACCGTTTACATTTGCCTTTCCGTGGAATTTTCAATGTCAAAGATAAGAACAAATGACATCGTCCCCCTATTAGGCGTTATGTAGGAAAAAAAAAATAGGCAACTTCTACAGTAGGTTAGTACCCTGCTAAGAAAGACTAAACGGATTAAAGAAACTGAAATTAGACAAATCTTCACTCGCTTCTTAAATGATCTAGACTATGCAGATGACATAGTACTTCTAGCACACAAGGTCAGCATATGCAGTACAAACTTGAACAAATGGAAATACGATCACTTAACGCAGGGCTTGAAATTAATATCAGCAAAACTAAGGCCATGAAACCAACTCATCATGTTGAAAACGCAACCAGTCAAATATGTTAAACAGTTCAACAATCTCGGTAGCATAGTGACTACTGGTGGTGGTGCGGAAGCAGATGTGAACAACAGATTTCGCAAAGCAAGGTCATAATTCGGACGGTTGTACCTAGTATGGAGGAACACCCATATCTCCAAGGAAACAAAAGTAAGGATCTTCAATGCTTGCGTAAATACCGTACTAATGTATGGAAGCGAAACCTGGATGATATCCAACAACATCGTCCAGAAGATATAACTCTTCACTAACCGCTGTCTGTGCATAATCTGCAGAATATTCTGGCCTAGCAGAATTAGCAACGAAAACCTATGGAGATTTACAGGAGAGGAACCTATACTGAGGCAATTAAGAAAGAAGAAATGGAGGTGGTTAGGCCACACGCTAAGGAAAAATCAGAACAACATAAGCCGTATTGCCTTAGAGTGAAACCTCCAAGGAAGCAGAAGACGCGCGCGTCTAATTAACATCTAGATGCGCACCAAATAAAAACAAAGCAGCAGCAGGAAACCAGGTTAGATGGAGATGTCAAATGGAAACCCTATGCTCCCTCGCGGAGTGAAAGGACGAAAACAATAAAAAAATGAAATTTTTACAAATACTTTTTCGTGAAGTAGCTGTCATCGCTGTTGAAATCTAACCATTTTGGTCCACGGATTATAGTACTTGTCATACAACTTACTTATATGAGCATTACTCTATTCCTGTTAAAGCTGGGCATCTGAAATTTTGCCAAAAATAGTTAAGTTTTATGACCAAAGGTTCCGCAAAATTTGGTTGCTCTACCGTTCGAGTAGTTGCTATACAACTTCATGTTTTACATGAGTATTACTTTATACATAATAAAGCTGAAGCTTGATATTTTGGAAAAGTAATTAACCAAAACATATAATGTTTATATTACGTTCATACGGGTATGCAAGAGTTGGCGTATTCTACTCTACTACACCCTTCCTCGTTTTTTTTATTTTATATTTATTATAGGCTTATTATAATATGTTTTTGTAATATATTCATTATTTATGTACGTTATTATTTGAAAATTTTGTTCTTTTAAATGGCGTAATTAAAGCCATAATATTCTGTCTTAAAATAATTTCAATAGCTCTGTAGACGAATTTAATTTTAATTTCAGATTTTTTACGAGTTGCCCTTTTTCATAAAATGTGTTTTTCTAAAATCTTAACTGCCGATTATATAAATTGGGATTGAACTTAGAATTTGAAAAACTTTAACAGGGGCCACTTGTTATAACATAAAACGCAAAAACGAAAATTTATTTCTTTTGTTTTTTTAGGTGAAATGGCCGTTATATATTTATTTACAAGATATCAATTTAACTGGAGTGAAGTAGAATTTAGCTTTTTTTCAACTTATGCTATGATTATTGCCTTATTTGGTAAATTTGAGTTTTGATTAATTAAATAACAAACTTAATTTCATTTATATATATTTGTCTTTAGGAACCCTGTTTTCTGTTGGAGTTCTCTCACACACTTTAAAAATAGATGATGCCCTTATTGGTGTTTTGTCAAGTGTGTCCAAAATTTTATCAAGTTTTGTATATGCCTTTGCTGTTACAACGTGGCAACTCTATTTAGCGCCAATTGTAGAAATATTGAACGGTACGTCATTTATAGCAATGAGATCTATTGCAACCAAATTAGTTGAAAAAGGTAAAACAAAAAATTAATCTATTCAATTTAAATAAAAACATAATTTTGCAGATGAACTGGGAAAAGTTAATTCATTATTTGGAGTTGCAGAGGCATTAATGCCTTTAGTTTATGCTCCAATGTATACTTCGTTATATGCAGGTATTTAAATAATATAGAAAAAAGTAAAATTTTTTTATTTACATAGATATATTGTCAAACAGAGTAAAAGCTATTATTTTTAGGGTTTATTTTAATATAATTCAAAATATAAAAAAAATATGTTATAAATATTGTAGTTATCTTAATAAAATTTTATTACACCCATACAATTAAATCAAATATGAAGAGTTTATTTTGAACACTTCAGAAATTTAAATGCACAAAATTTAACATCATTATTTTTGGCATATATTACATTATTATTTCTTTTTAGCACATTTTCAAAAAATTTTGTAAAAATGTGCCTATATAGTTTCACTCTGTCCGTCCGTCCGTCCGTCCGTCCGTCCGTCCGTCCGTCCGTCTGTCTGTCCGTCTGTCCGTATGTTTACAAAAACTTTTACATCGTTTGAAATAGAGTAAAGAATTTTAACCATGGGTAGTTTTCGCAAAAAAAATAATTTCGTAGAAGAATTTTTTTCTGTAGCCCCACCTGTTACGGGGCTATAGCCCCCCAAAGTTGGAAAAAGCCCTATATTTAAATTGTTATCACAAGAGTTTTGTTAGATATATTTTCAATCTGAAAACGGCAAACGATAGCTGGTTTCATAAACTTTATAAATATTTAATAGACAAATATTTAGGGTTGCCATACGGTACCAAAATTTAACATTACACAAAACTCAATTTTTGCAAAATTTTTAGCCACACATATCTTCTGAACGGTTCAAGGTAGGGTCTTGAAATTTTGGAGGAAGTTAGATACTAAGAAACTAGTAGGAGTCGGTTAACAAAATTTTTTTACCAAGCCCCCTATTTAGGAGCTATAAGGGCTCGAAAATTGAAATTTTGCTATTTTTAAACACCTGTAACTTAAATACCTGTCCAAATTTTTTTTTAGTGATATACAAAATTCAAAGCTCTATAATTATATTTCAACATGTGTCAAAGGTTTTTCTTAATTTTGAAGGGGGACAAAGCTACAGCCCCTGCAAATTCCAAAAAAGCCCTATATTTAAATTGATATAACAAGAGTTCTGTTAGGTTTATTTTCAATAAAAAAACGGTAGAAGAGAGCTGCTTTTATAGGTTTTACAAAAATATGTCGCTTAAATGTATAGGGTTGCCATACGGTACTAAAATTTAGCATTATATAAAACTCAATTTTTGCAAAATTTTTGGTCCCATATATCTCCTAAACGGTTTAAGATAGGATCCTGAAATTTTGGGAGAAGTTAGATCCTCAAATATTAGTAGGAGCCGGTTAATAAAATTTTTTTGTCAAGCCCCCTGTTTAGGAGCTATAAGGGCTCGAAAATTTAAATTTTGCTATTTTTAAGCACCTGTAACTTGAATACCTGTCCAATTTTTTTTTTTATAATATACAAAATTTAAAGGCCCAACATTATATTTTAACATATGTTAAAGGTTTTTCTTAAATTTAAAAGCGGTTCGTTAAATTGAAGAAAGTGTCTCTCAGTTTTACTTATTTTTTCTTGGATTGTATAATTCTAAGTAAAATTCAAAATTTTTGTGGAATTCAAAATTTAATTCCTAGAACCTAACAAAATGAAGGGGGACGGAGGGGGGAGGGGGAGTTAGATGAAGTTAGATCCTTGAGAAACTTTGCAACCTTCCCCATTGAAGGGCTATAACAACTTTAAATTAAAAACTTTACTGTTAGCAGTAAATTTTATAAGTAAGCAGTAACTATTTCCAAGTAAATATTTCCAAAGTTAAACTCAGTATTTAATACAATATAAATTTGAAAATGTGCTTTTTTAAAAACCCTTGGTTTTTTTTCATCACTTGTTTAAATATAATTTAAAGTTATTAACTGTTCTCATTGATTAATTAAAAATTTTTGATAACGTTAAAAAAAACTTTTTTTATAAATAAAATTTTCTAACTAATATTTTTTTTTCGTTTTATTTTTTTTAAGCTACTCTAAATATTTTACCAGGAACATTTTTTTTGCTTGGAGGTACGATTAATACTCTTGTTAAAAATACTTGTTTAATTTTTACTTATGGTTGTTTAATTTAATTTAAGGAGCATTAACCGCACCTGCAGTCATTATATTCTTGTAAGTTTTAATTTAATTGCCAGCTTTAGTTGTGGCAATGTTTAGGGAGGTGGGAAATAACGCCTAGAACAATAAGGCCTAATAGGCCTTATTTCCCTCTGCCAATGTTGACTCAAAACTTTAATAATAAAAATAATAATAAAACAAATAATGAAAATTTAAATTAATCAAACTTAATAATTCGAAACTTACTTTAAAATTTAATTAAAGAAATCGTTTCAAATTTCAGCTGGATGTATGGGATTCATAAAAAAGAAAGAACTAGAAAAGATTATGAAGAACATGAGAAGCAACAAAAGGAAAATGATGCTGGTAAAGATATAATGGTTTAAATGATAATGAAATTTAGCCAGTTGAATATAAAAAAAAGGATCGAATTATTAATAAAGGATTTACGGAGTTTTAGGTATTAATTACATTGAAATAATAAAAGATTTTAAAGAAACATGAAAGAACTGTGATAAAATATCAAAAATTAAGGTTTTTAATAAATTTTAAACTATTCTAAAAATTAAAAAATTACTTAAAACAAAATTAAAATACAAAACAAAACTTTAAAACATGCGCATTTTTATTTAAAAGTTAAGTTAATGGAAGAAAAGAAAAGAAAAAAAAGCCTTTTTGATTATAGTAGAAAGATTTGTAGGATCCGCTATTTTTTTTTGGAAATTTTTTAATTTTCATTTGGTAAATATCTTATAATAAAAGTATAAGCTGTAATAGAAAAATCAAAGTTTCCTAAGAAATAAAATAAATATATTGATTTAATTGGAAAAAGTAAATTTTGTTTTTATATAGTATTAATCTCGTCAAAAAATTTGTGCTTTAAGGGAATAAATATTGTCTTAAAACAATTTATGTTGCATGATCCTTGATCGGGAAAACCGGTTTCAATATTTTCAAGCCCTGCCACCACCTTTATCCTGTTACTTATGTACCCAATTTCAACGTTGATCGTTGATTTCAAGTCTGATCAGTTTAACAGACGTTAGGAATGTTTTAAAATAGCTGCCAAAAATTCTTTAAAAACTATGCAAAATTGCCCGTCCCACTACATTTCGTGACAATTCTCTAAATTTTTAGTTTTTTATTTAATTTCACAAGATCAATAACAGTTCAATAACAATTTAAAATACTTTGGTTTATTATATTTTACATCTTTGCCCATAAATTAAAGAAATGGGGATCACCAAATGTGCCTAAGATTAAAGTGCATATTTTCAATTAACTTTATGCGCATTTCAAACGTAAATATTTACATTGTGATTTTTTTAATATTGATATCATTTGTCTTTTTAAAGCGCACATAAAGTTACTAATATCTAATGATCCGAAGATATTTTATTTGTAATCTTGTTAATAATTTTTTTTTATTTCTTATTTTTATACTGGATCACGGGTACGTTACAACATCATGGTCTCCCTCCTTTCTAGGATAATGAAGGTTATGATCAGACGAGTAAGAAATGACCCCACCTTTTTTCAAATTTAATTTAGTTATGATGGCGTCCAGCTTTTATGTTAATTTCACAGGCTTTAAGACACATGTATTATATATATTTACTACATTAAGATTAATTTTTTTCATAGACATCTACATTTTTTATTTTAAGATAAAGTTTTTTAAGAAACGTTTGTAGCAATAATTTAAAAAATTAAAAAAATTTTTATTCATTTATGAACAGTCCTCTACCACATACAATGTGATAAGCGGTCTCTCCTCTTCAGGTGTAGCAATTATTTATTTTAAATTTTAATATCAGCTATTTTTGATATAAATTATATTTTTTTATTAGATATGGTTCGACCAGAAGTTGAACACGAGGCCCTTCGATTGAAGGTCTACGTCCTAACCACAACGCCGCCGATCGGATTTAAGAAACAGTTTTAAAAGCTTTTTAATTTACTTTATTTTATTTTTTTTTACTTTAGAGAAATAATATATAAATACATGTGTATAAATTTTGATTTATTAAGTTCTTTTAAAAAGAAAAAAAATTTTATATAGAAAATATAATAATAAGAAAAACACTGTTCTTTATTATTTGTTTTACTTATTAATATAACTTTATTAATTTTATTAACTTTCTTTTATAATTAAAATAATTTTTATTTAATAATATAATTTTTTATTTACTTTCTTTTACAATTAGAATAATTTTTATTTAGTAATATATTTTATTAATTTTTATATACTTTCTTTTATAATTAAAATAGTTACTTTATAATTAATATTAATGTTGACTTAATGACTACCAAAAATGAACTGCCACGAATAAAAAGTAACATCACATAAATTTGTAATATGATACCAATGGAATTTTTATTACTTACTTTAAGTTTAACGAAATAACTGTACTAACGTTTTAATGAATTAACTGTACTAACTTGAATTATGATTAGTAAGCAAAAACGTGTTTCGAAATGTTCTTTAATTATTATGAATAAATATTCAATTGTAGAATATTTATATGAAAGAAAATATTTAAGGAATTTTTATGGGAACAGAAGTTTTTAGTATTGAAGTATTAATTGGTTCAATAGACGAATATGTAACTTCCCCTTCCTTAAGATTGTTGTTCTCCTGAACAACATTTTTACTATTATCTTTTTTTGACAAATTTATGTAATATTTCTTCTTGTACAAACATATGGTTGTTATTAATATTATAAAAATTATACAAAACGTTGTATTTAAATATATAACAATTTTATTCTTATGTTTTTCAGAATTTATAGATTTAATTTCTTCGTTATTTTCAAAATCAATTTTTGCACCGATTGCTCTTAGGATATTTTGACCTAGAATAGCTTCGAATTTTTTATTATTTAAATTTAGTAATTTCCAAACCATATCGGCTTGGTGGTTAAATTCGTTAGGAACTTCTGTAATGATCTCTTCGAAAATTTTTATTTTCCCGACTAAAGTTAATATTTCTATTGGTGGTTTTATTTTTGTTCTTTTAATGTTTGGAAATGAATTTTTATTTATTATTGACATTGTAGCACCGGTATCTATCAGACATTTAATTTTTTTATTATTTATATTTAGCTCAACTATCAGTAAAGCAGTTTCTGGGGGGCCAATAGAAAATTTTCTTCTTGACTTGGTGTTTCTACAACCTCCATTGGTTCTACATTATTGTTAGAAATTTGTTGAGAACCCCGAGGGTTGTTTGAAAAATTATTTCTACTACTAAAATTACCACTTCTATTGTTATTGAATGAATTATTTCTAGAATTTATAGAGTTATTATTATTATACCGTTGATTGTTATTATTATTATTATTATTATTTAACCGGTTGTTATTATTATGATTTTTATTATAGTTATTATTATAATTGTTATAATTATTAAACCGGTTGTTATTATTATGATTTTTATTATAATTATTATTATAATTGTTATTATTATTATTATTTCGCGTATTAGTTTTATTTAAATTACCGTTAAAACGACCATTGAAATTATTTTTATTTTTGTTTTCATAATTACTAATGCCCGTTTGAAGGAGCTGATAATAAGCGTCATTCAAAGTGGTTACATTCTTTGTTCTTAAAAACATGCTATCATTTCGAGAAATTTTGTTTAAAAATTTTTCTAATATAGAAATTTCATTGTTACTTGGATTAAATTCAATAGGTTTTGAATCATCCAGTTTATATTTTAAATTAAGACTATCTAATATTGTTAGTAAAGAATTAAAATATTGACTTACATTACTATATTGAATGGAGTCAGCTTTTTCCTTTAATTTAGGTAACTATCTTGGATGCCAAATGATCTTTTTAAATTTTCCTTAATTTGATCCCACGTTGCATTTGTTATTCTTCGTATAGATACTGCAGCTGGTCCCTGGATTTTATTGTACAAGATGTTTTCTAAATAGGCTTTCGTTGTTGTGTCAGGAGCCATATTTGTAATTTGCTCAACTTCACGAATGAAGCTGGACAGTTCAAATGAGTCGTCCCCTCGAAATATTGGGACGGCTCTTGCCTCGTGGATTAATTCGTGGACTGTAATTGAAGCACTATTTTGTTGAGGAGTTGCCATGTTTTTATTGAAATTTTGTTGAATGTTTTTAAGTTGTTTAATATATGTTTCACTAGTACTTTCACTTTTTTTTGTTTTTGGTTTTATATAAGGGTTCATAAATTGTTTTTGTTATTATATTTATTTTATTTTATTTTTTTTTTTTCTTAAATTGCCCCTTTGTTCTTAAAAAAGAAAATTAACACTTGATATATTAAATATAAATATTGATTTAAGATTGTTCTTATTCACTTTATTATTTATATATGTTTTTAAACTTTGTATTAATTTGGGAGATCCTACCGACTGCGCCAATTTTGATTTATTAAGTTCTTTTAAAAAGAAAAAAAATTTTATATAGAAAATATAATAACAAGAAAAACACTGTTCTTTATTATTTGTTTTATTTATTAATATAACTTTATTAATTTTATTAACTTTCTTTTATAATTAAAATAATTTTTATTTAATAATATAAATTTTTATTAATTTTTTATTTACTTTCTTTTACAATTAGAATAATTTTTATTTAGTAATATATTTTATTAATTTTTATTTACTTTCTTTTATAATTAAAATAGTTACTTTATAATTAATATTAATATTGACTTGATGACTACCAAAAATGAACTGCCACGAATAAAAAGTAACATCACATAAATTTGTAATTATGATACCAATGGAATTTTTATTACTTACTTTAAGTTTAACGAAATAACTGTACTAACGTTTTAATGAATTAACTGTACTAACGTGAATTATGATTAGTAAGCAAAAACGTGTTTCAAAATGTTCTTTAATTATTATGAATAAATATTCAATTGTAGAATATTTATATGAAAGAAAATATTTAAGGAATTTTTATAGGAACGGAAGTTTTTAGTATTGAAGTATTGGTTGGTTCAATAGACGAATATGTAACTTATATAACTATATACCTATACTATAATGCATTTGAAGAAATTCATTTTTAACAAATTACAACTCTCCATTTTCCAGATAATATTAATAGACAAAATAACTTATTAGTTAACAATACTTAATATTTAAGTAACAAATTTCTTTAACTAATCATTTACAATTTTTCCCTTTCTTTCAATTTCAAAATCAATAAAAAACAAGTGAGGGAAAAAAACCAATGGTTTTTAAAAAGCACATTTTCAAAATTATATACGATTTTTTACTCAGTATATTTTCATTTATTTTTATAAAAACATATATTATGATAATATTATAATTTTGTTATTTCATTAATAATTAATTATATGACTAATAGTGAATTACTTAGAATATAACCCCAATTCACTCAAGAAAACCTGTTAATAAGTGCAAAATATAATGTTGGAGCTTCAATGTTAACGTTTACTTTTGGAAAAACTTACACTGGTGAATAAGTTACTGTTTTATAAGAACATAAAAGTTTTAATTTTGAAGACCTAGTAGCCCTTCAATGGGGAAGGTTCACAAATTTTTGCTTAGCAAACTTATGATGGATCTGCTCACCCCTCTCCTGTCTTCACCCTTCCATTTTTTTTCCGGTTCTAGGAAATCATTTTTGAACTCCAACAAAATTTGGAATTTTACCTAAAATATTATTATCTATCCAAAAATGGTTAAGACTAAGAAACAATTTCTTCAATTTAAAGAGACCCTTTCAAATTTAAGAAAAACCTTTAACGTATGTTGAAATATAATGCTGCAGCTATAAATTTTGCATATTTGTAAAAAAAAATTTGAACAGGTGTTAAAGTTACAGGTGGTTGAAAATATCTAAATTTCAATTTTCGAGCCCTTATAGCTCCTAAACAGGGGGCGTGACAAAAAAATTTTGTTAACCGACTCCTACTAATTTTGGCGGCCCTAACTTCTACCACAATTTCAAGACCCTAGGTTGAACCGTTTAGAAGATATATGGGGCCAACAATTTTGCAAAAGTTGAGTTTAGCTTAATGGTGAATTTTAGTACCGTATGGTAACCCTATACATTTAAACTTTATATTTTTGTAAAGCCTATAAAACCAACTATCTTTTGCCGTTTTTAGATTGAAAACACAATTAACGAAACTCTTGTTATAAGAGTTTAAAAATAGGGCTTTTTCCAACTTTGTGGGGCTCCGTAACGGGTGGCGCTACAGAAAAAAATTCTTCTACGAAATTAATGTTTTTGTAATATCTATCCGTGATTAAAATTTCTTTAATCTATTTCAAACGGTGTAAAAGTTTTTGTAAACATACGGACGGACAAAGTCAAAATTAAGAAAAACCTGTGACACTAATTGAAACTTTCGTTTTGGAGCTTTCAATTTTGTATACAAATAAAAAAAAATTTTGACAGGTATTCAAGTTATAGGTGTTTAAAAGCAAGATTTTTAGCAAAATTTCAATATTCGACCTATAAAGCTCTTAAAGAGGGGGCGTGACAAAAAAATTTTGTTAACTGACTCTTACTTATTTCTAAGGATCTAACTTCTCCCAAAATTTCAGGTTTCTAGATTTAGCCGTTCCGAAGTTATGAGGGACCAAAAATTTTGTAAAACTTAGTTTTGAATAACGGTAAATTTTAGTACCGTATGGTAACCCTATACAATTGATTTTAAAAATTTGTAAAGCTTATAAGAGCAGCTGTCTGTTACCGTTTTCAGGTTGAAAATATACCTTATAGAACTCTAATTATAACTGTTTAAATATGGGGCTTTTTTCGACTTTGTGGGGCTGTAGCTCCGTTAGGGGGGGGAGGCACAAAAAAAAGTTTTAACATTAAATTATTTTTATTGCAATACCTACCCATTTCTGATATTTTTTAGTCAATCGTAGGTAAAAAGGGACGGACGGACGGACAGAGTGAAGGTATATAGGCACATTTTTACAAAATTTTTTGAAAATGTGCTAACGAGGAAGATTATAGTTGTCCTTGTCCACTTTTAGATATCCGTGCATACCCACTATGACGTATACAATAAAATAAACCGTTATTTATTTACCTTATGCTATTACATATATAAAAAACAAATTTAACTCATCCTACCCTTTAATTTTTGCTACAAAAAAAAACATAAAAAAAACAAAAAAAAAACAATACAAAAAACAACAACAAAAAACCAAAAAAAAATAAATTTGAATTCATTATCCCATAATTATACCTGTATGACTATATAGTCAAAGGGTATAATAAATTTGCCATTACGTTTGTGACTCAGAAAGGAGGGGGGCGAGGGATCAAGTGTATGGATCGGATCAGAATCGAAAAATAAATCGATTTAGCTATGTATGTTCGTTCGTCCGTCCGTCCGCACGATAACTCAAAAACTAAATGAGCTAGGATCTTGAAATTTTCGCAAATTCGTTTTTTTTTGCAATAGCCGTCATCGCTATTTAATATTCCAACCATTTTATTCCATGGGTTCGGGTAGCTGCCATACAGCTTCTTTTTTATATGAGTATTACTCTGTACCTATTACAGCTGCGTGTCTGAAATTTTGCCAAAAGTAGTTTGCAAAATTTAGTTTGTCTACTGCAGTACAACTTCTTATTTTATATGAGCATTACACTACACCTAATGAAGCTGGGTGTTTGAAATTTTCCCAAAAATAGTTTAGAGTAATGGCTAAAGTTACAGCAAAATTTGGTGTTTGAAATTTTGCCAAAAGTAATTAACCGGATGACATAATGTATATGTTACGGTCATACGGGTATCCCAGAGTTGACACAGTCTACTCTACCACATTCTTCCTCGTTTTTGATTAAAAAAAAAAAAGCCCACCCTAAAAGTTGGTCCGAGTGATGTTCAACTTTGCCAAGTAACTTGCCATAGTACTTTATTTGCCCAATTTTAATTTTAACCTCGTAGAATCGAATTGACAACTTTGTATGGCAGCTACCCGAAAACTGGGTCGTAACATTTTGGAACTCCATATAAGTGTTCGATATAATTAGTTTTGAAGAAATTTATATTGATGCAAAGACGTTGTATGGCAACCCCCCGAAAATGGGGCCGTAACATTTTGAAATTTCATATAAGTGCTCGATTCAGTATATAACTAACCGTGTGTAATTTTCATCTTCCTGGTATAATTACTTTTGAAGAAATTCATATTGGTTTAAATAAGTTGTATGGCAGCTCTCCGAAGCTTTGGTTTGGTTTTAACTAAAAACGAGGAAGATTATAGTTGCCCTTGTCAACTTTTAGATACCCGTGCGTGTATTAAATAAATAAGTATTTCATATATTGCAATTGAACTGTTTGACAGAAAATTCAAAATATTTGTTTTTTTATATTTAATTACAAAAAAAATTAATAAAAAAAAAAATGAATTAAAAAAAAAGATGAATTTAAAAAAAAAATATGCTCTCAACGAGATTCGAACCCACACTTTTCAATTAAAATGTCGACGTCCTAACCACTAAGCCATCGACTTTATATACATCTCAATTTTTTTTTTTTAAATTATTATAGTTGCGATGGTATCAATTGTTTGTTTTGAATAACTGTTTTGAATTTTTTTAAAAATGTATTAAAAAAAAATAAATAAATGAGAGTTTTAAGATAAATTAAAGAACAAAAAAAAATTTTGCCCCAGCCAGAAATCGAACCGAAACGTTTTGACTACTAGTCCTATGTCCTAACCACTACACCACAGAACAATAAATAATTTGCCTACAAAACTAGTTTTTATTTATCTTAATTTTTTTTTTTAAATAATTGTAGTTGCTATGGTATCAATTGTTTGTTTTAAATAACAGTTTTTAAATAATTATAGTTGCTATGGTATCAATTGTTTGTTTTAAATAACAGTTTTGAATTTTTTTTATAGAAATATTTAAAAAAATTAATAATTTTTAATATAAATGAGAGTTTTCTGTCAAATTTTCTATAAAATAAAATTTTTCATACATAAAATAAATACATATTTTATTAAAAAGAAAATAGATAACAAAAAATGAATTTAAAAAAAAAAAAATTTTTCCTTAGCCTGAATTCGAACTGAGACATTTTTGCTACAAGTAACATGTCCTAACCACCACACCATGAATCGACTAATAATTATACAACAATTTGTTTGTTTTTATATTTGGTTTCTATTTCGTTATTAATTTTGAAAATACTCATAAAATTCCGAAAAATTTGTATGGCAGCTACCCGAAGCCTTTCTCCGATTTTAACCAAAAACAATAGGGAACCTACAAATTGTCTAAAAATTACTTTGTGAAAGTTTCAGAACTCTAGCTCTTATAGTTTTTGAGTTATCGTGCTGACGGACGGACGGACGGACACACATAGCTAGATCGATTCACTTTTCGATGCTGATTCGATACGTACCATTGACACTATATCTAGCTCTTATATTTCGATGCGTTACAAACGGAGGAGTAATATTAATATACCCGATGTTCATATATGTATGCACGGGTATAAAGAATAGGGAACCTTAAAAATATTCCAAAAATATTTTGTGTGAATTTCAAAACTATAGCTGTAAATTTTTAATCTATCTCATTTAATCAATTTTTAACTAACGAATATATTAAACTTAAGCAAAATAAGCATGATATAATCGTATTCATATAATGATTATCATTA
Source organism: Dolichopus griseipennis (assembly GCA_963082915.1). NCBI lineage: Eukaryota > Metazoa > Arthropoda > Insecta > Diptera > Dolichopodidae > Dolichopus > Dolichopus griseipennis. The sequence continues at coordinate 116,616,355 of OY720441.1, forward strand.
TAGATAATAATCATCATATTCATAATAATTACGATCCACCAATCTCAAAGTGCAAAGTCCACATATATTATATTATATGTATACATATTATTTGAATACAAATAAATTACTTACAAGCCTTTTGCTTAAAAAGATCTTAGTTTTATCTTATCTATATTTTTTTTTTTAAATTTTACGCATTTTTTAAATTATATGAAATCGTAATCGATAAATACATAAAAAACAAAAATAAAACAAAACAAAATTCATATAATTTCATATTGTGTACAATGATCTACTGCAAAATTCCATTTTTTTATATAAAAAAGTTAGTTGTTCGAGAGCTACCCGAAGTTTTGGTTCAATCTAAGTAATGAAACCGTCTGTCGGCGGACTTAGAAATACCTTAAACCTATTGGGTTCAAATTTAATGGAAAGTCCATAAGTCATTTTAAAACCATAAAAGCTTTTATTAGTTTGATCGTAAGACTTGGCTAACCAAATTTACTTTATAAAATTTTACACACATTCAGCAATTACTTCTTTTGAGGATTTTTTGCTGTAGTGCATTTACTGTTAAATGATTTAGTAAAGGTAAATTATTTCTATTTTCAATAATTTTTAAATTTATTCTCTTAATTTACTTATTTTTTAATGTTCTATATAACTCAACTCAAAGTTATTCGAAAGAAATATTAATTTGTAATAATATAAATATAAAAGTTTATTTAATTTCATGTTTTTTAATGTTAGTTAAAACCATTAATGCTTTAATTAAAATTTTGTCACAAAATTTAATAATCAAAATATGAAATAAATGTATTTCTAAAATACAATGTAAAATTAGAACGAAATAAATTTTACAACTAGTATCGTACACAATTTCTTAATTATATAATAATAATTCAATAAAATATAGATATGATATAATAAAAATTAAAAAACAAAAAAAAATTCATCGTTTATTAAAAAGTAGTTTTTAATTTTTAAAATATAATACATAATATGTTTAATAGTAAAACTCTTAGCCTTTTAAAAATATAAAAGTGTTAAATAAGAAAGAAAATAGGAAATAGTGTATCAAATTTGATTTTTTTATCTTTATTAATTTCGAATATATTATGCTTTAAGGTCTTGGGAATAGTGGTGGTATATACTTTCGTTAACCCTTGTACATATTTGGAACATATTATATTATTTTAAGTTACTATTTTTATTAATTTCGATGACAAGCCTTTCAACCTTTAGAGGTCTAACAGAGTTACCTGAACCACCACTCCAATTGATCATGAATTAAGGGAACACGTAGGAAATAGTAGCCTAAAATAAACAGCCTTGTGCCAAATTCTGAAGGTTCTACATTTTTTTGAAGTTACTATCTCAATTATTTTCGAAAATATGCTTTAAGGTCTCATTACTAGTAACCTGCATCACAAAATTCATGATTGTAACACCATTAGTTGTTGAGTTATCCTTTTTACTTTTATATCTTCCTTGGGCATTAGAACAATTAAAAGGTCCAGAATCCGAACACATGGGCCGATTTCGCCGGCGTACTCTAAGTCCTAGTAACATACAGTTAAAATTTCATCAAGATAGCTCCATTAGCTTTTGAGTTATCGTGCCTACGGACGGACGGACATCGCTATATCGACTCAGGAGGTTACGCTTATCTTAAATACATATACTTTTCCATATTTAACTCGCTTCCTTTAGGTGGTTACAAACACCATACCAAAGTTAATATACCCTTTTCCTATTTAATACGTGTAGGGTATAAAAAAATAATTTTAATAATTGAAAATTAAATGAATTGGGACTAATAACAAAAAAAGTTTTTAAGTACTAATAATAATAATATAAACACACACAACACCTATTTGGTTCAAATTTAATGAGATATCCATAAATCATTTTAAAACCATAAAAGCTGTTATTAATTTGATCGTAAGATATAGCAACCCAAATTAACTTTACAATACTAAAAACATTTTCTAATTAGACTATCTATTAAAAAATATTAATAATTCTTAATGATTTATCTATTTAAAAATATTAAAAAACAAAAAAACTTGAAATAAATGAAAATATATTTATTTCAATTCAATTACAAAAGTGAAAAAATTTGAATTATTAAATTTTGTGATAAGAAGCTAATCAAAGAATAATATATTTAATAATTCAAATTTTTTAAAATTGCAATTATTTTAAATGGTTATACTATGTGCCTATTAGAAAAGCTTATAAACGCAAAATATGCAATAAATGTATTTCTAAAATACAATTACAAATTTAGAACTTTTCATATAATTCATTTAAATTTAAAAATAAACTTTACATAAATGCAACAGGTAACTTTGAATATAGGTTAAGTAACGTACACAATGCCTTAATTATATATCACCTATGGTAATAATTCAACAAAATATATGATATAATAAAAAATTAAAAAAAGGAATGTAATCGTTTATTCAAAAATATTTTGTTTTTAATTTATTAAATATTATACATAATATGTTTTATGCTAAAATTCTTAACCTTTTAAAAATATAACAGTGTTAAAAAAAAAGGGAAATAGTGATACTGCTTTTAAGATATATGTTTTTTGAGTGATACTGCTTTTAAGATATATGTTTGTTAGTTCTTGAACATTTCCAAGGTTCCAGAACCCGAAACCATGGTACGACTTCGCCCATTTGCAGTCCCCGTCATACTTTCAATACTAGTTAACCCTTGTACCAAATTGGAACATTATATCTTAACTTTAAGTTACTCTTTTTATTATCTTCGGTTATAAGGTTTCAAACCTTGGGGGTCTAAGAGAGGTACTGAACCACTACCTCAATTGGTCTAAAATTAGGGGGACGAGAAGGAAATAGTAAAGAACACCCTTGTGCCAAATTTGAAGCTTCTACATTTGTTTCAAGTTACTATCTTTATCAATTTCGAAAATATTCTTTAAGGTCTTCGGAACTGTGTGGCTGGTCCTCAACCCACTACTGCAATCGGTCCCAAATTTCAAGGACACTAAGGAAATAGAAAGAGACACCCTGATACCAAATTTGGAGGTTCTACCTACATTGGTTTCGGAATTATGCTCGTTTGGCGTAAATTAGATCAAAAAGTTCAAAGTTCCGAACCCATTGTCCAATCCTCAACGTACGCCATCGCCACCGTAGCTTCATTACCAATAACCTACAGCACAAATTTGATGAAGCCTCATTAGTTGTTGAGTTATCGTGATTTTTTCTATATGTTCGTCAGCCCTGAGACCGTTTAAAAGATGCAGAATCCGAACCCATGGACTGATTTCGCCCATATGCAGTCCGCGCTGTACTTTAAATACTAGTTAACCCTTTTTCAGAAATGGAACGTTCTATCTTAATTTTAAGTTACTATTTTTAATAATTTCGATTACAAGCTTTTAAAGCTTTGGAGGTCTAAGACGGGTTCTGAACCACCACTCCAATTGATCCCAAATTAGGGGGGCTCGCAAGAAATAGTAAAGAACGCCCTTGTGCCAAATTGGAAGCTTCAATTTTTTCAAGTTGCTATCTTTATTAATTTTACAGAAATGCTTTAAGGTCTTCGGAAATGTTTGGCTGGTCCCCGACCCACTACCCCAATGAGGCCAAAATTTCAAGGACACTAAGGAAATAGAAAGAAACACCCTGATACCAAATTTGGAGATTCTATCTTCATTGATTTCGAAATTATTAGTGTCCTTGAAATTAATTAAATAGTTTAAAAGACCTTAAAGCATATTTTCGAAATTAATAAAGATAGTAACTTTAAACAAATGTAGAAGCCTCAAATTTGGTACATAGGTGTTCTGTACTATTTCTTTTGTATCCCCCTAATTTGGAATCAATTGGAGTGGTGGTTCAGTACCCCTATTGCATATGGGCAAAATAGGACCATTGTTGCGGGTTCTGAAACCTTTGAAAAGTTCAAGAGCTAACAAACATATATCTTAAAAACAGCATAACTCAAAAACTAATGCTGCTATTTTGATGAAATTTAAACTCTAGATAGCTAGTAATGAAAGTACCATGGGAATTGGTTCTTGTCGAGTTCGGATAATGAGTTCGGATTCTAGAAGCTTTTAATCGGTTTGAGGCCAAACGAGTATCATTTCGAAGCCAAAAATTATATTTCCTATTTCCTATATGACACCAAAATTTAGACATAATTGTAGTGGTGGTTCAGGTGTCTCCTAAGAAATCCCAAAATTAAAAAGCTTATCTTCGAAATTCATGAAGATAGAAACTTTAAATTTGATACAAGAGGGTTCTTTCCTATTTCCGTTTTTATTTAACACATTTATGTTAAATAAAATACATTATACAAAATATGTTTTATAAATTAAAAACAAAATATTTTTTTAATAAACGATTAAATTCCTTTTTTTAATTTTGATTATATCATATATTTTATTAAATTATTATCGAAGGTGATATATAATTAAGACATTGTGTACAATACTTAAGCTATATTCAAAGATACTTGCTGCATTTATGTAAAATTTATTTTTATGTATAAATGAATTGTATAAAAAGTTCTAAATTTGTAATTGTATTTTAGAAGTACATTTATTGCATATTTTACGTTTATAAGCTTTTCTAATAGGTACATAAACTAACAATTTAAAATAGTTGCAATTTTATAAAATTTTAATTTATTAAATATATTATGCTTTGATTAGCTTTTTGTCATAAAATTTAATAATTTAAATTTTTTCACTTTTTAATTGAATTAAAAAAAATAAATTTTCATTTATATCAATGTTTGTTTGATTTATTTGATATTTTTAAATAGATAAAGTAGTTAAAAAATGGTTTTAGTATTATAAAGTTAATTTGGTTAGCTATATCTTACGATCAAACTAATAACAGTTTTATGGTTTTAAAATGACTTATTCATATCCCATTAAATTTGAACTAAATAGGTGTAGGGTATTTCCAAGTTGCACCGACTGACTATTTCTTTACTTGTTTATATGTTTCTTGGCCCTTCGAACAATTTAAAGGTCCAGAACCCGAACCCATGGGCCGATTTCGCCCACATGCAATCCCCGCCGTACTTTAAGTACTAGTAGTCTACAGTTAAAATTTCATCAAAATAGCTTCATTAGTTTATGAGTTATCGTGCCTACGGACGGTCGGACGGTCATAGGTATATCGACTCAGGAGGTCACGCAGATCACAAATATATATACTTTTCCATATCTGGCTCGTTCCCTTTAGGTGGTTTAAAACTCCATACCAAAGTTAATATACCCTTCTCCTATTTCATAGGTGTAGAGTATAAAAGTAGAAAACAAATCATTTTTAATTCGTAACTGTCAAATTTATGTATAAAGAGCAGTTCCAAAATTTGACAATTTATAAAATAAAAAATAAATAATACGATGATATGTTTGTATTGTGTAAGACTAAAATTGTACTAAATGTGAGTAAATTTATATAAAATTGTACTTTTGTTTTACAGAAAAAAATTTTTTGAGAGCCGGTTATTAGTATTACACAACGAAAACCTAACCTAGAATTGATTTTTAATTTACAAAACGTCAAAATTTGGAACTGCTTTATTTCTATTTCAACATTAAAATAATCAAAGCAATTGTTAACTTTATTTCAGTGAAAAAATAGAAAACAAATTATTTTTAATTCGCAACTGTCAAGTTTATGTATTTAGAACAGTTCAAAAATTTGATGTTTTATAAAATGACAAATAAATTACATGATGATATGTTTTTATTGTAAAGACTAAAATCTTACCAAATGTGAGTAAATTTAAATAAAACTGTACCTTTGTTTTACACAAAAAATCGTACTGACATTATTACACAACTATATATATATTTCGTTATTACACAACGAAAAATATCATAGAATTTGTAATTTTATAAAACGTCAAAATTTAGAACTGCTATGTAGAATTCTATACTACACTCATAATTCAAATTAAACGTTTTAGTTCACTTATCTGTTTGACACTATTTCATAAAAAATCGGTTTGAAATTGTTTATGATTGTTTAGGTATGTACATTTACAATATTGAATTTTATATTCTTCTTTTTCTAAAATTTTGCGTTAAGGAAAAAGTATAAATAAAAATTTCACAGGTGTACGTGTAATGCAACCTATTCAACTTCGCAAGTACGCATACCAAGTTGAAAATATTGTGTAAGGGATGCATAACAACAAAACAGGTCCATCATGTATGGGATGTATAATAATAAATTTAAAGGTATAAGTATTGCCGTTATTAATTATCGTGTGTAATATATTTATAATAATTTTAATGTGCAATATTTTTTTACATGTTGGCAAGGTCTCGTCAACACTTGTGTATTATATATATGAAATATGATTTAACAAAAAATTTGTGTTTATATACTACTTTGTTAACCAGAAAATTAAAAAAGTAGCTAAATACAAATGGAATTTAAATTTATTTATCATACTAATATGTATCTTTTAATGGCATTATTTAAATTCAACAATTTTTTAAAAAAGAATCTCCATTAGAACTTATGAATCACAAGCTTAGTTATAACATAAATACATATTTAAATTTAAATAAGGTAAATTATTTAATTATGTTAACCACAAGAAAAAAAAACAAAATAGTTGTATTTATTTTTTTATTTTATTTTAAAGTTATATTATTTTATAATAAAGATATAATAAGGAAGAACAATTCATGATAAGAAAATTCATACTTTTAATCGCAACAAGTGTAACTTAAAAAAAATATTTTTACTATTCTGATTTTAAACAAAGAAAAATAGTGACCCCAAGATTATTCATAACAAAAAAAATTAAAAAATTTTATTTAATAGTAAAAATTTCATTTTGTGGAAAGTGTGGTGGATTCGAGTAGCTGCCATACAACTTGTTATTTTATATGAGCATTACTCTACACCTAATGAAGCTGGATGTCTGAAATTTTACTAAAAATAGTTTAGTGTGATGGCCAAAGTTGCTGCACAATTTGGTTGGTCTACGGCAGTGCGTTCGAGTATCTGCCATACAACTCGTTCTTTTATATGAGCATTACACTATACCTAATAAAGCTGGGTATCTCAAATTTTGCCAAAAATAGTTTAGTGTAATGGCTAAAGTTACAGAAAAAATTTGGTTGGTCTACTGCAGAGGGGTTCAAGTAGTTGCCATACAACTCCTTCTTTTATATGAATATTCCACTACACTTAATAAAGCTGTATGAAATTTTACCAAAAGTAATTAACCGGATGGTAAAATGTATATGTTACGGTCATACGCGTATCCCAGAGATGACACAGTCTACTCTACTACACTTTTCCTCGTTTTTAACTAAGATTTTTTATTTGTTTTTAGAAACTTAGACATTAACTTAGAATTTATTTTAAAAACATAATATATTGTAAGCTTTTTTTTTTTTTTGTTTCCTAAGGGAGGAAAAAACCTTCAAAAGGCAGCTGGTAACCTAATCCCCCAGGTAGATCTCATACTACTCCCCCAGGTAGATCTTTTACTACACTAAAACAACCTCCCCCCGTAGCCAAAATAACGGGATAAGCACCCTAGCTGCTTGCGCAGTATTATATCTGAAAAGTTACTACTAGCCATAAATATAAATGACTTTTAAGGGTTGAATGTGCAACCCAGGAGGTATAAGTTGACATTCTTCTTGAATTTTTGCGTTTTAAATGAATTGGGAAACACATATGGGGGTAATGTGTTCCACAATTTGGAGGTGCGACTCAGAAAAGAGTTCCTAAATTTCAGAGTTCTTGTTCTGAAAAGCTCAACTGTATATGGATGTAATTGAGCTGCAGACCATGTGTTACGGCGGTAGGGTTTGATTTTAGGCATCATGTTTTTGATTTCTTTTGAAGTATTGCCTAGAAGATATTTATAAAAAAGACAAGCAGCTCCTACATTACGGCGGTGACTTAAAGACGTTAAGTCTTTTGTGACGTTATCATCATTGATAATACGAACAGCTCTCTTTTGTATCTTATCCAGATATTGAAGATCGGTGCTGGGAGCCCCAGCAAATATGTGAGAGTTATACTCAAGTCTCGGCCGAATATAGGTTTTATAAATTTGTAATAGATTTGGAGGTGTAAAGTATTTCCTACTCCTACCTAAGAATCCCAGGCATTTCGCGTCTTCTTTTGCGACCGAAAAAATGTGGCCGTTCCACGAAAGTTTTGCATTTATTTCCATGCCTAGAATTCTTAATGATTCGGTGTTTTGAATACCTACATTGCCAAAAGAAATGTTTAGTAAAGAATCGCGTCGCTTGGTTGATAACAAACAGCTTTGAGTTTTTGAAGCATTAAAACTTACCCTGTTCACGCTTCCCCAATCTTGAATTATTTGGAGATCATTATTTGAGGAACTTGAAACTTTGGTTCGTTAATTGTTTACGGATGTTGAGGTCAGCTGCTCTCTCAAAAAGGTAAGAGCAATCAAGAGTGCTGTCATCAGCAAAGCTATGAATTTTATTGGAGGTAATGGATAGAAGATCATTGATAAATATTAGAAATAAGGTTGGTGATAGGACCGAGCCTTGAGGGACACCAGCATTGATTTCAAAATTTTTGAAAGTAAAACCATCCAATACAACTTGTATTGAAGGGAGTGAAAGGAAAGATTCTATCCATGAATTGAAGATTTTTCCTAGACCAAAAGCTTCTAGCTTTTTTAGTAGCGCGGCATGCCAAACGCGATCAAAGGCTTTGGGTATATCTGGAGCGATTATGATCGTCTCGAAATAGTTTTCCAAGCAACGACCCCAGTTTTCAGTCAAAAATGTCAACAGATCACCTGTTGATCTATTTGACCTAAAACCATATTGTTGGTCTCTTATGAGGTCATTACTCTCCAGATATCTTTTTAAATGGAAATTAATTATTAACTCCATAACCTTTGATAGTACTGATGTTAGAGCAATTGGTCTATAATTTTCAGGATTGCTCTGGGTACCCTTTTTTGGGATTGGCTGGACATAAGCAACTTTCCATATAGAAGGGTAAGTTTCAGAAACAAAGGATATGTGAAAAAGTTTGCTTAGTGGACCAGCTAGGGTGTTAGCGCATTTTTGAAGGATAATTGGTGGAATATCGTCAGGACCAGCAGGTTTGTGAACATTCAGACCCTTAAGAACTTTAGCAACAACTCGTGGGCGAAAATATATTTTTTTAAGTTTTGAATTTGCTGGTACATAGACCGGAGGAGAGGCTGTTGTTGCCGGCAGTGTTGAATTGAGTGCGAGAGTATAAGCACTATGGCTTGAACAGTCTGGTATACGAGTAGGTTCTTTCACCAATTGTGTAAGTTGGTAAAGAGCGCTAAAAAGTTCTACATGTTTGCCTTCTGCCGATGTATGAGGAGAGTATATAAGCCAATTTTTATTGTGGATATTGAAATCGCCTGCTACAACGATTTCAGTTTCGGGATTGTCCCGAAGGATGCTAATTATAGAATCCGAAAAAATATCAAATTCTACAATTGTGTTCTCTTTCGAAATATTTGGATTTCTGTACAAAAAACAGAAATGCGTTGAATGGCCACCAAAAATAAATTTGGTCCAAACATAGTTAAACTCTGGATTCTCCTATTTTATATTTCCCTTATATGTCCCTATTTTATATTTATCCAGAATTTGGTAGGCCGTATCGTTACGAATATAAAGAGCAATACCTCTACCTAAAAAATTAGCTTACTCCTTTTTTCTTTGTTAATTAGTAATAATAAGTTATTTTCACTAAAATTAACAAATATAAAAACAAAAAAATAAAAATAAAAAAAAAAAAATAGAAATAACAACAAAGCACAAATAAATTTTTTTTTGCTTATTTAATTAGTAATAAGTTATTTTCACTAAAATTAAAAAATATAAAAACAAAAAAAAATAAAAAAAATAAAAATTTATGCTTAATTTAAGTTTTAGTTATTCCAATTTTTTTAATTTTATTTCTTTTAAATTAATAATAAAAAAAAAAAAATTAAAGTTTATATTTAAATAAATGAATGAAGAAAAAAAAAATTTTTGTAATAATATATAAATTATTAAAAAGATAATAAAAACTAAAAGATTACTGTGATTTAAGCCTACTCGACGATCTGACCAATGACGTAGTAGTAAAGGCACCGCCTTTCATGTGGAAGTTCTCGGGTTCAAACCCCGGTCAGATCATATCTAATAAAAAAATATCGTAATAGTTTATATCGTAATATAAATTATGATTTAATAAAAATATATAAATAACTCTGGCGTAAGATTATAGATGGCACACAAAGTTAACATTTGTGCATTCCTTATACAATAGCTACAGTCGAGTAATCAACGGCTTAGTGAATATTATGATTAAAGAAACTGAAGCCTAGTTTAAAATAAACTTGGTGAATGCCCTATACTCCTTAAAGGAGTGGAAAAGGAAAAAAAAAGAGAATCCTACTCGACGATCACTTAAGGTAAGGCTGCCTTGGGCACCGTGATTCTTTACAATCACTTAAAATTAAAGATTTTTATATTAAAATAATAAAAATAAAAACAAGTAGAGAAACAGTCAGTCGGTGCAACCATCTTAGTAGAAATACCCTACACCTACTTAGTTCAAATTTAATGAGAAGTCTATAAGTTATTTTAAAACCATAAAAGCTTTTATTAGTTTGAGCGTTAGATATAGCTAGCAAAATTAATTTTATAATACTAAAAAAATTTTCTAATTATTTTATCAATTCAAAAATATTTACAATTCTTACTAATTTATCTATTTAAAAATACTAAACAATAAAGTACAAAATTAAATATTTAAAACTTTTATCCAATTCAATAAAATTTTACAGACATGCAGCATTTATTTCTCTTCAGGATTTTTAGCTGTAGTGCATTTATTGTTGAATGATTTAGTACCCTTGATTAAATATTTCAATTTTAAATAATTTTTAAATTTATTCTCTTATTTTACTTATTTTTTAATGTTTTATATAATTAAACTCAAAGTTATTCTAAAGAATTATTAATTTGTATTAATATAAATATAAAAGTTTATATAATTTCATGGTTTTTAATGTTAGTTAAAACCATAAATGTTTTCATTAGCTTTTTATCACAAAATTTAATAATCAAAATATGAAATAAATGTATTTCTAAAACACAATGCAAAACTAGAACGAAATAAATTTTACAACTTAAGTATCGTACACAATTTCTTAATTACATATTACCTATGGTAATAATAAAAATTAATAACAAAAAAAATTGCATCGTTTATTAAAAAAATATTTTGTTTTTAATTTACAAAATATAATACATAGTATGTTTTATAGTAAAACTCAGAGCCTTTTAAAAATATAAAAGTGTTCAATAAGAACGTAAATAGGACATAGTGTACCAAATTTGATTTTTTTATCTTTATTAATTTCGAATTTATTATGCTTTAAGGTCTTGGGAGTAGTGGGAGTGGTACGCAAACCGCTATTCCAATTCATTGTTATATAGTAAAACTCTTAGCCTTTAAAATATAAATAAGTAAAAAAACAGCCAGTAGGTGCAACTGACTTAGAAATACCCTACACCTCTTTGATGATAATTTAATGAGATATCCATTAGTTATTTTAAAACCATAAAAGCTGTTATGAGTTTGATCGTAAGACATAGCTAACCAAATTAACTTTATAATACTAACAACATTTTCTAATTACTTTATATATTTAAAAATATTACAAATTCTTATTAACTTATCTATTTATAAATTGTTCCAAAATTAGTACAGAACACCTATGTGCCAAATTGGAAGCTTCTACATTTGTTTCAAGTTACTATTTCTATTAATTTCGAAGATATACTTTAAGGTCTTCGAGACCCAAATTTCAAGGACACTAAGAAAATAGGAAAGGACACCCTGATACCAAATTTGGAGGTTCCATCTTCATTGGTTTCGGAATTATTCTCGTCTGGCCTAAACTCGATCAAAAATGTCTAGGTTCCGAACCCATAGTCCAATCTCAACCGTACGCAATTCCCGCCGTAGTTTCATTACTAGTAACCTACAGCAAAAATTTGATGAAGATCGCATCATTAGTCGTTGAGTTATCGTGATTTTTTATATATGTTCGTTAGCCCTTGGATCGATTAAAAGGTAAATCCACGCTGTACTTTCAGTCCTAGTAACCTACAGTTATATCAAGATAACATACAAACAAACTATCGCTTTTATATATATAGATATATAAAACGAAACTACTTTTGGCAAAATTTCAGACATCCAGATTTAATAAGTCTTAGGCAGGTACTCGAACCCGTGGACCAAAATGGCTGGATTTAAATAGCGATAACGGCTATGGCATAAAACCGAATTTGTGAAAATTTCGAAGTCCTATCTTCATTATTTTTTGAGTTATCGTGCGGACGGACGGATATACAAAGCTAAATTTTTCGATTCTGATCCGACTTATACACTTGAGTCTATATCTATCGAATGAAATAAAGGAGTTGTCCGATAAATTAGAAAAATTGACGGTACCAACGCCTGCGGTTAGTTACAAACCAATTTCGATTAATACTTTAGTATCTTGCTCAGAGGGGTTAAATTTAGCTAAAAATGTAACAGAACTTGATGATACCCAAGCGAGATACCCATCCTATCGTCAAGATGTTAAAATTGCAATGATGTTGTCATACTCATGTTCCGTCAAAAGATCGTTATATGTCTTGGCACATGAATTAAGTATATTAAGACAAGGACGACTAGACACTAACGAATACTACGGCAATATTGAACGACAATTAACACTTTTAAAGGAAAAAGTAATGATGGATTATTCAGGAACTGACGACATTATAAACAGGCTTGGCGAAAAGTATAGGGATGATGCTCTTTGTGTGTCCAGGACTTAATAAACCATTAGGGGATATTCTTTCCTCCAGTAGACCAGCCGACTTGCAATCAGCCCTTACACTATCCCAGGAATTAAGCATGAATCACCAAAGGCACCAGTTTGCGAGTGCTTTTGCGTGTCACCCTTATAATGGGAGTGGAAATGTAATGAAGGCAAACGGAAATATTTTGCCTCAGAGAAACTCACCACAATTACAGAAATTTTTATATCCTTTAAAGCCTGATATTACACCTACACCAATTAACCTGAATCCATCGACGAGAAGATTCAACCTAAATTTTCAAAATCGAATTCAACGGGGCCAAGTTAATAATAACTTTAAACCAAACGTAAATTAAGGTCTCCGACAAGAAAATATAAACAAAGCTAGGGATTCTGTAACAACTGCAATAATCGCTGTTGTTCATTATCATTTAAGAGCAGAAGAGAAGTGCTCTACTGAAACACCGGAATTTGACAACCCGTCGGAACCTCCAGAGAGGTTTTGTGAAGAGGAAAGTCAAACTGAGTAATTCGAATATAATGATGAGGTTAATTTTTTTTGATTAAAGTCACTTCTTCCTTATAAAGAGAAGAAGTTAAATAATCAAACAAAATGAAAAATCTTAATTTACACAGGGTCCTCAAAATTATATAAAAACCTTATCCATATTAAAAAATTTAAAATTTAAAAAAACCTTTTAAAATTAAAATTATAAATGGCGAAACTATGATATTTCAAAAAGCGGAAATGTTACTATGAAATCATTTTGCTCATATTTTCTTACTCCTAGAATTGAGCTCTTTCGAAATTATCTTAAGATACAATTTCGTCTTGTATCGATACAAAACAAGGAATACTGTATCACAAATAAGGCTCCGAAAAATACTGTATCAATATTTTTCAAGCGTAAACAATTTTGAAATAGGAAACTCCGAAATACCAGAAAATGTGTCAAAGTCCTTTAACAGTGAGATGAATTAATTAACACATGTTTTTGCTGATTCTGATTCATATCTAGGCAAGTTATGCATCACACACAGGAAAACACCTCATCCACTAATCACAGCGAAGAGTCCTGTACGGCTGTCATTCGTTCAGTACCAAATTTTTTTTTATTGTTTTCGAAATATATAGTACTCACCGAAGCCGAATCGAATTATTATAAAAAGAAAATAGTTTTTCAAAATTTTATGAGGCATACAATTGGGTTTCATAGAAACTACAATGAGATCGTATTATTACTTCAATCAAATTACTTCCCCTCTTTGCGGAAATAAAGGAAATATTTTATAGCGAATAGTGAAATTTGCCATCAAGCTAAATACAAAAGACTTCCTATAGAAGAGACCACAGGGGAAAAAAAAATTAGGGAATATTACACATCGATATTTTCTCAACATCAAACAAGTTATTCCTGACATGTACCGATAAACTTTCAAAGTTTACTATCTTGGAAACAATTTTGTCAAACTCGGTTGTAGATATTAAACCGGCCTTAATAAAAATTTTTAGTTTATTCAAAACACCAGACTAATAGTGACGGACAACAACAATTTACGGCCATTGGCTCGCCGTACTGCAATCCCCGCCGTACTTTCAGTCCTAGTAATCTACAGTTTAAATTTCACCAAGATAGCTCCATTATTTTTTGAGTTATCGTGCGTACGGATGGCTTTATCGACTCAGGAGATCACGCTGATCACAAATATATATATTTTTCCATATCTAGCTCACTTCTTTTAGGTGGTTACAAACACCATACCAAAGTTAATATATCCCTTTACCTATTCTATAGGTGTATGGTATAAAAAAGAAAATAAGAAACTTAACGAAAAACTGTTGGCGATTATTAAGGTAGTTCATCAACTAGAATATGCTAATATCAGTAAACAAATCTAAATAAGAGGTGATTATGAAAGTTTAAAAAATGTGGATGATATTGCTAGCAAAACATTAATGCTGCGAAAGCTATAAACGTAAACATCTCAGCACAAGATATCCTCAATATCTATATTCTTCGAAAATATAAAGTAAAATCAAAAAATGGGAATGAACACTAAAAAATGCTTGCAAAGATAGAACTCTCTACTTCAATAACAAAAACAAATTTTATGGAAAAAAGAAAAATTTTTAAAGACTTTTATTTGTAGTTAAATACTTTAATTTTTTTGATTCGTTGACAAATGAAACTAACAAACTCTTCAACTATTCTAAAAAATTGAAAAAAATTGTACAATTAATAATGTACAATTATTTATTTTTTAATTTTTTCAATTTTTATTTTTTTCTTTTCAATTTGAATTTAATTTTTGTTATATTTCATTCAATTTAATTTCATTATTTTAGTTTATTTTTTTTTTTTTCATTAATATTATTTATGAAAATTCCTATAGATTTAATAATATTTTAATCACAGAAATACCAAAATTGAAATTTAAAATATTTGGGGTGTATAGATCACCCAGTTCTTCTAATTCCATTATAGATTTTTTAAACAAAATTGATCAATTGACTCATAGTTTTATGAATTCATTCTTAGTTGGTGATCTTAACTTGGATCTTTTAGATAATGAAAATAGATATATTCAAATAACACATATTCACTAAATTCTAATGGATTTAAAATCTTAAATTCAATTTCACCTTTAAGAACGAAAATTTAAATTAAAGTTAATTTATTTGCGAATGGATTAAAATTATTGATTCTAATTCACGACAATAAATTAAACAAAAAAACTAAAATTTTTTAACCATTTATGACAAGTAAATTATTAAGTCTATCGAGAGAAAAGGAAAGATTATATAAATTAACAACGCAATACCCTGAAAATTTTTACATAAAAAATGAGTTAAAAAAGATAAGAAACCGGTTTGAAAATAAAAAGAAAACAAAAAAGAAGTAGTTTATAAATTATCAGTGTACACAAAATTTAAGTAAACCAAAAAAATTATGGCAAATAATAATTATTCTTTATATAACAGGCCTATAAAAAACAATATTGATTATTTACCTAAAAATATTAATTATAACAGGCACATGATACATGACCCAAATGAAATTGTTGAATGCTTTATTAAATATTTTGTATCAATTAATAATAATAATGTAATATATTCAGGGTGAGACGAAAATAATTTTGAATTAGATCTTTTATCTGACGAAAATCTTTTAGTATTTACTACTTAAACGGTTTCTGTGTCATTGATATTAGAGTATTTAAAGGCCATTAGAAATAACATTGCAAGTGGATATGATTGCATGTCTGCAGGTGATCTGAAATGTCTCTTAAATAGCAAAATTAGTCTGCTAACCGAAGTTTTCAATAGTTGTATTAATAATTATCAACTTCCTAATAGACTTAAAATTGCGCGAATTACCCCTTGCATAAAGAGGGATTATAATTAGATTTAAATAATTATCGAAGAATATCATTCCTTCCAATTATTTCTAAACTTCTTGAAAAAGTTATTTTTAGTCAAATATGGAGCCATCTTATTAGTTTTAACATAAATAATAAAAATAAATTTTGGTATGTTCCAACTTCAAGTACAACCTCTGCTTATGTTGAAGTTGTGAATATGATTCAATCATCGTTATCCAAAAATAATGTAACAGGTTTAATTTGTTTTGACCTACAAAAAGCATTTGACTCAATAGATCATGAAGTTTTATTGAGAAAACTTAAAAAATCGCACTTTTCAAATACTGATATCCTTTATTGAATAAATTGGTAAATCATTTTTGTATTGTTTCTATATTTAACTTGATAAAAAACAACTTGATTTAAAATATCTTAAAAGTGAGTTTATTTTGGCACATCCTTTTATCTTAAGTGCGCGGCGATGTTAATTTTGAAATTATTCTTGGCTTCGAGCTCACAACCAAACATTTTTAAGGGTTCGTTTTTATTACTATTTTCGTAATAAAATTCTTCACAATTATTCAGAAAAAAGGAAATTTTTAACAGTGTTGATGTTATAAGTAAACGTTCTTTTTAATTTATAATCGCGTCTAGATATGTCAGAATATTATTGATAATTACGTTCAAATAATGGTGAAAAAGGAATTTCAAAAATAATCTTTTCTATTTAATATTTCAAACAAGGAGAATGTGCATTTGATGTTGGATTGAACGTTTCCATGAAGGATTTTGAGTGTTACAGGGTTGATCTTTGATTTCAATTTGGGACTACATATTTTGTTGATTATACTTATTTTAGTACCTGTATCTAAAATTAAAATTTAAAATTTTTGTTTGGGTTTTTATTATTATATAGAGTAATTTTCTGGGGCATTTGTGCGAAAATTTTGTTTCATAGTTTCGTTATTATTAACATTCAATGAAACATCCATTGGTTCAAAATTTTGATTCTATTTTGAGTTATTTCACTACGATAATAATAGGAATTTGAGTTATTGTGACTATAGCTTCTGGAGCGATTGGATCGCGTTGGTTTGACCTATTAAAGTTTTGTGGCTGAGAATTTAATGAGTCACGATTGTTGTAATAATTTTGACGGCTACTTATTTGAATATTTTGACTGTAGGAATTGTTTGCAGAATTATTAGTAACATTTTGTCGTTTATTATTGTTGTAAAAGCCTCATGTGTTCTTCACAATTTTTTATTAAGTAGGAAGGACGAACCTCTTTAATGCTGGATTCAAAGTATAGTTGCAAACATAAATAATTCAACGGATGAGCAATTTGTTCTAAGCACAAGTAGTGGTCAAATGAAGAATGCATTCAAATAAGTAAAAAGCTTTATTAAATAAAGACAATATTAACTTGAATGAGTAGAAAAAAATAAAAACTAAAAAAATATTTAGAATATTAAATTAAATAGAATAAAAAGATTTAAAAAAAAATTCAGATGTGAATAAGAAACCTGTTGGAAGACTGCAATTATTGTTGATGCTGACACATGTTTAAAATATTTTTCAAAATTTAATTTTTTCTACTTCTTTCACCAATATATTATCTTGAAGGTCCATAATTTTAAGATCAACCTTGAACATTTTTGAATTATTTGACTTGTTTTCATCTATTAAATAACTTTTCTTTATGAGGGTAATGGCAATGGTGAAGGTGATGGTGCTCCAACTGAAGAAAATGTTCTAAATAATTATGGTGGTTTTAATTCAAAAAATTCATTATCTAAAAAAAAAAAATAAAGAACATTTTAATATAGAATAAAAATTTTACTTCTGTTTTTTTAATATACGTACCATAACTTTCTTCCATCATTTATTTAAAGTTCAATGAAGGGGAATTTATAAAAATATCCGTCATTGAAGAGTAAAACGGCGAGCCATCGCTGGGACTAACTGTTTTGTTTTCATTTCTAAGTAAAACAATGAAAATAAATTGAAATTAGCAATTCTATATTACTAGTAGATTTACCCGGCGTTGCCCGCGAGCGTGCAAATTGTAAAAAACCAATTTTTGGCCAATTTTTCGAAATACTGCATTGGTTTAAGAGAAAGCCTCAAAAAAATATTTCCGAGTTCCGTTAACTCTTTGACATTTTGGAAAATGTCAATTCAACTGACAAAGTACATAGTCGCGCTTTTTTTTGTGCTCCATAATTTTTATTTAAAATTTTATAATTTTTTTTTTTTTTTATTTTAAGTTAAAACTTTTATGATAATATAATATTGAAAAACTAACAAATATTAAAAAATTAACGAATATCAAAAAAAAAAACAAAAAACCAGCAAGATTAAATTGCACTATAATTTTTCCTTGTTTTATTATTACTGGGAATGAAATGGCCAAGACGTGTTCCACTTGCCGTGGAAACATTACTGGTAATTCATAGGGAGTGCAATGCAGTACAGTGTGTCGTGGTTTTTTCCATATTCGGTGCGCATCAGTCACAAGGGAACTTTATGAAGCAGGTATTGCAACCTGGAAATGTCCAAAGTGTCCTTCAAATGAGAATGAATCTATGGTAATCATTGAAGAAAATAATGATAATGATGCATAATACAATCTTGTTGAGGACAATTGATTACGATTTAAATTATGCTAAAAAATTATCTAACTTTGATTTCACAAATTGTTCCCTGGATAAAATGGCACAATACTTAAAGGGTTTATGCTCCGTTGTGATTCAAATACAAGAATCAGTGATTGAAATTTAAAAATCCCAAAATTTCTTTATCGTCCAATTAAATGAAATTATTAAACACAATAGCAAAATTGTCAAAGAAAATCAAACTTTACAAGAACAATTAAAAAAATCCGAAAACAAAAATATTGACCTGGAACAAAAAATAAACAAAATTGAAGCAAAATTGGATGAGACACAACAACAAAAAAACAATAAAAATATAATAATTGCTGGACTTTCACAAGAAGTACCAAATTCAAAAGAGATAGTTCTTAAAATAGCCAGGAAAATTGATGCGGATATTAAGTCGGAAAATATCCTGAACGTTACCGACATAAAAAATCAAAGACAGCCTGGAAATAATGCATTATATCTTGTAGAACTAAACTCTGAAGAAGCGAAAAATGAGGTAATGATGAAGAAACGGAAAAAAACATATATTCACATCAGAAATTTTTGTGGGAAGTCAAAATAATAATGAAATTTTTCTTCGCAATCACCTCACTCCAATGCAATCGAAGCTCTATTATGAAGCCAAAACGATCAAAGAAGCACACAATTTTCAATTTCTTTGGATTAAGAACAATCAAATTTTCTTACGTCAAACGGCTGCAAGTAGGGTTTATCAAATATCTTCTTTTAATGATATTCAATTTGTCAAAAAGGTATTTAAGAGCTTGGTTTAATTACAAATTATTATTACACAGTTTTTTAAAATTTATACCTTTTCTTTATTTAATCAATAAGAATTTCTCTTTACATAATTGCTTTAATTTACTAATTAAAAAACGATTGTATATTCAAATTAATTATTTTATTACTAATTTTATTAATTATTTCTTATTTACACTTTATTACGTAACATTAAACTACAATTTAATTTTATATTCAATATTTTGCTTCGTGACTTTCTTAGTTATTTTTCCAAATACAAGCACTTTATATTACTATTTAAACACCAAATTTTTTAATACAAATTTTAGTTCAAAAAATAATCATAAACTTTTACTGAATATTAAAAAAACAAAAATTATTCTTTTCGGTAATAAATTATACAGTAGTTTTAATATGATTTATAGAAACACCGCTATAGAAGTAGTAAAAAACTATAACTATCTTGGACTAATTTTAGATAATAAATTAAATTGGTATGATCATATTGATCATATTTTCAAAAAAACAAGCCCATATATTTCTATTCTACGACGTCTGATACATAATTTTTTCTTCATATGTTTTGTCAAATATTACCTATCTCAATCCTATATAGTCTGGAGCTCCACAAATTGCATTAAATAAAAGAAACATTCTCCATAAGAAAGCTATTAAAATAATTCACTTTCATTCTAATCTTTTTCCATTAAGATTGTAGTATACAGGTAGGTTCTTAAGTTTTGATAATATTTGCACACGTGAGTTATATATTATTGCTTTTAAAATTATCAACAATTTCATTAAACATAATTTTCTATTAAATTGAATGATTGATATACATAACCATAACACCCGGAGCAAGTCAAATTTTTATCTCACTCTTTTCAAAACCGAGAGGCAAAAAAATAACTGCCTTTATAATTGCCTAAAATTATACAATGAATTACCCTATGAATATAAATTAATTAGTAATATGCTGGAATTTAAAAGAAAAATAACAGAATTTATAATTGAAAGACACGTAAGTAATTAATTGAATTATGTAAACTTTAAATTAAATATAAAATAGTGAATTGAATTTTAAAATAGGTATTGAATTATAAAATATGTAAAATTGAACTTTGAAAAAAAAAAAGTAAATTGTTTTTTTGTTTTTGATTTTTTGTTTCATTCTATTTTGGTTTAATTTTTTTTTATTTTTTTTTTTATGATTACGTTGAATTTGTATAATTATAGTAAGAAAACAATGTGACCAAAAAGCTAAGGCTAGTGTCTTAAGAAAACAAATTATAATACACAATAAAATTATTTTTGTAAAATAAAAAATATGTGTTCTTCTTTCAGCATGGTGTTCACTCTATTAACAGACTTGGAATTTGTTAACATTTCCGCCCGACAATTTTCTAAAAAAAAATTTTGGAAGACTATTACGTTTAATTTTGCGAAATATTTCTTGTAGAAAGTCTCAAAAACAGGTTTGTTGAGTTTCGTTAACCCATTGCGGCACAGCAGCTTTTTACAGATTTTTTCGTTACTTTACTCTTAAGCAGAAACTTTTTAACAAATTGACTTGTGTGCGTACATTTATATACTTGTTCCTACGATTGGTGAAAAAAAAAATTTTATAGGTAAATTAGGTTCAATTTTTGAAAGTAGACTTCTTTGAATTAGGGAAATGTTTAAAAAAAAATTTTGTCGTGTTCTTTTAACAGTTTGCAAAACAGTTTGAACGATTATGTCTTATTTTCCTATTCGAGGTGCTTCTTAACAAATACTCGATACTCGAACTCGAGCAAATTCTACTAGAAGACAGCCAAATTGAAAAAGTAGAGCAGTTCAATTATTTAGGAAGCATGGTGGCATAAAATGGGGGAAAAGACGTTGATCTTGACACCAGAATAAATAAAGCTAGAGCTGCTTTTGGAACTCTATCAAACATATGGCAGTCAAATAATATAGCACTGCGTACAAAGCTAAAAATATTTGAAACGAACATCAAATCAGTACTCCTATACGGCTATGAAACATGGAAAATAACCGCCATTATCACCAAAAGGTTGCAGACGTATATAAACCGTTGTTTACGCCGTATCTTAAGAGTTCGTTGGCCGAAAATCATTAACAACACACACCTGCGGCAAAAAA
This sequence comes from Dolichopus griseipennis, assembly GCA_963082915.1. Lineage (NCBI taxonomy): Eukaryota > Metazoa > Arthropoda > Insecta > Diptera > Dolichopodidae > Dolichopus > Dolichopus griseipennis. The sequence continues at coordinate 116,638,134 of OY720441.1, forward strand.
CGCACCAAAAGATGAATGCGGTCGAGATCCGAGAGAGAAAATGGCGATGGATCGGACCTTGAGGAAGCCAGAAGAAAATATTGCAAGGTAATGTTTTGAGTGGAATCAACAAGACAGACGACGAGTGGGTAGACCCAGGAAAATATGCAGAAGTACTGTTGTGAAAGATTTTTTCATTCCTTTTAGCCTCTTAGCTGAAACGTGGTTACAGCTAAAAGGAATTGCTAGGGATCGTGAAAGGTGGAGAGGATTTGGTTCAAATTTAAAGACATATCCAGAAGTCATTTTAACACCATAAAAGCTGTTATTAATTTGATCGTAAGACATAGCTAACCAAATTAACTTTATAATACTAAAAACATTTTCTTATTACACTATCTATTAAAAAATATTACAAATTCTTACTAATTTATCTATTTAAAAATATTAATAAAAAAGAAAAAAACATGAAATAAATGAAAATATATTTATTCCAATTCAATTACAAAATGCAAAAATCCTAATTATTAAATTTTGTGATAAAAAAGATAATCAAAGCATAATATATATAATAATCCAAATTGCAATTATTTTAAATGGTTAGTTTATATACCTAATAGAAAAGCTTATAAACGCAAAATATGCAATAAATGTATTTCTAAAATACAATTCCAAATAAAGACCTTTTCATATAATTCATTTAAATATAAAAATAAATTTTACACAAATGCAGCAAGTATCTTTGAACATAGCTGAACCACTACAATTAAGTCTAAATTTCGGGAACACATAGGGAAAGGGAAATATATTCTTTGGCTTCGAAATTAAACTCGACCACAACCAATTCCCATGGTACTTTCATTACTAGTAACCTAGAGTTTAAATTTCATCAAAATAGCGGCATTATTTTTTGAGTTATAGTGTTTTTAAGATATATGTTTGTTAGCCCTTGAACTTTTCAAGGGTTCTAAAACCATGGTACGATTTCGCCCATATGCAGTCCCTGTCATACTTTCAATACTAGTACACAATTGGAACGTTCTATCTAAATTTTAAGTTACTAGTTTTATTAATTTCGATGATAAGCTTTTACACATTGGGGAGTCTAAAAGAGGTACTGAACCACCACACCAATTGATCCAAAATTAGAGGGACACGCAGGAATTAGTAAAGAACACCCATGTGCCAAATTTGAAGCTTCTACATTTGTTTCAAGTTACTATCTTTATTAATTTCGAAAATATGCTTTAAGGTCCTCAGAACTGAGTGGCTGGTACCCACCCACTATTCCAATTGGGCTCAAATTTCTAGGAAACTAAGGAAATCGAAAGCGACACCTTGGTACCAAATTTGGAGGTTCTATCTTCATTGGTTTCGGAATTATGCTAGTTTGGCCTAAATTCGATCAAAAAGTTCTAAGTGCCGAACCCATTGTCCAATCCTCACCGTACGCAATCGCCGCCGTAATTTCATTACCAGTAACCTACGGCACAAATTTGATGAAGATAGCGTCATTAGTTTTGAGTTATCGTGATTTTTTATATATGTTGGTTAGCGATGAAACCGATTAAAAGGTCCAGAATACAAACCCTTGGGCTGATTTCGACCTTATACAGTCCGCGCTGTACTTATAGTACTAATTAACCCTTGTACACAATGTGAACGTTCTATCTTAATTTTAAGTAACTATTTTTAGTTATTTCGATTATAAGCTTTTAAAACTTGGGAGGTCTAAGAGGAGTACTGAACCACCACTCCAATTGATCCAAAAATTAGGGGGACACGCAAGAAATAGTAAAGAACACCCTTGTGCCAAATTTGTAGCCTCTACATTTTTTCAAGTTGCTATCTTTATTAATTTTAAAGATATGCTTTAAGGTTTTCGGAAATGTGTGGCTGGTCCCCGACCCACTACTCCAATGGGGCCCAAGTTTGCAAGACACTTAGGAAATGGGAAGGGGCACCCTGATACCAAATTTGGAGGTTCTATCTTCATTGGTTTCGGATTTATGCTCGTTTGGCCTAAATTCGATCAAAAAGATCTAGGTTCCGAACCCATGGTCCAATCCCGAACTAACGCAATCACCGGAGTAAACTCATTACTAGTAACCTACAGCACAAATTTGATGAAGATAGCGTCATTAGTTGTTGAGATATCGTGATTTTTTATATATGTTCGTTAGCCCTTGGACCGATTAATAGGTCCAGAATCCGAACCCATGGGCCGATTTCGCCCATATACAATCCCCGCCGTACTTTCAGTCCTATTAACCTACAGTTAAAATTTCATCGAGATAGCTCGATTATTTTTTGAGTTCTGCTGTTTTTAAGATACATGTTTGTTAGCCCTTGAACTTTTCAAAGGTTCCAGAAACCGAAGCCATGGTACTATTTTGTCCATATGCAGTCCCCGTCATACTTTCAATACTAGTTAAATCTTGTACAGATTTGGAGCGTTCTATCTTAATTTTAAGTTATTATTTTTATTTATTTCGATGATAAACTTTTAAACCTTGGAGGGTCTAAGAGGAGTACTGTACTCAGAATGATCCAAAGTTAGGGAAACACGCAGGAAATAGAAATGAACACCCATGTGCCAATTTTGAAGCTTGAACATTTGTTTGAAGTTACTACCTTTATTAATATATTAATTTCGAAAATATGCTTTAAGGTCTTCGGAACTGTGTGGCTGGTCCTCAACCCACTATTCTAATTGGTTCCAAATTTCAAGGACACCAAGCAAATAGAAAGAAACACCCTGATACCAAATTTGGAGGTTCTATCTTCATTGATTTCGAAATTATGCTTGTTTGGCCTAAATTCGATCAAAAAGTTCCAAGTTTCGAACCCATTGTCCAGTCCTTACCGTACGCAATCGCCCCCGTAGTTTCATTACCAGTACCCTACAGCACAAATTTGATGAAGATAGCGTCATTAGTTGTTGAGTTATCGTTATTTTTATATATGTTCGTTAGCCCTTAGACCGATTAAAAGGTCCAGAATCCGAACCCATGGGCTCATTTTGCCCATATTCAGTTCGTGCTGTACTTTAAATACTAGTTAACCCTTGTACACAATTGGAACGTTCTATATTATTTTAAAGTTACTATGTTTAGTAATTTCGATTATAAACTTTTAAACTTTGGGATGTTCCAAAGGGGTACTGAACCACCGCTCCAATTGATCCCAAATAAGGGGGACACACAAGAAATAGTAAAGAACACCCTTGTGCCAAATTTGAAGCTTCTACATTTTTTTGAAGTTGGTAGCTTTATTAGTTTTAAAAATGAGCTTTAAAGTCTTCGGAAATGTGTGGCTGTTCCCCGACCCCCTACTCCAATGGAGCCAAATTTCAAGGACACTAAGAAATAAGCAACAGACTGATACCAATATTGGATGTTCTGTCTTTGTTGGTTTTGGAATAATGCTCGTTTGGCCTAAATTCGGTCAAAAAGTTCTAGGTTCCGAACCCATGGTCTAATCTCGACCGTACACAATCCCCGCCGTAGTTATATTAGTACTAACCTGCAGCTCAAATTTGATGAAGATAGCGTCATTAGTTGTTGATTGCGTAAGGTTGAGATCGGACTATGGGTTCGAATCTATGTAGAACTATTTGATCGAATTTTGGCCAAACGAGCCTTAATCCGAAGCCAAAGAAGATAAAACTTTCTAATTTGGTTCAGGGTGTCTCTTCCTATTCCATTAGTGTCCTTGAGATTTGGAACCAATTTGAGTAGTGGGTCGGGGACCATCCCCACAGTTCTTAAGACCTTAAACCATATCATTAAAATTAATCAAAAAAGTAGCTTTAAATTAAGATAGAACGTCCAGTTGTGTCAAACATATATCTAAAAAACACTATAACTCAGAAACTAATGACGCTATTTTGATGAAATTTAAACTTTAAATTTGATACACGATGGTTCTTTCCTATTTCCGTTCTTATTTAACACTATTATATTTTTAAAAGGCTAAGAATTTTACCATAAAACATATTTTGTATAATATTTTATAAATTAAAAACAAAACAATTTTTAAAGTTTTATTATTAAATATATTTTATTGAATTATTACCATAGGTAATATATAATTAAAAAATTGCGTACGATTCTTAAGTTGTGTAAAGGTATTTCCACCATGTATGTAACATTTATTTTTATATTTAAATGAATTATATGAAAAGCTCTAAATTTTTAATTGTATTTTAGATGCAAGATGCGTGTTATTGCAGGGATGACACGCAAAATCGTGAAGCGTTCCACATTTTTTACACAGACTGCTCTAAGTCGGAAAATGGCGTCGGCTTTGCGGCAACCAAATCAGAAGCAACCATTATCATAGCAAGATTACCATATCAATGCCAAGTCTTCGTCGAAGAAGAACTGGCTGTCTAGGAAGCTATTAAACTGACAGATAAATCTTAAAAACGTCACATTATCCTAACAGACTGCCTGAGTATGGTCAGGGCAGTCATCAACACCAACAACAAACTACAGATGACCCAGGAAATAGGAAAGGTAATCATCAAAAATTAAAGTAGAATCAATCTCACATGGATCCCAGGCTATGTGGGAATAAGGGAAAATACATATGCAGATAGAGAGGCGAAGATAGCAACAAAAAGTAAAATAACCACCTTTAGGGTCTCCTCAACAAATTATGCCAAAAAGATAATCAACAACAAGACTTATGGGAAGTCCATAAGTAATTTTATACCCATAAAAGCTTTTATTAGTTTGATAATAGCTAACCAAATTTAATTTATAATACTAAAAACATTTTCTAATTATTTTATGAATTCAAAAATATTAACAATTCTTACTAATTTATCTATTTAAAAATATTAAACAACAAATATTACAAAATTACATATTTAAAACTTTTTATCAAATTCAATAAAACTTTACACACATGCAGCAATTACTTCTCTTCAGGATTTTTAGCTGTAGCGCTTTTACTGTTGAATGATTTAGTACCCTTGATTAAATTTTTCAATTTTCAATAATTTTTAAATTTATTCTCTTAATTTTCTTATTTTTTAATGTTTTATATAATTAAATTCAAAGTTATTCAATTTGCAATAATATAAATATAAAAGTTTATATAATTTCATGGTTTTTAATGTTACTAAAAACCATTAATGCTCTCATTAGCTTTTTATCACAAAATTTAATAATCAAAAATTCAATAAATATATTTCTAAAATGCAGTGACAAATTTAGAACTTTTCATATAATTAATTTAAATATAAAAATAAATTTTAGAACTTAAGTATCGTACACAATTTCTTAATTATATATTACCTATGGTAATAATTCAATAAAATATAGATATGATATCATAAAAATTAAAAAAAAAAATTTCGTCGTTTATTAAAAAAATATTTAGTTTTAATTTATAAAATATAATAGATAATATGTTTTATAGTAAAACTCTTAGCCTTTTAAAAATATAAAAGTGTTAATAAGAACGGAAATAGGAAATAGCATATCAAATTTGATTTTTTTTATCTTTAATCATTTTGAATATATTATGCTTTAAGGTCTTGGGAGTAGTGGGAGTGGTACGCAAACCGCTATTCCAATTCATCTAAAATTTCACGTACACAAAACAAATAAGAAGAAACCACTGTGTCACAAATATAAGGTTCTATCTTCTTTGGTTACAAAATTATAGTAGTTTGACCTCAATTCATTCAAAAGCTTCTAGAATCCGAACTCGAACAGAACCAATTCCCATAGTACTTTCATTACTAGTAACCTTGAATATAAATTTCATCGAAAAAGCGTAATTAGTTTCTGAGTTATGGTATGTTTGTTAGAACTTGAACTTTTCAAAGGTTCCAGAACCCGAAACCATGGTACGATTTCGCCCATATGCAGTCGCCGTCATACTCTCTATTTTGAAGCTCCACATTTGTTTGAAGTTACTAACTTTATTATTTTCGAAAACATGCTTTAAGGACTTCGAAACTAGTCAATGGTCCCCGGTCAACTATTTCAATTGGTTTCAATTTTCGAGGACATTAAGGGAATAGAAAGGGATACCCAGATACCAAGTTTGGGGATTTTAACTTCTTTTGATTCGGAATCATGGTCGTTTGTCCTAAATTCGATGGAAAAGTTCCAGAATCCGAACCCATGGTCGGATTTCGTCTATACACAGTTCGTGCCGTTCTTTCAACACTAATGAACCCTTGTACACAATTGGAACGTTCTATCTTAATTTTAAGCTACTTTTTTTATTAATTTCAATGATATGCTTTAAGGTCTTTAGAACTTAGAAGTGTGGATGGTCCGCGACCCACTACTCCAATTGGTCCTAAATTTCAAGAACTCTAAGAACATAGGAAGAGGCACACTGATACCAAAATTTAAAGGTTTTATCTTCACTTGTTTCAGAATTAAGCTTCTTTGGCCAAAATTCGATCAAAAAGTTCTAGGATCCGAACCCATGGTCCGATTTCGCCCATATGCAATCCCCGCCGTACTTTAAATCTTAGTAACTTGCAGTTAAAATTTCATCAAGATAGCTCCAATACTTTTTTGAATTATCGTGCCTACGGACGGACGGACATGGCTATATCGAATGAGGAGGTCACACTGATCACAAATATATACACTTTTCCATATCTAGCTCGCTTCCTTTAGGTGGTTACAAACACCATACCAAAGTTAATACACCCTTTTCCTATTTCAGGAAAGGGTATAATAAGACAAAGACTTTACGCCAACACAGAGGTTTTCAGAAGAACGTACAGTGTCAACGCGAACTCTTCTAACCCAACAAATAACAACAGACAGTTAGCGATCTAAAATAACAAGAAACAGATTGGACTACACACTGGCCACTAATAAGCACCTGTTCGACAATAATACCTTTTCGACGACAGTGGAATCTCACACCACTAGAAGTATTCGCCAGTAATGAATATTCATACACAAACTGAACAAAACAAATGATACAACACTTCGGGATCTGGAACAACATTTAACACAAGACCATCAACAACAACACCTACCTAATCGGGCTAACAGCAAATATTAAAATACATTTAAGAGAAGATCAGAAATTGAAAAATAACATAAAATAGCCCACATGCTTTACAGGCAAAGGGTTTTACACTATTCTTAGTATTAATACTGAGCTGGTACTAAATATAATAATAATAATATATAATTAAGACATTGTTGTGTTGTTGTACTTTCTGCATGCATGTAAAATTTAAAATTTAGTCGTGTTCAAAGGTACTTGCTGCATGCATGTAAAATTTATTTTTGCATTAAAATGAATTATATGAAAAGTTATAAATTTGTCATTATATTTTAAAAATACATTTATTGCATATTTTGCGTTTATAAGCATTTCTAATAGATACCAAAATTAACAATTTAAAAAAGTGCATTTTTGAAAAATTTGAACAAAACTTAATAGATAATTGGAACCTTGTGCACAATTGGAACATTCTATCTTAATTTTAAGTCACAATTTTTTTTATTAATTTCGATGATAAGCTTTTTTAATTGTTTCTTTACTTGTTTTTCAATTTTTTTTGTTTCAGCATTATATTTTCAACATTTTTTTTTTTTTTGATTCTTTTTTCAACATTTTTTACATTCAACATTTTTTTATCAAAATTTTTAATTCGACGTTTTGTTTTTCAACAAATCGACCCACACCCAAATAATTATCTTGTTTCTTATATCAATCGTAAGTGATAATAAAACATTAACAAAGTTTATCAAATAATGAAAGTAGTACCTGCTTTTAAATGATTATTTAATGAAATAAATAAAAACCAGTTTAATACTTTTTTGTAAGTTTTTGTACCCACTTTTATGGGTCGGAGAATTTATGTCGATTTTCAAAACATTGATTCCCAAAATGTCGATTTCAAAATATCGATTTGTACAAAATGTGAACTCCCGAAATGTCGTGTTCCAAAATTACGATTTAGAATGTCGAATGTGAAAATATCGACATGGATAAAATGTCTACTTGGAAAAATTACAAATTTCAACAACAAAACATTTAAAATTACCCCTATTCATATATGTATACATATTTTGGAAAAATGGGAAAGCCCGATTTTTTAACCAAATCTAAAGTCCTTCCCTCCTAATAAGTGCTCTGGAAAAAGTGGAATACTTTAATTTTGAAATCAAATCTAAAATCCTTCCTAATTATTTTTATTGTACAGATATTTGAAATTCAATAAACAGATTATTGAAACCATGAAGTTAACAAATAGACATTTTTGCCTACATTTTGAGAGTCAAAATTTTGGAAGTCAGCATTTTGGGAGTCGACATTTTGAAAATCGAACGCCGTATACCAGCCAACTCGACTTTATTTCATTCATTTTATTTTTTGAACATTTTTTTAGAGATAAGATAGAATTGCTAATTTGACTTTATTACCATTTGTTTTTAGTAATAAAGTCGAATCGGCTTTATTTCTTTTTTTGCATTCGACTTTACTTTTTATTAGAATTTATCTTTATTCGATTCGATTTTATTTCATTTAATTTATCTTTGAAGTTTTGTTTTGCAAATAAGTTATAATTCCTAATTGACTTCATTTCCATTATTTTCGGTAATATAGCCGCTACCACTTTATTTCTTTCGACTTTATTTCACCCATCCAATTTTAAGCCCAGGATTTCTTTCCGTACTCAAAAACCTCTTTATACAAATGTTCATGATAATAAGCAGAGCAGTTAAGGAGTTAATTCACTACATTTAAACAAACATTCGCTTTTAGATAGATAGATAATTAATTAAATTTCAATAATTTAAATATCTTGTATCATACAACTGTAAATTATTGGTTGTACAATTTTTTTCGCCCTTTGAACAATGTACAATCTTTGTATTATTATACTCGTATGAGTAATATAGAGACAGTTTAAATATTTTTATTCATATTTTAAATATTTTGTCGGATTTTAATGATTATCGAATTTTGTTTTTATTTTCATTTCCTTTATGAGAACCATCTATTTTAAATAGCCTTATAATTATTTGTCAGATATGGTTCGAAATACTCATTATTTATATAAAACTGTAATAATGTTTTAGACCAAGCGTATCTTGAAACCAGATAACTTAAACTCAGCGTCGAAAATTTAGAAAATTCAACTTTCAAATCTGCGCTTTTTAGTTTTCTAAAGCTTTCGTTTTAAAGAGAGACAACAACATAGAGTCAGAAATATATCTATTCAAAAAATTCAAATACAAAATTACATAATATTTAAAACTTTTTATGCTATTCAAAAAAATTTGAGACACATGCTGAAACTATTTCTCTTAAGGATTATTAATTTTTGCTATACTGCATTTACTGTTGAATGACATGAATAGTAACCCTTGATTAATTATTTGACCTAAATATTTTTTAGATTTATTCTCTTAATTTAATTTTTTTTTAATGTTATACATAATTCAGTTTTTAATATTTTAATTCTTTTAATTCGAAAAATTTCGGTTAGATTTACTTTATAGATTTATAGGAATCCTATTTAGATTTCCTTGACGCGATCCAGGTTACAGGTATGGAACAGATTAATTTATTGATTGAAATATTGGTATTAGAATTGGTTAATTCTGATATTTTTTATTTATGATAAGAAATTTTCAGCACTTCTGTTATAAATAAGTATTAAAATCATAATGCCACAAATTTTCATTAAAAATTTATTCGAAATAAATATGAATTTGTGATAATATATATGTATAAAGGTTTGTAAACTAAAACAAATTATGCTTTGATTAGCTTTTCATCACAAAATTTAAATTTTTCAAAATTAAACTAATTTAAATTCCTAATATATGTTCCTATTAGAACTTATGCTATTTGTGTTAGAAAATGAAATGCAAAATATGCTATAAATAAATTTATAAAATACAATGACAAATTTAGAACTTTTTGAAATAGGAAAAGGTTATATTAACTTTGGTATGGTGTTTCTAATCACCTAAGGGAAGCGAACTAGATATGGAAATTTATATATACTTGTGATCGGCGTGCTCTACTGAGTCGATGTAGCCATGTTCGTCCGTCCGTAGGCACGATAACTCAAAAACTAATGGGTCTCAACGCTCAAAAACTAATGCAGCTATCTAGATGAAATGTTATTTGTAGGTTAATTGTACTGAAAGTACGGCGAGGATTACATATGGGCGAGATTGGCTCATGGGCTCGGATTCTGGAACTTTTTATCGGTTTAAGGGCTAACGAACATGTATCCAAAATCACGATAACTCAACAATTAATGATGCTATCTTAATGACATTTGTACTGTAGGTTACTAGTAATGAAACTGCGGCAAGGATTAAGTAAGGTCGAGATCAGACCGGCATTCGGATCCTAGAATCTTTTGATCAAATTTAGAATAAACGAACATAATTCCGAAACCAATGAAGCTTGAGCATCCAAATTTTGTACAAGAGTGTCTCCTCCTATTCCCTTCTGTCTTTGAAATTTGGGATCAATTGAAAAAGTGAATTAAAGCATATCTTCGAAATTAATGAAGATATAAACTTGAAAAAAATGAAGAAGCTCCACATTCTATACAATAATGTTCTTTCCTACTTCCTGCGTGTCCCCGAAATTTGGGCTCAATGGACCAATGGAGTGGTGGTTCATATAATTCCTTCAAATATAAAAATAAATTTTACATACATTCAGTAAGTACCTTTGAATACAACTTAAGTATCGTACACAATTTCTTAATTATATTATGGTAATAATTCAATAAAATATAAGATATAATGAAATTAACAAAAAAGAAATTTAAACATATAGGTATTAAAAAAATATTTTATTTTAAAACATAATATGTTTTATATTTAAATATAATCACCTTCTTATCCTTTAAAAAATATAAATATATCAAATAAGAAAGCAAATAGGAAAGAGCACACGTGTTCCAAATTTCAAATTTCTATCGTTATTAATTTCGGAGATATGCTTGCTAGACTTTTGTAAGAGTGTGGCAGGTATCTTAATAATGAATGACAGAACATTCCTGCATCAAATTAAAGAAATTAAGAAATACCAATTTCCCCAAATTTTAAGGTTCTATCTATATTGATTTCAAAATCATGCTCGTTTGGCCTCAATTCGTTCCAGAGCTTCCAGAATCCAAAATTAATCGGTACTTTCGTTAGTGGTAATATAGAGTTTAAATATAATTGATTAATTACATGTTAATCAGTACGGACGTGTTTCTTAATTATCGGTTAAAATTTATTTTAAATAATACAAAACGTCGTTTAAAATTAATTTAATTAATAAACAAAAAAAAAAAAATATGGTGTCTTGTAATAAATGTAGAGGTAAAATAAAAGGTGAAACGGCAATTCAATGTTCGGGAGTGTGTAAACAAATTTTTCATGAAGCTTTGAAGTGTTCAGGATTGGATCTATCGACAATTAATAATGTGTACGCAAATAACAATTTAAAATTTATTTGTGTCAATTGTATCCTGTACATACAAAATGTGGATTTGGTTCTACAAAACATGGACTCCGCGGTAACAAAAAATAGTGAACATCTAAAGGAATATAAAAATGAATTTGAAGCTGCTCTTAAAATAAATGAAAGTGAAGTCAAAAATTTACTGAGAGCTATAAAGTCGGGTTTTACAAAGAGATTGGGAGAAATTAAGAGTGAACAACAAATGGAGCTACGTAAGATGGAAAAAATTACTGAAGTCATTCAACTACAAAGCGAAAAGGTGAATGAATCGTTTAATAATGTATTGAAACAAAATGATGAGGTATGCAAAAAAAACGCATAATGTAATTAACGAAAATAATATTAATGTGGGTCAAACTTTGTCATTTGCTGATATGGTAAAAAATAAAAAAAATATTGGAATGAAAATGTAAAAAAAATTACCTTTGATTGTTAAGCCAAAAAATAAACAAAAAAGTGAAAAAACAAAAAGTGATCTAAATACAAGGTTGATCCAAAAAATCTAAAAATCAAAAATATTGAAACTAAAACCAATGGTATTGAAACAGACACAATTGAAGAACGTGAAAAAATAAAAGTTGAATTTGAAAAGAAAATGACAGACAGTTACGAGATCAAAATACCAACGTTCATTAAGCCACAAATTGAATTGGTTTATATAAATAATAAATTTAGTGATGCCGAAATATTAGAAAAACTCAAAAAGCAAAATTCCTTTTTAGAAATGTGTGATATGAAAGTAGTAAAAACATACGAGTTGAATAAATATAACAAAGTAGTATATAATGCAGTAATTGATAAAGAATTTTTCCCAAAAATACTTGCGAACGAAAAATTATGTATAGGATGGGAAAAATGCAAGGTATTTGATGTTATAAATATACAAAGGTGTTACAAATGTAAAGGGTTCAACCATAAAGCAGTGGATTGCAAGAATAAAGAAACGTGTCTGAAATGTCATCAAGACAACTAAAGAACATAGTTGTTGATCAAATAAACCAGGGAAACTGTATACAAAGAAATAAAAAAATTACGAATAAAAATACTTATGAACCAAAACATTATATAAGTACGTATAAAATTTATCTTAATGCCAAAAATTTAAAAGAAGATAACGCAATTAACACCGGAGCTAAATTAAAAGAAGATATTAATGTTAATACTAAAGTTGATAGTAATCATGATAATATTGATAATATCGATAATAATAATAAAAACAATAATAATAATAATAGTAATAACAATAATAGTAATAATAATTATAATACTAAAAATAATAATAATAATGAAAGTAATAACAACAATAGGAATAACAATAATAATAGTGTTATTAACAAAAAACCAAGTCTATTTTCAAAACTAATGCACTTTAGCAAAAATAAACCACCCCTCAAAACTAATATGATAAATAAAGTTCCTAACAAAGATAATAAAACTCTCATAGTATGCAGGATCGAGAAATCGTTTCAGTCAATCGTTCATCAAAAGAGCTGCTAAGCAACGATTACTCTAATTGGGTTAAAGGAGAAACTATCAACATTCAAAATAATCCTAAACTGGGCAAAATAGATGAAGAACCTCAGAATTTAAGTACAGAAGACAGTTTTGAAAACCCCAGTACATAAAAGTACAGAAAAAGTTTTGTCAACCCCATGGTTCCGCCAATTGTTAGATTAACAAAAAAAGCAATTCAGTCTGGTGAAAAAACGTATGCCTTATCTAGATTAAGAGAACACAGAATCTACAACAATGTGAAATTATTTTTATCATATTTTCATGATAAAGAAGATATTTGTTTTGATGGTATTACGCAAACAAGTCTAAAAGTACTTATTCATCAAGAAGGGCTGCCAAATAGCTATGTAGAACTCAGTAATTTATATTTTGCATATCATGATAGCACTGGAATATCCAAAACCCAAGTACTTAAAGATTTAGCTTATTTAAGGAGACATATTGATAATAAATATAGAGAGCACTTACAAAAAATTAGAGAGTCTTGGCAAAATTATATGATTAGTAAACCATGACACGTAACAAACACAATAATATAAGTATGGTGCATTTCAGTGCTAGAAGTTTAAGGAAAAATATGACTGAAATCGAAATTTTTGTTAAAGACAGAATAGATATTGACATTATTATGATTGGTGAAACGTGGTTATACTCAGACGAAGAAAAATTTTTTAATGTACCTGGCTTCTCTGCATCTATTAACTCTAATAATGAATCAAGATAAGGTGGAACCGCTATTTTTATTAAAAATAATATTCGGTATACGGTGTTAGAAATATTGGAGCAATTCAATACTATAATTATCATGATATAGTTAATCTGGATCATAAAGCGGTTAGTGTCAAATTAAATAAAGTTTTAAGAAAGATTGAACCTATTTTTAAAAGGGAAATCTACAACACAAATTTTAAGAAATATAAAGAAAATGTTAGAAAGTTACTTGAAATAAATAAATGTCATAGTGTGGATGACCTTATAAAAATATTGCAAAAAGCAAAGGTGAATTCTACAATTAAAACACTCCGAAGATTTAGAAACAATAATCATTGGATGACAAAGAAATTATGAAATATGATCAAAAAGAGGAATAATTTGTTTAAAAAGTTCAAAAACAGCCTAACGATATAGATATTAAAGCTAGTTTTAAAAATGCAAAAAACAAGGTGACGTACGAAATAACTAAAGCCAAACAAAATTATTTTAATGATAAACTACAATTAGCTGGTGGTGACCAAAGAAAAATTTGGAAAGTTCTAAATAATCTCATCTTAAAAAAATCAATTGAGTCGAGCAAGGTTATTAAAGAAATAAACGGTAATGGAATCAGAACATATGATAGCATGGAAATTGCAAATTTCTTCAATTCTTACTTCAGTTCAATCGGTAGCAAACTAGCAGATAAAATTACTGATGCTGAAAAATACGTAATAAAAAATAGATTCGTTGAAAAGTCTATTTTTCTTAAACCTACAGATGAAACAGAAATATATAATATCATTATGCAATTAAAAAATAGCTCTCCTGGAGGTGACAATGTTTCAGCTTCAGATTTAAAACATTTTGTAACTTTGATAAAACCTACAATTGTATGGTTGATAAATAGATGTCTAAGTACTGGTATATATCCTGAGTGTCTTAAATCAAGTATAGTTGTACCTATATTTAAATCTGGGTCAACATTGGATGTATCAAATTACAGACCAATTGCTCTCTCAAGTTGTATTGGAAAAGTATTTGAAAAGGTTATAAATTACAGAATACAGGAGTTCGTGCAAAAAGTTGTACGATTTGATACAAATCAATTTGGTTTTCAAAAGAAAATTGGAACAGAATCTGCAGTCCTAGAATCTACCAACTCAATTGTAAATAAATTGGATCAAGGAAATTATGTTTGTTCGGTATTTGTTGATCTTAAGAAGGCCTTCGATACAGTAAATCATAATATTTTACTAAACAGATTGCATGAAATTGGAATAAGGAGTTTTAGCTAATAACTTACTCTATTCATATCTGAATAAAAGAAAAACTATTATAAAAATTAATGGAGTTTTTAGTAATGAACATAATATAAACATATGTGTTCCTCAAGGATCAGTATTTGGTCCTATATTATATTTACTTTACATTCATAACATCCAGTATGCGAATTTGCGAGATAACTACAAGATCTTTGCTGACGATACTTTACTTGTCTATAATGCTAGAACCTGTAAAGAACTTGAAACTCTTGTAAATACTGATTTGGGGATTTACGAAAATTGGTTAAAAGGTAATAAATTAACTATAAATGCGGAAAAAACAAAGTTTATAGTATATAAAATAAAGAATAAAATTGATATAAATCCCAATCTATTGGTAACTAAGACTAAAATTGAAAGAGTTCCTGCATATAAATACCTTGGAGTTGTAATTGATGAAAAACTGAACTGGGAAGAGCATATTAATAAATTAGTAAAAAAAATTGTGCCTCTCCTGGGTGCCTTCAAAAGAAGTGGAATTATAATGAATAAAAAAACTGCAGATAAGTTATATTATTCTCATATTATTTCGCACATCAGATACAATTAATGTAACTGGTCCAGCTGTTCATTATGGTTGAAAGATAAAATTAGTGTTCTAATAAACAAAGCCATTAAATGCTTACATAAGTACGACTGGCTTACACCAACAAATGAAATTTTTAAACGCACGGGATATCTAAAGTTACCCGAACTCATTATTTTGGAAAAATCTAAGCTAATTTTTAAAATAGAAAAAAGGGTGTACAAAAAAAACATCATAATTACCAGAAGAAACAATATTCATAATTACAATACAAGAAGGTTAAACAATTTAAATGATGCCAAATCTAGAATAGAGTTATCACGAAATAGTTGTCTCTCGTCATCAATAAGGATCTATAATAAACTGCCGCTGGAGTTAAAAAGAAGTTCAAATTTGGATATATTTATCAAAAAACTGAAGCATTCATTAAAGAATAACCCTTCATTTGTGGATAACGCAGGAGTGAAATTTTTCAACGCTCGTAGCACATATCTGTACGAGCTGTTATATTTGTATTTATATAATTATATATGTATATATATATGTAAATATATTTAATTTTAAATAATTTACTTTGTTGAATAGTATTAGGAAGTAACTGCGATGTTTTATACCAAAACTATAAGTTTTGTTTATAACACAGTTAAAAAAAAAAAAAATAAATAAATAAATGTTAACGCTTAAGAAAAAAAAAAAACAAAATAAAATGTAAAAACATATGTATATCACTAAGTAAATTTTTAACAATAAAAATAATAATAATGTTGTTTAATTTTATTTGATTTTGTTCTTGGGTTTCTGTTTTTTGTTTTTTTTTTTTTTTATTCCTTTTGATATTCCTAATTTCATTATGTCACCTCTTAACAATGGATTCACTCCTTTTTCATATAGAAAATTAATGTATTGTATTTTTAAATTATAAGAAAATATATCTTTTAACTTAAATATTAAAAAAAAAAAAAAAAATTTCATCAGTATACCGTCATTAGTTTTTGAATTATCTTGTTTTCTGGATTGCTGAATTATGTTTTATGCTCGTTAGCCCGTGAACCGATCAAAAGTTCCAGAACCCGAACCCATGGTCCAATTGGGTTCATAGCCAGTTCTCGTTAAACTTTTATCACTAGTTGAATTAAAAACCCTTTTACCAAAATGCTTCATTTTAATGTACTATTTCTTAAGCTTTTAAAATGTAGGATATCTACAAGAGGTATCAGTACCACCACTCCATTGGTCCATTGAGCCCAAATTTCGGGGACACGCAGGAAGTAGGAAAGAATATTATTGTATAGATTTTAGAGCTTCCTAATTTTTTTCAAGTTTCTGTCTTCATTAATTTCGAAGATGTGCTTTAAGTTCTTCGGATTTGTGTGAGTACTCCCCGAACCACTTTTTCAATTGATGCCAAATTTCAAAGACAGAAGGGAATAGGAAGAGACACCCTTGTATAAAATTTGGATGCTCAAGCTTCATTGGTTTCGGAATTATGTTCGTTTATCCTAAATTTGATCAAAAGATTCTAGGATCCGAATGCATGTTCTGTTCATGTACAGTACAAATGTCATCAAGATAGCATCATTAATTGTTGAGTTATCGTGATTTTGGATACATGTTCGTTAGCCCTTAAACCGATAAAAAATTGCAGAATCCGAGCCCATCAGCCAATCTCGCCCATATGTAATCCTCGCCGTATTTTCAGTACAATTAACCTACAAATAACATTTCATCTAGATAGCTGCATTAGTTTTTGAACGTTGAGATCCATTAGTTTTTGAGTTATGGTTCCTACGGACGGACGAACATGGCTACATCGACTCAGCAAGGCACGCCGATCACAAGTATATATAAATTTCCATATTTAGTTCGCTTCTTTTAGGTGATTAGAAACACCATACCAAAGTTAATATACTCTTTTCTTATTTCATAGGTGTAGGGTATAAAAAGTAAATGAAATTCAATAAAATTAGTTCAATTATATTTCAAGAAATATTTGGAACTTTGAACAACAACTTTTAAGATGGGCAGGTCATATTTCCAGAATGCCAAACGACAGGTCCGTATCCAGAATCTTCTATGGTAATCCAGTTGGAAAAAGACCAGTTGGCAGACCAAGAGTTAGATGGAAAGATAATTTTCATGAAATTGTAAACGAGCTACAAATACACAATTGGAGAACGAATGCCGTAGACAGAAATAATTGGAAGCAGATAATTAGGGAGGCGAATGCTCACTATGGGCCGTAGTGCCAAGGAGGAGGAGGAACAACTTTGAGAAATTTATGTCAAATTTGAAACTGCATCTAATTTGGTTGAGTAGTTGAGTAGTGCAGTAGTTTTGTTGTAACTTTCTAAACATTCAGGTTCATTTTCTTCTAACAAATATCGAAATACTTTCTTAGAGAACAAAATAATTCTTTGAATTTGTTGTTTTTTTTTGTCAGTTCTTCTGAAGTGCATTAAAAGTTAAACCGTTTCGAATGAATGAACACACAATTGTAGATTAAGAGTATAATATTATCAAACCTAAACATTTATTTTAATGGCAAATAATGAATTTATTGTGCTCAACTCTCAAATTATAAACAACAAATGAAATTAGTTTATTTGCTATTAAATTTCAGTCCTAGTATGCTAGAAAGTTTTTATTAATGGAACGCAAGTTTGTTAATGTTATCTTAATTTTAATTAAACTATATGTACAAATCTGTTCGTACATTAATATTTGCTAAAATATTAATAAATGTTTTTTCTTAAATTTTTAACAATCATCAGAATAATTATTTTTATTTCAAACTCCTTCAGAAATAATGTTGACAAAAAAGTCGTAAAATAGATTCTGAAGGAAGGATTTTTAATCAAAAATGGAAAAATGAATATTTTTTTGTAGAAAAAAGTAAAAGGTTTTTTGAAACATTGGTAAAACAGTCAAATACGTTTCAGTATTTTTCAATCGCTCTGGATGAAAGCAGTGATATTAATGATACAGCTCACCTTCTTATATTTATTCGGGATGTTAATAGTAAATTCGACTATAAAAATCGACATATCTGAAGAGTATTATGCAGCATGAAATGTACAACAACATCTGCAGATTTATTCGTTCATATCGAACAAACTATTAAATCACTAGGATTAAAATGGAAAAATCTTAAAGGTCCACAGATGGAGCTCGCAATATGCGTGGTCATATGCTGGAGTTGAAGTTGTGTTCGAAATAAGGTGATGGAGTCAGGTGGTGAAATCCCAATTCTTTTCCATTGTATTATTTACCAACAAGCTTTGTGTATGAAAATTTTAAAATGGAAATCTGTTATGGATGTAGTTATTTCTATAATAAATCTAATAAGGTGACATAGCTTGAACCATCGCCAGTTTTAAGAATTTCTAGAATTTCTAGTAGAAATTGAAGCCGAGTATGGAGATGTACTTTATTATACTGATATTTTTATTTTATTTTATTTTTTATTTTATTTATTAAACCAAAACAAGGTTTTTACAAAAAATATCTTACAGCTATTGAAAAAAACAAAAAAAAATTAAAGCTAACAAAATGCACAAACAAAAAAAAATACAAATTTGATTACTAAGTTAAAAATTTACAATGAAAAATTAAAAAGTTGTACTATATACTAAATTTTAAAACAAAAAAACGAAAATGCTTACAGGACAAAAACACAGTATGAGATATAAATAATTGGAATGTATGTGATATGTATATGAACTTGAACTTGACAAAATTTTAAATGTTTACAAAGTAATTAGGTAATTTAAGTATTTAGGTCATTTAGGAATTTCTGTTTTAATTTATGTTTAAAAGAGTTTCTTGATATGTCTGATGAAAAAAGATGACTGTGTTTGTTGAATATAGAGCAACATCTGTTTATTGGCTCATTTCTTCCGTATTCTGTTCTGTGTGTATTTTCTAATAAAAATTTAGTGTTTCTTGTATTTCTGACTACATTGTTTAGTCTAATCTTATTTACTAAGAATTGAACGTCAATACTTTTTTTTATGACGTCAAAGGTAAAGCAAGATGAAAGCATTTGCCTACGTGAAGATAAGGTTAACATATTCAATGAATTAAGTCTTACAGCATAGCTTGGAAGAGTAGAATAGTCTGTAGGATTATATTGGTTTCTCAAGGCAAACAAAAGGAATTGTTTCTGAACGGATTCTATTCTGTTGGAATGTAATTGAAACGCTGGATCCCATACGATGTTACCGTATTCTAGAATAGATCGAACTAACGAGCAATAGAGAGCTTTTGTTACTGCTGGGTTATTAAATTCTTTAGCTCTTCTCTTAATAAAACCTAACATTTTGCTTGCTTTGGAAATCATATGATCATAGTGAAGATGGAAGTTAAGCTTATAGTCCAGAAGAATGCCAAGATCGGTTATACTGGACACCCTTTCAAGAACTATGTTATCTATTGCATAGTCGAAAAACATTGTAGATCTTTTACGTATTAGATGGTTAAGCACAGGTAATGTCCCTAAAAGGGGTTTTTGTTTAAGAGACGCTATCGATATTTTTTTAGTCGAGAAAGACAAAAGAAGGAGAGAATTATTAGATACTGAATGGCTACTTGAATTAGTTTTTTTAATTGACATCACTTTGTTGATGAATGAATTAAATTTAAGACTACAAGATAAAGACAAATTAGTACACGAATGTTGTTCTGATATTAAATCTTTTGAAATACAATTAAGATTGATCAAAACCAACATTTTGGAGAAAAAATTACACAATTTACCGTATTGCTCAATTATTATGGAAAAGAATCCATATTTACTTTTGAATATACATATCTAGAGATTACATTGATATGCTTCAAAATTAATTTGCAACACGATTTTTTGATTTACATGGCCACTCGAACAAATTTAGACTTTTTAAAAATCCTTTTTCGTAGACATTGAAGATGTTCCTGAATATTTAGAAATGGAAATAATTGATCTACAAACAAATGATATATTAAGCCTTATTCCAATTGAAAAATATAGTCGAATTTTATTCCAGCCTTTCCAACGAAATTTTCCCGTCTTTAAAAAGATTTGCTGCGAATATGATATTAGAGTTTCTACTTCTAAATTTGATCTCGATTACAAAAGTTTAATTTCAAATATAAAAAAACCAAATTCTCATTAAATTAAGTAATTTTTACGTACTTAAATAAGCAATTTTGAAGCAATATTAATATATCGTTATGTATTTTGTATACTACTTTTATTTTTTAACATGAATTTCTTATTTTTATAATAAAAATGAATTAAATTAAAAAACGAAGAAAAGTGTAGTAGAGTGGACTGTTTCAACTCTGGAATATCCGTATGACCGTAACATTTACATTATATCATCCGGTTAATTACTTTCGGCAAAATTTCAAACATACAGCTTTTTTAAGTGTAGTGGAATACTCATATAAAAGAAGGAGTTGTATGGCAGCTACTCGAACCCTCTGCAGTAGACCAACCAAATTTTGCTGTTTATTTTGGCCATTACACTGAACTATTTTTGGCAAAATTTCAGACACCCAGCTTCATTAGGTGAAGGGTAATGCTCATATAAAATAAGAAGTTGTATGGCACCTACTCGCACCCACTGCAGTAGACCAACTAAATTTTGCAGAAATTTTGGCCATAAAACTAAACTCCTTTTGGCAAAATTTCAGACACGCAGCTGTAATAGGTACAGAGTAATACTCAAATAAAAAATGAAGTTGTATGGCAACTACCCGAACCCATGGACCAAAATTACTGGATTTAAATAGCGATGACGTCGCAAACGTAATAGCAAATTTATTATACCCTTTGGCTATATAGTCATACGGGTATAATTAATCAAGATTTAAAGTTATTATTTATCGTCTGGCCCACAATTTGAAAGTCTTGCCGACGCTTGCCACACACGATAGAACTATTTTGTTGTAAACGTACTTGCGAAGTTGAATAGGTTGCATTTCACGTACAATTGAGAAATTTTTATTTTTTCTTTTTCCCTAACACAAAATTTTAGAAAAACCATAATATAAAATTCAATATTGTTAATGTCCATATTTACACATGCATAACAGAATACAAACCGATTTTTTAAAAAAAATTGGCAAACAGATAAAAGAACCAAAACGTTTAATTTGAATTATGAGTGTTATACTAATCTAGTTCCACGGGTTGTCAACGCCTTTTTATACCCTACACCTATAGAATAGGTAAAGGGGTATATTAACTTTAATACGGTGTTTGTAACCACCTAAAGAAAGCGAGCTAGATATGGAAAAGTATATATATTTGTGATCAGCGTGACCTCCTGAGTCGATATAGCCATGTCCGTCCGTCCGTAGACACGATAACTCAAAAAAATAATGGAGCTATTTTGATGAAATTGTAACTGTAGATTACTAGGACTGAAAGTACGGCGGGGATTGCATATGGGCGAAATCGGCCCATGGGTTCGGATTCTGGACATTTTAATCGATCGAAGGGCTAACGAACATATACAAAAAATCACGATAACTCAACAACTAATGACGCTATCTTCATCAAATTTGTGCTGCAGGTTACTAGTAATGAAACTACTTCGGGGATTCCGTAAGGTCAGGATTGGAATATGGGTTCGGAAACAGAACTTTTTGATCGAATTTAGGCCAAACGAGCATAATTCCGAAACCAATGAAGATAGCACCTCCAAATTTGGTGTCAGGGTGTCCCTTCCTATTTCCTAAGTGTCTTGGAAATTTGGGCCCCATTGGAGTAGTGGGTCGGGGACCAGCAACACATTTCCGAAGACCTTAAAGCATATCTTTAAAAATAATAAAGATAGCAACTTGAAAAAATGTAGAAGCTTCCAATTTGCCACAAGGGTGTTCTTTACTATCTCTTGCGTGTTCCCTTAATTTGGGATCAATTGGAGTGGTGGTTCAGTAACCCTCTCAGACCTCCCAAGTTTTAAAAGCTTATAATCGAAATTACTAAAAATAGTTACTTAAAATTAAGATAGACCGTTTAAATTGTGTACAAGGGTTAACTAGTACTATAAGTAAAGCGCGGACTGTATAAGGGCGAAATCAGCCCAAGGGTTTGTATTCTGGACCTTTTAATCGGTTTCAGGGCTAACGAACATATATAAAAAATCACGATAACTCAACAGCTAATGACACTATGTTCATGAAATTTGTGTGTAGGTTATTGGTAATGAAACTACGGCTGCGATTACGTACGGTGAGGATTGGATAATGGTTTCGGAACTTAGAATTTTTTGATCGAATTTAGGCCAAACTAGCATAATTCCGAAACCAATGAAGATAGAACCTCCAAATTTGGTATCAGGGTGTCGCTTTCGATTTCGTTAGACTCCTTGAAATTTGAACGCAATTGGAGTAGTGGGTGGGGACCAGCCACTCAGTTCCGAGGACCTTAAAGCGTATTTCGAAAATAATAAAGGTAGTAACTTGAAACAAATGTAGAAGCTTCAAATTTAGCACATGGGTGCTCTTTACTATTTCCTGCGTGTCCCTTTAATTTTGGATCAATTGGAGTGGTGGTTCTGTACCTCTCTTAGACTCCCAATGTGTAAAAGCTTATCATCGAAATTAATAAAACTAGTAACTTAAAATTAAGATAGAACGTTCCAATTGTGTACAAGATTTCTTAAAATCTTTCTATTTTTAAAAATTTTTTATTTTTTTTTGATTCTTAAAATTTTGTATTCATTTTCTGTATCAAAATTGCCAACTTTTGTATTAATTTTTGTAACATACGTGGGTTGCAGACGAATTTTCATGCCGTAGAATGCCATTATACTCTTCAAAACCAGCTATCCTAGCCCTATGTGAAACGCAAGTTAGTGGCCAAAAAGATAATTTTAGTATTACAGGCTACTCAATTGTTTCACACTTCGTCCCTAAAAGAGGCATCGCTATCTTCATTAAAAATGACATAGTTTTCAACATTCTTCATAAATATAAAGCTTCTAGCCCAACCTTCCATTACATTTGGGTCAAAATTCTCGTTGGAAAACATGTCATACATTTCTGTTTCTTATACAGATCACCCAACTCAAATGAACATGAAACTGCTACGGAGATTGAAAATCTCTCTAACCAGATTAATGAAATTTTGGAGTCATGCCCAAAAACTGAAATAGTTCTGGCTGGGGATTTCAATATCCATAACAGAGATTGGCTTCATTTTTCAAGTAATTCTTCTTTGAGCCAAAACTCAATTGGGAAGCAAGTTGAACTGTTCTCATCAATGTTCCACCTTTCTCAACTTGTTCAAAATCCCACTAGGGTCCCTGACCGTGCTGATCAAGAAGGTTACCTCTTGGATCTGTTTCTGACTACACATCCTGAAAAGTATGTGGTTTCAGTTGGTTGTCCACTGGGGGGCTCCGACCATTGTTTGGTGAAAACAAGCTTCCATATTAACACAGTGATCAATGGAAAGACTCCTCCCAAAAAACTGGTATGGAATTATAATCGTGCCAACTGGGAAGGTTTAAACAACTTTTTTAAAGATTTCGATTGGTCAATGTGTTTTCGCAACAAGAATGTTAACTTTGCTGCAAATGCGATCAGTGAAACCATCTTGCTTGGCATGAGGTTGTTCATACCTCACTCCATGAGAAGTATTCAGCGAAAACCGAATGCATGGTTCAATCGCATTTGTAGTAAAGCAATTCATAATAAGGAGGAGGCTTTTAAACGTTACCAACACAATCGGTCGGAGTCTCACAGGGCCAACTATATAGTGGCCAGAAATAGATGCAAGAGAGTTATCAACAAACAAAAGTTCTTATTCAACCAAAGAATAAAACGTAGGTTGCTCCACATGCCAAAGAACAGCAAGTCCTTTTGGACTTTTACAAAGGGGTTAAAGGAGGACGTAAGCGATTCCTCTTTTCCCCCACTTGTTGATAAAAATAACAGAATTGTGTCAGATTCTAAAGAAAAAGCAAACCTGTTTGGTGAACAATTTGCTTCCAATTCAACACTGCCCCAGTCAACACAAAATCCACCTCATATTCCACGCGTTGGCTGTTCCTTTGGTAGAATTTACTTCAGGACACGAACAGTGATGAAAATATTGAAAAATCTTGACGCAAACAAATCGGCCGGTCCGGATGGAATCACTTCAATGGTTCTCAAAAAAACTTATTCCACTATTTCAAAACCTCTCCGCAACCTTTTTTTCCTTTCCTTTACTTCGGGTACTCATCCTGCCCAATGGAAGGTTGCGAATGTTTTTCCAATTCCAAAAAAAGGCAACAAAAGCGATCCCTCAAACTACCGCCCTATTGCTATAACCTCGGTCCTTTCCAAAGTAATGGAAAAAATTGTAAACATAAAGCTTCTGAAATACCTTGATCGCAAAGGTTTGCTCCATGATCGACAATACGGGTTCAGAGCCCGTCGTTCAACCGGTGATCTCATGACTTACCTTTGCGAGAAGCTAAATATCAGTCTTCACCACTCTGGTGAATCTGATGTTGTAGCCTTGGATATATCTAAAGCTTTT
The DNA here is from genome assembly GCA_963082915.1 of Dolichopus griseipennis. Lineage (NCBI taxonomy): Eukaryota > Metazoa > Arthropoda > Insecta > Diptera > Dolichopodidae > Dolichopus > Dolichopus griseipennis. Next base: position 116,663,173 of record OY720441.1, read on the forward strand.
GACCGAGTATGGCATGATGCTTTAATAGCAAAATGCGAAGCTTTAGGTTTAGGTAGGGTTTTTCTAAAATGGATTGGAGATTTTCTCTCAAATCGCACAATTCGTGTACTTGTGGATGGTTATACATCCAACCAATTTCAAATAAATGCTGGTGTCCCCCAAGGATCTGTTCTATCCCCAACTCTTTTCTTAATATTTATCAATGACTTACTTTCAATAACCTCCAATCCAATTCACAGTTTCGCAGATGACAGCACCCTTGTGGCTTCCTATGAATTTCATAGTCGCTGTAACATTAATCATCAGATTAACACAACAGCAAAAAATTTCATGACTAGTGAGCTAAACAATGATTTAGCAAAAATCCAAAAATGGGGAGAGTGTAACCGTGTTGATTTCAACACAAAAAAGACCCAATGCTGTTTAATCTCGCGGAAAATTGCAATATCTACCCCCAGCTTGTCATTTCAGGGTATACCTTTGCAGCACACAACAGACCTGAACATTCTGGGTATCGGGTTAAACCAAAAATTGACCTGGTCAAACCACATTTTTGGTATAGCTAAAGATGCAGCTAAATGTTTAGGTTTTTTGTTTCGCTGTAAAACTTACTTTACTGCACCTGATCTTCTAAAAATCTATAAAACTTACATTAGACCAAAAATGGAGTATAATGCTCATATTTGGGCTGGAGCCCCCCAAACCGCACTGGGATATCTCGATAAAGTGCAAAATAGAGCTATCCGTCTTATAAATGATCCCAGTGTTACCTCATCGCTCACTCCACTTAACCATCGGCGAACCGTTTGGTCACTAACTCTGTTTTATAGATACCTCGTAGGGACGAACACCTGTTCCAACGAAATCAAACAATTAATGCCTCCCCTAAAAGTTTTTCAACGTGAAACAAGGAGTGCGACAGATGCTCACCCCTACTCAGTTGAATTAGTAAGATGGCGAAACACGGCTTATGGAAATTCGTTTGTTGTGCGTACATCGCGATTATGGAATCAGTTACCATGTAATGTGTTTCCCAAAGTTGGTAGTTTTTATATGTACGATCCAATAAAGTTTAAGAAGAACATTAACATCCATCTTCATGACTTTCCTTTAAATTAATTCCTTTATCCATCATTATTCAAACTCCTAAATCCTAATCCTAATCCTAATTTCCTTCCCAATCCCGATCCTAAAAACCAAACAATACATTTGTATTTAAGGTCCATACCAAGTTTGGTTTTAAAAAAAGGTGGGTGGTTTTAGTTGGTTAAAGTCCAACACGAAAAGTTCCTTGAAAAGTTCAAGGGCTAACAAACATATATTTTAAAAACACCGTAACTCAAAAAATAATGTCGCTATTTTGATGAAATTTAAACTCTAGGTTACTAGTAATGAAAGTACCATGGGAATTGGTTGTGGTCGAGTTTAATTCCGAAGCTAAAGAATATATTTCCTACTTCCTATGTGTCCCCGAAATTTAGACTTAATTGTAGTGGTTCAGCTATGTTCATAGGTACTTGCTGCATTTATGTAAAATTTATTTTTATTTTTAAATGAATTATATGAAAAGGTCTAAATTTATAATTGTATTTTAGAAATACATTTATTGCATATTTTGCGTTTATAAGTTTTTCTATTAGGTATATAAACTAACCATTTAAAATAATTGCAATTTTGAAAAATTTGGATTATTAAATATATTATGCTTTGATTATCTTTTTAACACAAAATTTAATAATTAGAATTTTTTCATTTTGTAATTGAATTGGAATGAATATATTTTCATTTATTTCAAGTTTTTTGGTTTTTTAATATTTTTAAATAGATAAATTAGTAAGAATTTGTAATATTTTTTAATAGATAGTGTAATAAGAAAATGTTTTTAGTATTATAAAGTTAATTTGGTTAGCTATGGCTTACGATCAAATTAATAACAGCTTTTATGGTGTTAGAATGACTTATGGATATGTCCTTAAATTTTAACCAAATAGGTGTAGGGTATTTCTAAGTCGGTTGCACCGACTGACAATTTCATTACTTGTTTTGTGTAAGACAAAAGAACAATTTTATTTAAATTTGCTCACATTTGGTACGATTTTAGTCTTACACAATAAAAACATATCATCATATAATTTATTAGTAATTTTATAAAACGTCAAATTTTGGAACTGCTCTATATACTCGTACATAAACTTGACAGTTGCGAATTAAAATGATTTTTTTTCTTTTTTTATACCCTACACCTATAAAATAGGAAAAGGTTATATTAACTTTGGTATGGTGTATGTAACCACCTTAAGGAAACGAGCTAGATATGGAAAAGTATATATATTTGTGGTCGGCATGACTTCCTGAGTCGATATAGCCATGGCCGTATGTCCGTCCATCCGTATGCACGATAAATCAAAAACTAATGGAGACACCTTGATGAAATTTTAACTGTATGCGGGGATTGAAATTGGGCGAAATCGGCCCATTAGTTCGGATTCTGGACCTTTTAATTGTTCTAAGGGCTAACGAACATATAAAACAAATAAGGATAAAACAACAACTAATGGTAATAACACAACCCATTGTCCAATCTCAACTGCACGCAATCCCAGCCATAGTTTCATTACTAGTAACCTACAACACAAATTACATGAGGGTACCGATCCTGTTGTTGTAGGTTACTAGTAATGAAACTGACCCTCATGTAATTTGTGTTTTAGGTTACTTGTAATGAAACTATGGCTGGGATTGCGTGCAGTTGAGATTGGACAATGGGTTCGGATCCTAGAAGTTTTTGGTCGAATTTAGGCCAAACAAGCATAATTTCGAAACCAGTGAAGATAAAACCTTCAAATTTGGCACAGGTGTGCCTCTTCCTATGTTCTTAAAGTCTTTGAAATTAAGAACCAATTGGAGTAGTGGGTCGGGACCATCCACAAAGTTCTGACGGCCTTAAAGCGTATTGTTCAAATTAATAAAAAAATTAGCTTAAAATAAAGATAAAACGTTCCAATTGTGTACAAGGATTCACTAGTATTGAAAGAACGGTGCGGACTGCAAATAGGAAAAATCTGGTCATGGGTACGGATCCTGGAACTGTTTCATCGAATTTAGGCCAAACGAGCATGATTCCGAATCCAAAGAAATTAGAACCTCCAAATTTGGTATCAGGTAGTCCTTTCCTAATCCCTTAGCGTCCTCGAAAAATGGTACCGATTGGTGTAGTGGGTCGGGGACCATCCATGTAGTTTCGAAGAACAAAGCATATTTTCGAAAATAATAAAGATAGTAACTTCAAACAAATTTACAAACAAATGTACAAACTTAAAATTTGGCAACAAAGGTCTTCTTTACTATTTCCTACGTGTTCCCTTAATTTATGATCAATTGGAGTGGTGGCTCTCTTAGACCTTCGAGGGTTTAGAGGCTTATCATGGAAATTAATAAAAATAGGAACTTAAAATTAAGAACAGAGAGAACATATAAATTAAGATAGCGAAATCGTACAATGGTTTCGGGTTCTGGCACGTTTGAAAAGTTGAAGGGCTTACAACACAAGCTCTTGATTGAATTGGGGCCAAACTAGAATAATTTTGAAACCAAAGAAGATAGAACCTTATATGTGGGGCACAGGTGTTTCTTTTTATTTTTTTGCTTACGTGAAATATTTGATGAATTGGAATAGCGGTTTGCGTACCACCCCCCTCCAAGAAGTTAAAGCATATATTGGAAATTTATAAAGATAAAAAATTAAAATTGATGCACTACTCCCTATTTCCGATCTTATTTAACACTTTTATATTTTTAAAAGACTAAAAATTTTACTATAAAACATATTATGTTTATCTAATATATAAAGAAGAAATTTGCTTGTTTGTTTATTTGTTTGTCTGTTTGTTTTTTTGTCCAGGATTCACGTGAAAACCACTGGTCCGATTGTCACAACATTTTAAAGGAATAATTCTGGGAGCCCGGGGTGACATAGGCTATGTCACATTTTTGAAAGTCAACAGGTTACGGCTCCAAAACCGTTTTAAACTCTTTCGTTATTTTTATGTCCAGTCAAAACGGTTTGACCGATTGACTTGAAATTTTGTACAAATGTTCCTCTTAGCAACCGGAATTAGTTGTATAAATTTGGTTGGAATAAAATAACCCATTTTGGCCTAGCGGGTTTCCTAAAAATTTTGTGATTTTGCAGTCCAAAGGAGAGGCTGCAAAAAATTTTAAATAAGTTTGATTAATCCGTTTTCCACAACGACGTCATAAAAATTTTTATAAATTTTATTTGCATAAACGATTAAATGAATTTTATTGAATATTTTGTACCAGCTCTTTAATTATAAAATCCAACAGGGTTCATTTGGTTTTGATCTGTTTACGCGTTTTGCATAAAAATTCAATGAAATTTTCAAATTTTTGGTATTGAAGCAAGTTAATCTTTATTCCAAAACCTCACTTAATTAATAAGACAATTTTTTTAATCTATTTAAATAGTATCAAATAGTGCAAAAGCTAAATAATATTAATTAAAGATAATATTAAATAATAATAAAAATAAAGCTAATAAAGAATCCGAATAAAAATATCTTTAAAATTAAATAACATAACATTTTCCTTCTCCACATTTTTTCGTAAATCTTTGTTTTTTATCTACTTTGCAGTTGTTGTTTTTTAAAAGTAGCTTTCAGTGTAAAATTGCAGTTTTCTTCAAATGAAATCTAAAAATCAAAAAATTCGATTTCGTATATATTATGCTTAAATACAAAGTATTTAAAAAAGGTTTTTCCAAAAAAGAAGCCTACATTTCTCTCATAAAATCATAAAAGAACGAGGAAGAGCGTGGTAGAACTTTCAGGTAAGTACTAGACAAAATAGAAGTTGAAAAGCAGATTTTTAAACCTTTTCTATACATCGACTATATTTTTTTCAAACGTTGGCAATTCAAGTAAACTATTATTGACATAGTATAACGACATAAAGGCAAATTTAGTATATCCTTTTGACCTATAGTAATTTTAATTCAGTTAACATAATTCGCCGGAAACTCACCATCATCAACTCTATCGTCAGGGAGCACCAAATTATCAAGAAGCACCACGTATAGAAAAATTAGAGATTATCGTTCAAACTGTTTGACAAACAATTTTTTAAAGTTTTTGTTTCGCAATCGGTTAAAAGAACTCGACAACACATTTTTTTAAGCATTCCTCTAACTCAAAGAATTTCAACGTACTTTAAAAAATTGGACGTAATTTACTTACAAATTTTTTTTTGAACAATCGTCGGGTCGACAGGGGTTAACAAATTCCAAGTCTGTTAGTAAAGTGAACTTCATTTTCAAAGAGGAACACATATACAAAATTTGAAGTTAATCTATTAAATCACTAATAATATATTGCAAAGCAAGGAAAAAACATATAAAAAGCTGTTGGGCCACAATGGGTTAACGGAACTCCACAAATATGTTTTTGAGGCTTTCTTTTTAACCAAAACAGTATTTCGAAAAATCGGCTAAAACATACTTTTATACTATTTGCACGCTCCCGGGCAACGCCTGGTAAATCTGCAAGTATTTTATAAATTAAAAACAAATTATTTTTTTAATAAACAACGAAATTTTTTCTGTTTTTAATTTTTATTATATCATATCCAGATTTTATTGAATTATTACCATAGGTAATATATAATTAAGAAATTGTGTACGATACTTAAGTTGTAAAATTTATTTTTATATTTAAATGAATTAAATGAAAAGTTCTAAATTTTTCATTTTATTTTAGAAATCAACGTACTTTGATTGCATATACATTGATTGCATATTTTGATTATTAAATTTTGTGATAAAAAGCTAAAGCTAAAAAGTTTAAGTTAACAAAAAAAACCATAAAATTATGTAAACTTTTATATTTATATTATATCAAATTAATATTTCTTTCGAATAATTTTGAAATTATTTATATAAAACATTAAAAAATAAGTAAACTAAAAGAATAAATTTAAAAATTAATTCAAATTGAAATAATTAATCAAGGGTACTAAATCATTCAACAGTAAATGCACTACAGCTAAACATCCTTAAAAGAAATTAAGTAATTGCTGCATGGGTGTAAAATTTTATTGAATTGGATAAAATGTTTTAAATATGTTATTTTGTAATTGCATTTTACGAACCATTTATTTTAAGTTTATTTATTGTTTACAAAGAGTAAGAATTTTTAATATTTTTGAAATGATAAAATAATTAGAAGTGTTTTTAATATAATAAAGCTAACTTCGTTAGCTATTTACATCAACTATTCGTAAAAATTCTTAAACAAAATAAAAAAAAAACAAAAAAATACGCTCATGTTTATAAATATTAAGTTCAAAACTAAAGCACCCCCTCTGTAAAAATATTAAAAATACAGCTATTTCTAAAGATTAAGTTAACTGATACGGCTTTTAGAAATGAATTTATGTCTTAAAACAATAGTATAATAATTAAAATTAATATTTACCAATTAGTGTTACTGTACCCTTCATAAGTAAAGTAAAGCATAAAATTAAAAAAAAATTATAACTAGATCTCTCTTATAACTAGATCTATATAATATGGCTCGAAATAAATACAGTAAAGAATTAAAATAAATTGTTTGATTTTGAAACAGGATTATCTCGTCATAAATTAAGTGAGAAATAAATAGGTCTGTGACATCAAGATTAATTAAAAATTATAAAAAAACCAAAAATTTTCTAAGCACTCTGGAGACAGACATAGAAAAACAACTATTAGTGAAAATAAAATTATTATAAGAACCATTTTAAAAGATCCTTCAATGTTTTCGCGTGATATCCGAAAACAAAGAAGATCAAACTTTGGTGACAGGGTGTCTCTTCCAATTCCGTTAGTGTACTGGAAATTTGGAACTATTTGGAGTAGTGGATCAGGGACCATCCACACAGTTCCGAAAACCTTAAAACATATCTTCGAAAATAATAAAAATTGTAACTTCAAACAAATGTAGAAGTATCAAATTTGGCACAACCATCGAAATTAATAAAAATAATAACTTAAAATTAAGATGGAATGTTCCAATTGTGAACAAGGGTTAACTAGTATTGAAAGTACGGCGAATGGGACTGCATGGCGAGGACTCATTTAAAGAAAAAACAAGTTAAGGAACTGTCAGTCGGTGCTACCGACTTAGAAATACCCAACACCTATTTGGTTCAAATTTAAGGACATATCCATAAGTCATTTTAACACCATAAAAGCTGTTATTAATTTGATCGTAAGACATAGCTAACCAAATTAACTTTATAATACTAAAAACATTTTCTAATTACACTATCTATTAAAAAATATTAAAAATTCTTACTAATTTATCTATTTAAAAATATTAAAAAACAAACAAACTTGAAATAAATGAAAATATATTTATTCCAATTCAATTACAAAATGAAAAAATTCTAATTATTAAATTTTGTGATAAAAAGATAATCAAAGCATAATATATTTAATAATCCAAATTTTTAAAAATTGCAATTATTTTAAATGGTTAGTTTATATACCTAATAGAAAAGCTTACAAACGCAAAATATGCAATAACTGTATTTCTAAAATACAATTACAAATTTAGACCTTTTCATATAATTCATTTAAATATTCAAATAGATTTTACATAAATGTAGCAAGTACCTTTGAATATAGCTGACCCACTACAATTAAGTCTAGATTTCGGAGACACATAGGACATAGGAAATATATTCTTTGGCTTTGAAATTAAACTCAACCAGAACCAATTCCCATGGTACTTTCATTACTAGTAACCTAGAGTTTAAATTTCATCAAAAAAGCGGCATTATTTTTTGAGTTAGGGTGTTTTAAGATATATGTTTGTGAGTCCTTGAACTTGTCAAGGGTTCCAGAAACCCAAACCATGGTACGATTTCGCCCATATGCAGTCCCCGTCATACTTTCAATACTAGTTAACCCTTGTATACAATTGGAACGTTCTATCTTAATTTTAAGTTACTAGTTTTATTAATTTCGATGATAAGCTTTTACACATTTGGGGGTCTAAGAGAGGTCCTGAACCACCACTCCAAATGATCCCAAATTAGGGGGGCACGGAAGAAATAGTAAAGAACACCCTGGGCCAAATTTGAAGCTTCTACATTTGTTTGAAGTTACTATTTTTATTAATTTCGAAAATATGCTTTAAGGTCCTCGAAACTGAGTGGCTGATCCCCGACCCACTAGTCCAATGGGGCCCAAATTTCAAAGACACTTACGCAATAGGAAGGGACACCCTGATACCAAATTTGGAGGTTATATCTTCATTGGTTTCGGAATTACGCTAGTTTGGCCTAAATTCGATCAAAAAGTTCTCAGTTCCGAACCCATTGTCCAATCCTCATCGTACGTAGTCACCGCCGTAGTTTCATTACCAATAACCTACAGCACAAATTTCATGAAGATAGCCTCATTAGTTGTTGAGTTATCGTGATTTTTAATATATGTTCGTTATCCCTGACACCGACTAAAAGGTGCAGAATCCGAACCCATGGGCTGATTTCGCCCTTATACAGCCCGCGCTTTACATATAGTACTAGTTAACCCTTGTAAACAATTTAAACGGTCTATCTTAATTTTAAGTAACTATTTTTAGTAATTTTGATTATAAGCTTTTAAAACATGGGAGGTCTGAGAGGGGTACTGAACCACCACTCCAATTGATCCCAAATTAAGGGACCACGCAAGAGATAGTAAACAACACCCTTGTGGCAAATTGGAAGCTTCTACATTTTTTCAAGTTGCTATCTTTATTATTTTTAAAGATATGCTTTAAGGTCTTCGGAAATGTGTTGCTGGTCCCCGACCCACTACTCCAATGGGGCCCAAATTTCCAAGACACTTAGGAAATAGGAAGGGACACCCTGACACCTAATTTGGAGGTGCTATCTTCATTGGTTTCGGAATTATGCTCGTTTGGCCTAAATTCGATCAAAAAGTTCTAGGTTCCGAACGCATGGTCCAATCCCGACCTTACGGAATCCCCGAAGTAGTTTCATTACTAGTAACCAACCTACAGCACAAATTTGATGAAGAAAGCGTCATTAGTTGTTGAGTTATCGTGATTTTTAATATTTGTTCGTTAGCCCTTCGATCGATTAAAAGGTCTAGAATCCGAACCCATGGGCCGATTTCGCCCATATGCAATCCCCGCCGTACTTTCAGTCCTAGTAACCTACATTTAAAATTTTATCAAGATAGCTCCATTATTTTTTGAGTTATCGTGCCTACGGACGGACGGACGGACATGGCTATATCGACTCAGGCGGTCACGCTGATCACAAATATATATACTTTTCCATATCTAGCTCGCTTCCTTTAGGTGGTTACAAACACCATACCAAAGTTAATATACCCTTTACCTATTCTATAGGTGTAGGGTATAATGAACAAGTAAAGAAACAGTCAGTCGGTGCAACCGACTTAGAAATACCCTACACCTGTTTGGTTCAAATTTAAGGACATATCCATAAGTCGTTTTAACACCTAGAGCTGCTAATAATTTGATCGTAAGACATAGCTAACCAAATTAACTTTACAATACTAAAACATTTTCTAATTACATTATCTATAAAAAAATATTAGAAATTCTTACTAATTTATCTATTTAAAAATATTAAAACAAAAAAACTTGAAACAAATGAAAATATATTTATTCCAATTCAATTACTAAATGAAAAAATTTCAATTATTAAATTTTGTGATAAAAAGCTAATATATTTAATAATTAAAATTTTTCAAAATTGCAATTATTTTAAATGGCTTGTTTATGTACCTATTAGAAAAGCTTATAAACGCAAAATATGCAATAAATGTATTTCTAAAATACATATACAAATTTAGACCTTTTCATATAATTCAATTAAATATAAAAATAAATTTTACATAAATGCAGCAAGTACCTTTGAACATAGCTGAACCACTACATTTAAGTCAAAATTTCGTGGACACATAGGAAATAGGAAATATATTCATAATATATATGTTTGTTAGCCCTTGATCTTTTCAAGGGTTTCAGAACTCGAAACCATGGTACGATTTCGCCCATATGCAGTCCCCGTCATACTTTCAATACTAGTTAACTCTTGTACACAATTGGAACGTGTTATCTTAATTTTAAGTTACTAGTTTTATTAATTTCGATGATAAGCTTTTACACATTGGTGGGTCTAAGAGAGGTACTGAACCACCACTTCAATTGATCCAAAATTAGAGGGACACGCAGGAAATAGTAAAGAACACCCATGTGCCAAATTTGAAGCTTCTACTTTTGTTTCAAGTTATTATCTTTATTAATTTCGAAAATATGCTTTAAGGTCCTCGGAACTGAGTGCCTGGTCCCCACCCACTACTCCAATTGGGCTCAAACTTCAAGGAGACTTAGTTAATCGAAAGCGACACTCTGATACCAAATTTGGAGGTTCTATCTTCATTGGTTACGGAATTATGCTAGTTTGGCCTAAATTCGATCAAAAAGTTCTAAGTTCCGAACCCATTGTCCAAACCTCACCGTGCGCAATTGCCGCCGTAGTTTCATTACCAATAACCTACAGCAAAAATTTCATGAAGATAGTTCGTCATTAGTTGTTGAGTTATCATGATTTTTTACATATATTCGTTAGCCCTGACACGGATTAAAAGGTCCAGAATCCGAACCCTTGGGCTGATTTCGGTTTTATACAGTCCGCGCTGTACTTTAAGTACTAGTTAACCCTTGTACAAAATTTGAACATTCTATCTTAATTTTAAGTTACTATTTTTAGTAATTTCGATTATAAGCTTTTTAACTTTTGGAAGTCTAAAAGGGGTACTGAACCACCACTCCAATTGATCGCAAATTAGGGGGGCACGCAAGAGATAGTGAAGAACACCAAATTTGAAGCTTCTAAATTTTTTCAAATTGCTATCTTTAATAATTTTAAAGATATGATTTAAGGTCTTCGGAAATGTGTGGCTGGTCCCCGACCCACTACTCCAATGGGGCCCAAATTCCAAGGACACTAAGGAAATAGGAAGGTACACCCTGGTACCAAATTTGGAGGTTCTATTTTCATTGGTTTCAGAATTATGCTCGTTTGGCCTAAATTCGATCAAAAAGCTCTAGGTTCCGAACCCATGGTCCAATCCCGAACTTACGCAGTCCTCGAAGTAGTTTCATTGCTAGTAACCTACGGCACAAATTTGATAAAGATAGCGTCATTAGTTGTTGAGTTATTGTGATTTTTTATATATGTTCGTTAGCCCTTCGATCGATTAAAAGGTCCAGAATCCGAACCCATGGGCCGATTTCGCCCATATGCAATCCCCGCCGTACTTTCAGTCCTAGTAACCTACAGTTAAAATTTCATCAAGATAGCTCCATTATTTTTTGAGTTATCGTGCCTACGGACGGACGGACGGACATGGCTATATCGACTAAGGCGGTCACGCTGATCACAAATATATATACTTTTCCATATCTAGCTCGCTTCGTTTAGGTGGTTACAAACACCATACCAAAGTTAATATACCCCTTTACCTATTCTATAGGTGTAGGGTATAAAAAGAGTAACTAGAAAAAAAATACGCGAAAAAATTCACAAATAATTTTGGAGTCAGTAGTAACAGAATTTTTATACCCTACACCTATAGAATAGGTAAAGGGGTATATTAACTTTGGTATGGTGTTTGTAACCACCTAAAGGAAGCGAGCTAGATATGAAAAAGTATATATATTTGTGATCAGCGTGACCGCCGTAGTCGATATAGCCATGTCCGTCCGTCCGTCCGCAGGCACGATAACTCAAAAAATAATGGAGCTATCTTGATGAAATGTTAACTGTAGGTTACTAGGACTGAAAGTACGGCGGGGATTGCATATGGGCGAAATCGGCCCATGGGTTCGGATTCTGGACCTTTTAATCGGTTTCTGGGCTAACGAACAAATATAAAAAATCACGATAACTCAACAACTAATGACGCTATCTTCATCAAATTTGTGCTGTAGGTTACTAGTAATGAAACTACTTCGGGAATTGCGTTAGGTCGGGATTGGACCATGGGTTCGGAACCTAGAACTTTTTGATCGAATTTAGGCCAAACGAGCATAATTCCGAAACCAATGAAGATAGAACCTCCAAATTTAGTATCAGGGTGTCCCTTCCTATTTCCTAAGTGTCTTGTGAATTTGGGTCAAATTGGAGTAGTGGGTCGGGGACCAGCCACACATTTCCGAAGACCTTAAAGCATATCTTTAAAATTAATAAAGATAACAACTTGAAAAAATGTAGAAGCTTCCAATTTGCCACAAGGGTGTTCTTTACTATCTCTTGCGTGTTCCCCTAATTTGGGATCAATTGAAGTGGTGGTTCTGTACCCCTCTCAGACCTCCCAAGTTTTAAAGGCTTATAATCGAAATTACTAAAAATAGTTACTTAAAATTAGGATAGACCGTTCAAATTGTGTACAAGGGTTAACTAGTACTATAAGTACAGCGCGGACTATATAAGGGCGAAATCAGCCAAACGGTTCGGATTCCGGACCTTTTAATCGATGTCAGGGCTAAGGAACATATATAAAAAATCACGATAACTCAACAACTAATGAGGCTATCTTCATGAAATTTGTGCTGTAGGTTATTGGCAGCGAAACTACGGCGGTGATTACGTACGGTGAGGATTGGACAATGGGTTCGGAACTTAGAACTTTTTGATCGAATTTAGGCCAAAGGAGCATAATTCCGAAACCAATGAAGATTGAACCTCCAAATTTGGTATCAGGGTGTCCCTTCCTATTTCGTATGTGTCTTTGAAATTTGGGCCCCATTGGAGTAGTGGATCGGGGACCAGCCACTCAGTTCTTAGGCCCTTAAAGCATATTTTCGAAATTAATAAAGATAGTAACTTAAAACAAATGTAGAAGCTTCCAATTTGCCACAAAAGTGTTCTTTACTATTCCTTGCGTGCCCCCCTAATTTGGGATCAATTGGAGTGGTGGTTCAGAACCTCTCTTAGACGCCCCAATGTGTAAAAGCTTATCATCGAAATTAATAAAACTAGTAACTTCAAATTAAGATAGAGCGTTCCAATTGTGTACAAGGGTTAACTAGTATTGAAAGTATGACGGGACTGCATATGGGCGAAATCGTACCATAATTTCGGGTCCTGGAACCCTTGAAAAGTTCAAGGACTAACAAACATATATCTTACAAACACCATAACTCAAAAAATAATGCCGGTATTTTGATGAAATTTAACAGTAGGTTACTAGTAATGAAAGTACCATGGGAATTGGTTGTGGTCGAGTTTAATTTCGAAGCCAAAGAATATATTTCCTATGTCCTATGTGTCTCCGAAATCTAGACTTAATTGTAGTGGTTCAGCTATGTTCAAAGGTACTTGCTGCATTTATGTAAAATTTATATTTATATTTAAATGAATTATATGAAAAGGTGTAAATTTTTAATTGTATTTTAGAAATACATTTATTGCATATTTTGCGTTTATAAGCTTTTCTATTAGGTATATAAACTAACCATTTAAAATAATTGCAATTTTTAAAAATTTGGATTATTAAATATATTATGCTTTGATTATCTTTTTATCACAAAATTTAATAATTAAAATTTTTTTCATTTTGTAATTGAATTGGAATAAATATATTTTCATTTATTTCAAGTTTGTTTGTTTTTTAATATTTTTAAATAGATAAATTAGTAAGAATTTGTAGTATTTTTTAATAGATAGGGTAATTAGAAAATGTTTTTAGTATTATACAGTTAATTTGGTTAGCTATGTCTTACGATCAAATTAATAACAGCTTCTATGGTGTTAAAATGACTATGGATATGTCCTTAAATTTAAACCAAATAGGTGTAGGGTATTTCTAAGTCGGTTGCACTGTCTGTTTCTTTACTTGTTATAATTAAAAAAGGCTGGATATTGATGACTTTTTCTTTCAGAGTTTACAAATTTCCAAAATGGTTTTGGATTGGCTTTTTCGATAACATGCTATGAACATAATTTGAACCGAAAAAAAATTAATACCATAATTCGAGTTACTTTTACGAAATTTACGGCAAGCTGTTTTTTTTTTATTTATCAATGTTTTAAGATTTTTATTTAACCAGGGTGGGCAAGATGCATTCTTAGTATCAACTACAAGAGGAAAAGATTGAGAAATAGAAGACCGAATAATTCCATTAACTGAATCATTTAAATTAGAAGAAAGAATAAATGAAAAATAATAAGATTTCAAAAAGTTATTAATATCATCAAAATTGGCTTTTACAAATTGAAACGATGTGGTAGAGTAAATTTAGCTTTCGCAAGGGAAAAATAACAAAAGTAAAAACAAATAGTGGGGTGATAAGGATCGATTCTGACTAATTCACTAGATCAATCAAGAACAACCAAATCGTTTCAGTTCGTAGTGAAAATAAGATCCAATTGATTACCTCTACAAATGAAAACGAATATGAATGTCGAAATATTGTTGAAAGTTAATGGAGTTTAAAGAATCAATAACTAAGTGTTCGATATTACTAATAGGCTAGATAAAGTCTAACATTTTCAAAAATTTTTTTATCCCTGAGTCTCGCTAAAACATAACTGTGTGACCTTAACAATGATACTACGTGAAAGTGAAAGAAAGTGGTTTTTTTAAATTTGGAAATTTTTTAGTTTTAAGAAAAAAATCACTAATCTTTTTATTTAAAGAGGATTTTGGATCGTTTGAAAGTGAGAATTACTTAATTTAGATTTAATTTGTTTTTTATTCTTATAAGTTATATGATTAATATTCTGTAAAAAATTCCTTATATTATTATTACTAGAGTTCAATTGATTAATTTTATCGTAAGAAGTAGAAAATGTTATTGGAAGGTCAAGAAGACCATTAATGCTATTTTCTTTAGAGTTTATAAGTATCGGTAGGTGCAACTATAGGTACATCGAGAAGATTTATTTAATCATTATCTACATTGTTTAACTTTACAGTATAAGAATTTTTATTATCAGTAGGAGGATCGGTTATTAGTGAGTTAGTTAAATCTTCAAATTTATTATTAGTATTATTAGCACTAGAATAATGCAGGTCAGGTTTATTAGTATCTAGGTTAGGTTTTGAAAGATTATAATTTGCATCTATCAGATAAAACGAAAATTTAGGATTACCTTTAGTCCTTAGCTGCTTTGGTATACACTTAAGTTTAACAGGTAGCTCAGGTTCAACAGCTCGCAAAGGTTTAGCAGGTCGCATATACTCCTAAATATATGTAAAATTATTGGATCTTTTAGAATACCAATATCACAAGTTTCCAAAGTATTTTGATTTCCAAATTCACGTGTTTTAAATGTGCTCTGAACTCCTTTATTAAATCTATCCACATTTTTGCAGTTCGAATATTGAAGGTTTGTGAGCAGCTCCAATAAGAAAAGATTCGTAGAATTATGTGACGATTCTAGTTTTTCAATAAAGAAATCATGTTGAGGAACTAACAATTTGTTAAATGAAGATACATAAACATGTTGGCGACTAGAACCACCTTCGATGAAATCTCTACCATTATTTTCTAAATTACCAAAATGCTTAGGCACAGATGAGAGAATTTTCATTTTGAAATTTTTAATTATAGAAGTATCATTATTTTGACCAGAAACACAGCTCTATGGTCCATCAAAATATTTCGCCATGTCCTGGAAAGCGTTTTTATTATTTACAATTGTATTCCTAATTTTATTAAATTAGCAAGTTTTCTCATTGTCAAGATCAGAGATTGATTTATGTATATTGTCAAACTACGCAACAAACCTGCATAGTTTTGACACTCTTCACAAATAAAAAAAAAGTCAAGATATGGATGGTACCAATCTCTGCTAAAACCCCTGCATACACTATGTATCTTTCTTGTACATATATATTTTTATATGTAAGTATATATATTTTTGATCAGCGTGACCTCCTGATTCGATATAGCCATATCCGTCCGTCCGTCTGTCCGTAGGCACGATAACTCAAAAACTAATGGAGATATCTTGATGAAATTTTAACTGTAGGTTACTAGGACTTTAGGTACAGCGGGGATTGCAAATGGGCGAAATCGGCCCATTGTTTCGAATTCAGGACTTCGTATCGGTCCAAGGGCTAATGAACATATATAAAAAATCACGATAACTCAACAACTAATGACGCCATCTTCATCAAATTTGTGATGTAGGTTACTAGTAATGAAACTTTGGCGGGGATTGCGTACGGTCGAGAATTGACCATGGGTTCGGAACTTTTGATCGAATTTAGGCCTAACGAGCATAATTCCGAAACCAATGAAGATAGAATTTCCAAATTGTGTACCTTTCTATTTCCTTAGTGTCTTTGAAATTTGGAACCAATTGGAGTAGTGGGTCGGGGACCAGCCACACAGTTTCGAAGAACTTAAAGCATATTTTCGAAATTAATAAAGAAAGTAACTTCAAACTAATGTAGAAGTTTCAAATTTAGCACCCTGCATTCGGTGTAGAAACACTCTTTTTGTTGTTCTGTTATTCGGCATTCTTATAACATGTCCTATCCATCTTAACCTTTGAGCTTTTATGAATCTTATTATGGTTCTATGTTCAGTCAATTGTTCAAGCTCGAAATTATTTCTTGATCTATATGTACCATCTCCGTTTCTAACCGGTCCATATATTTTTCGAAGTATTTTACGAAGTAGAAGTTAATTTAAACTATTAAATTAAAAAAAATTAAAAATTTACTGTTAGCAGTAAATTTTATAAGTCAGTAGTAACTATTTCCAAGTAAATATTTCCAAAGTTAAACACAGTATGTAATACAATATAATTTTGAAAATGTGCTTTTTTAAAAACCCTTGGTTTTTTTCATCACTTGTTTAATTAAAAATATTAAAAAACAAAAAAACTTGAAATAAATGAAAATATTTTTATTCCCATTTAATTACAAAAGTGAAAAAATTTGAATTATTAAATTTTGTGATAAGAAGCTAAAAAAAGCATAAATTTTTAGTAATTCAAATTTTTTAATATTGCAAGTATGGCCCAAATTCGATCAAAAAGTTCTAGGTTCCGAACTCATGGTTCAATCCCGACCGTACGCAAACCATGCCGTAGTTTCATTACTAGTAACCTACAACACAAATTTGATGAAGATAGCGTCATTATTTGTTGAATTATCATGATTTTTTATAAAATTTCATCAAGATAGCTCCGTTATTTTTTGAGTTATCGTGCCTACGGACGGACGGACATGGCTATATCGACTCAGGTTGTCACGCTGATCACATATATATATACTTTTCTATATCTAGCTCGCTTCCTTTAGGTGGTTACAAACGCCATACCAAAGTTAATATACCCTTTTACCTATTCTATAGGTGTAGGGTATAAAAGCATAACTCAAAAATTAATGCAGCTATTTTGATGAAATTTAAACTCTAGGTTAACTAGTAGTAAGAAAGTACCATGGGAATTGGTTCTGATCGAGTTCGGATTTTAGAAGCTTTTGATCGATTTGAGGCCAAATGAGTATCATTTCGAAGCCAAATATTTTTTGAATGAACAATTAATTTTTTGTTTAAATTTTTATTATATCATATATTTTATTGAATTATTCCCATAGGTTATATATAATTAAGACATTTTGTACAATACTTAAGCTATATTCAAAGGTACTTGCTGCATTTATGTAAAATATATTTTCATATTTAAATGAATTATATGATAAGTTTTTAATTTGTAATTGAATTTTAGAAATATATTTATTGCATATTTTGCGTTTATAAGCTTTTCTAATAGGTACATAAACTAACAATTTAAAATAATTGCAATTTTGCTTTTTATCACAAAATTTAATAACTCAAATTTTTTCATTTTTGTAATTGAATTGAAATAAATACATTTCCATTTATTTTAAGTTTTTTTGTTTTTCAATATTTTTAAATAGATAAATTAGTAAAAATGTGTAATATTTTTTAATAGAAAGTGTAATTAAAAAATGTTTTTAGTATTATAAAGTTAATTTCGTTAGCTATGTCTTACGATCAAAATAATAACAGCTTTTATTGTTTTAAAATGACTTATGGACTTCCCATTAAATTTGAACCAAATAGGTGTAGGGTATTTCTAAGTTGGTTTCACCGACTGACTGTTTCTTTACTTGTTTTCAATATTAAATAATACGACGACAAAATGAATAATGTGATGAAAAAAACCAAGGGTTTTTAAAAGGCACATTTTCAAAAATATAGGGTTTCTTACTGAGTATTTTATCATCCCATATAAAAATAAATGATTACATTATAGTTTAGTTATTTCATCAATTTAATAATTATGAATAATAGTGAAATCAATACTTAGAATATAATCCCAATGCATTTAAGAAAACCTGGTAACAAATGCGAATTATAACTTGTATTTTTTCCCGTATTGCCACAGCGGTGTCTTCACTTTTATTGTATACAACTCCGAGATACTTAAACTGATGAACACCTTCGAACTTATAATCATTAATATTCAAATCTTGCGTTGGCATATGTGATTTGCTTTTTATGAAGTATTTAGTTTTGGGTTCATTTATTATCAGTCCCACTTTTCTAGCATCAGTTTCCAAACGTGTAAATGTTTCTTTAAGCTCTCTTAAATTCTTAGAAATTATTACAATATCATGGACGAAAGCGCATATTTGTATGGATTTTAAAAATATAGTTCCTTGAGGATCTAACTCTTTTACGACATAATGAAGAACTAGGTTAAATAGTAATGTTGATAGAGCATCACCCTGCTTAACTCCCGATTCTATTCTAAAAGATTCAGTGAACACCCCTTGTATTTTGACTCTTGTTTGTGTTTGTCAGGGTTAGACATGCTAATCTTGTTAACTTTTCTGGGATGCCAAGTCTATTAAGAATACTACTAATTTTAGTTCTGTCTATGCTATCAAAAGCTTTCTGGAAATCTATGAACAGACAGTGTATATCTCTTGCGTATTCATTATATTTCTCAAATGTCTGACTCAGAGTAAAGCATTGGATCATAGTTGATCTGTTTACTCTAAAACCACATTGATAGTCACTAATAATTATAGTCACTAATAAGTTTCAATTTATGCTATATTGAGCAGTGATATTCCACGATAATTATTGCACTCTTTATACCCTACACCTATAGAATAGGTAAAGGGGTATATTAACTTTGGTATGGTGTTTGTAACCACCTAAAGGAAGCGAGCTAGATATGGAAAAGTATATATATTTGTGATCAGCGTGACCGCCTTAGTCGATATAGCCATGTCCGTCCGTCCGTCCGTCCGTCCGTAGGCACGATAACTCAAAAAATAATGGAGCTATCTTGATGAAATTTTAACTGTAGGTTACTAGGACTGAAAGTACGGCGGGGATTGCATATGGGCGAAGGCCCATGGGTTCGGATTCTGGACCTTTTAATCGGTTTCAGGGCTAACGAACAAATATAAAAAATCACGATAACTCAACAACTAATGACGCTATCTTCATCAAATTTGTGCTGTAGGTTACTAGTAATGAAACTACTTCGGGAATTGCGTAAGGTCGGGATTGGACCATGGGTTCGGAACCTAGAACTTTTTGATCGAATTTAGGCCAAACGAGCATAATTCCGAAACCAATGAAGATAGAACCTCCAAATTTAGTATCAGGGTGTCCCTTCCTATTTCCTAAGTGTCTTGTGAATTTGGGCCCCATTGGACTAGTGGGTCGGGGACCAGCCACTCAGTTCCGAGGACCTTAAAGCATATTTTCGAAATTAATAAAAATAGTAACTTGAAACAAATGTAGAAGCTTCAAATTTGGCCTAGGGTGTTCTTTACTATTTCTTCCGTGCCCCCCTAATTTGGGATCATTTGGAGTGGTGGTTCACAACCTCTCTTAGACCCCCAAATATGTAAAAGCTTATCATCGAAATTAATAAAACTTCTTCTTCTTCTATGGCGCTACAGTCCGTTGTCGAACCTTGGCCTCCTGTCGGTTTCGTAACAATATTTTTTTACTGGATAGGGCTGTTAACCGTATGCCAAACCCCCATCTTTGGAGGGCCGTTGGGTTTGAAAAGTTGCTTCAGAATTTGCCATATAATGCGTTGAAGTTCTCATAACTATGTTACGAGTTCAACTGCATTATATAGCGTTTTCCTACTTCCTGAGACGCCGATGTATGTGGCCATTCAGGTTGCAACTTTTCTTCCCTCCTCCTTTCTCAACCGGGCTTGGGACCGGCTACGGCGGAGTTAATTTAAACTATTAAATTAAAAAAAATTAAAAATTTACTGTTAGCAGTAAATTTTATAAGTCAGTAGTAACTATTTCCAAGTAAATATTTCCAAAGTTAAACACAGTATGTAATACAATATAATTTTGAAAATGTGCTTTTTTAAAAACCCTTGGTTTTTTTCATCACTTGTTTAATTAAAAATATTAAAAAACAAAAAAACTTGAAATAAGTGAAAATATTTTTATTCCCATTTAATTACAAAAGTGAAAAAATTTGAATTATTAAATTTTGTGATAAGAAGCTAAGAAAAGCATAAATTTTTAGTAATTCAAATTTTTCAATATTGCAAGTATGGCCCAAATTCGATCAAAAAGTTCTAGGTTCCGAACTCATGGTTCAATCCCGACCGTACGCAAACCATGCCGTAGTTTCATTACTAGTAACCTACAACACAAATTTGATGAAGATAGCGTCATTATTTGTTGAATTATCATGATTTTTTATAAAATTTCATCAAGATAGCTCCATTATTTTTTGAGTTATCGTGCCTACGGACGGACGGAAGGCTATATCGACTCAGGTTGTCACGCTGATCACAAATATATATACTTTTCCATATCTAGCTCGCTTCCTTTAGGTGGTTACAAACGCCATACCAAAGTTAATATACCCTTTTACCTATTCTATAGGTGTAGGGTATAAAAGCATAACTCAAAAATTAATGCAGCTATTTTGATGAAATTTAAACTCTAGGTTAACTAGTAGTAAGAAAGTACCATGGGAATTGGTTCTGATAGAGTTCGGATTTTAGAAGCTTTTGATCGATTTGAGGCCAAATGGGTATCATTTCGAAGCCAAATATTTTTTGAATGAATGATTAATTTTTTGTTTAAATTTTTATTATATCATATATTTTATTGAATTATTCCCATAGGTTATATATAATTAAGACATTGTGTACAATACGTAAGCTATATTCAAAGGTACTTGCTGCATTTATGTAAAATATATTTTCATATTTAAATAAATTATATGATAAGTTTTTAATTTGTAATTGAATTTTAGAAATATATTTATTGCATATTTTGCGTTTATAAGCTTTTCTAATAGGTACATAAACTAACAATTTAAAATAATTGCAATTTTGCTTTTTATCACAAAATTTAATAACTCAAATTTTTTCATTTTTGTAATTGAATTGAAATAAATACATTTCCATTTATTTTAAGTTTTTTTGTTTTTCAATATTTTTAAATAGATAAATTAGTAAAAATGTGTAATATTTTTTAATAGAAAGTGTAATTAAAAAATGTTTTTAGTATTATAAAGTTAATTTCGTTAGCTATGTCTTACGATCAAAATAATAACAGCTTTTATTGTTTTAAAATGACTTATGGACTTCCCATTAAATTTGAACCAAATAGGTGTAGGGTATTTCTAAGTTGGTTTCACCGACTGACTGTTTCTTTACTTGTTTTCAATATTAAATAATACGACGACAAAAAGAATAATGTGATGAAAAAAACCAAGGGTTTTTAAAAGGCACATTTTCAAAAATATAGGGTTTCTTACTGAGTATTTTATCATCCCATATAAAAATAAATGATTATATTATAGTTTAGTTATTTCATCAATTTAATAATTATGAATAATAGTGAAATCAATACTTAGAATATAATCCCAATGCATTTAAGAAAACCTGGTAACAAATGCGAATTATAATGTTGGAGCTTCAATGTTAACGTTTAATTTTGGAAAAACATGTGAATAAGTTACTGTTTTATAAAAACGTAAAAGTTTTCATTTAGAAGACCTAGTAGTCCTTCAAAGGGAAAGGTTCCCAAATTTTTACTTGGCAAACTTATGATGGAGCTGCCCACCCCTTTCTGTCCCCATCTTTCCATTTTTTTAGGTTCTAGGATATCAATTGTGAACTCCACCACAATTTTGACTTTCCCTAGAATTTTATTATCTAAGCAAAAATGCTTAAATCTACGAGACAGTTTCTTCAATTTAAAGAAACTCTTTCAAATTTAAGAAAATCCTTTTACATATGCTGAAATATAATGCTAAAGCGTCATATTTTGTATATTTGTAAAAAAAAATTTGAACAGGTATTCAAGTTACAGGTGTTTAAAAATAGAAAAATTTCAATTTTCGAGCCCTCATAGCTCCTAAACTAGGGGCTTGACAAAAAAATTTTATTGATCAACTCCCACTAATTTCAAAAAAAATTTGTTAACCGACTCCCACTAGTTTCTAAGGATTTATCTCTTTCCAAAATTTCAAAACCCTAGCTTGAACCGTTTAGAAGATATGTGTGACCAAAATTTTGCAAAAATTTAGTTTTACATAATGGTTAGTTTTAGTACCGTTTGGCAACCCTAAACATTTTGTCCTTTAAAAATTTATAAAGTTTATAAAACCAGCTATTTTGTGCCATTTGAAAATACACCTAACAGAACTCTTGTTATTAAAATTTAAAAATAGGGCTTTTTCCAACTTTGGGGGGCTGTAGCTCCGGAACGGATGGGGCTGCAGAAAAAAGTTCTATGGAATTACTTTTTTTGCAATACCTACCCATGGTTGCAATTTCTTTTCTCTATTTCAAACGATGTAAAAGTTTTTGTAAACATACGGACAGACGGACGGACAGAGTGAAACTATATAGGCATATTTTTACAAAATTTTTTGATAATGTGCTTAAAAGATGGTCTTTTGTTGATCTTTTAAAAAGAAAAACAAGTAAAGAAACAGTCAGTCGGTGCAACCGACTTAGAAATACCCTACACCTATTTGGTTCAAATTTAAGGACATATCCATAAGTCATTTTAACACCATAAAAGCTGTTATTAATTTGATCGTAAGACATAGCTAACCAAATTAACTTTATAATACTAAAAACATTTTCTAATTACACTATCTATTAAAAAATATTACAAATTCTTACTAATTTATCTATTTGAAAATATTAAAAAACAAACAAACTTGAAATAAATGAAAATATATTTATTCCAATTCAATTACAAAATGAAAAAATTCTAATTATTAAATTTTGTGATAAAAAGATAATCAAAGCATAATATATTTAATAATACAAATTTTTCAAAATTGCAATTATTTTAAATGGTTAGTTTATATACCTAATAGAAAAGCTTATAAACGCAATATATGCAATAAATGTATTTCTAAAATACAATTACAAATTTAGACTTTTCATATAATTCATTTAAATATTCAAATAAATTTTACATAAATGCAGCAAGTACCTTTGAACATAGCTGAACCACTACAATTTAGTCTAGATTTCGGAGACACATAGGACATAGGAAATATATTCTTTAGCTTTGAAATTAAACTCGACCAGAACCAATTCGCATGGTACTTTCATTACTAGTAACCTAGAGTTTAAATTTCATCAAAATACCGGCATTATTTTTTAAGTTATGGTGTTTTTAAGATATATGTTTTTTAGTCCTTGAACTTGTCAAGGGTTCCAGAACCCGAAACCATGGTACGATTTCGCCCATATGCAGTCCCGTCATACTTTCAATAATAGTTAACCCTTGTATACAATTGGAACGTTCTATCTTAATTTTAAGTTACTAGTTTTATTAATTTCGATGATAAGCTTTTACATATTTGGGGGTCTAAGAGAGGTTGTGAACCACCACTCCAAATGATCCCAAATTAGGGGGGCACGGAAGAAATAGTAAAGAACACCCTAGGCCAAATTTGAAGCTTCTGCATTAGTTTCAAGTTACTATTTTTATTAATTTCGAAAATATGCTTTAAGGTCCTCGGAACTGAGTGGCTGGTCCCCGACCCACTAGTCCAATGGGGCCCAAATTTCAAAGACACTTACGCAATAGGAAGGGACACCCTGATACCAAAGTTGGAGGTTATATCTTCATTGGTTTCGGAATTACGCTAGTTTGGCCTAAATTCAATCAAAAAGTTCTCAGTTCCGAACCCATTGTCCAATCCTCACCGTACGTAATCACCGCCGTAGTTTCATTACCAATAACCTACAGGAAAAATTTCATGAAGATAGCCTCATTAGTTGTTGAGTTATCGTGATTTTTAATATATGTCCGTTATCCCTGACACCGACTAAAAGGTCCAGAATCCGAACCCATGGGCTGATTTCGCCTTTATACAGCCCGTGCTTTACTTATAGTACTAGTTAACCCTTGTACACAATTTGAACGGTCTATCTTAATTTTAAGTAACTATTTTTAGTAATTTCGATTATAAGCTTTTAAAACTTGGGAGGTCTGAGAGGGGTACTGAACCACCTCTCCAATTGATCCCAAATTATGGGAACACGCAAGATATAGTAAAGAACACCCTTGTGGCAAATTGGAAGCTTCTACATTTTTTCAAGTTGTTATCTTTATTAATTTTAAAGATATGCTTTAAGGTCTTCGGAAATGTGTGGCTGGTCCCCGACCCACTACTCCAATGGGACCCAAATTCACAAGACACTTAGGAAATAGGAAGGGACACCCTGATACTAAATTTGGAGGTTCTATCTTCATTGGTTTCGGAATTATGCTCGTTTGGCCTAAATTCGATCAAAAAGTTCTAGGTTCCGAACCCATGGTCCAATCCCGACCTTACGCAATTCCCGAAGTAGTTTCATTACTAGTAACCTACAGCACAAATTGGATGAAGATAGCGTCATTAGTTGTTGAGTTATCGTGATTTTTTATATTTGTTCGTTAGCCCTGAAACCGATTAAAAGGTCCAGAATCCGAACCCATGGGCCGATTTCGCCCATATGCAATCCCCGCCGTACTTTCAGTCCTAGTAACCTACAGTTAAAATTTCATCAAGATAGCTCCATTATTTTTTGAGTTATCGTGCCTACGGACGGACGGACGGACGGACGGACATGGCTATATCGACTAAGGCGGTCACGCTGATCACAAATATATATACTTTTCCATATCTAGCTCGCTTCCTTTAGGTGGTTACAAACACCATACCAAAGTTAATATACCCCTTTACCTATTCTATAGGTGTAGGGTATAAAAAAGCAGTAACATTATGTTAAACAACTTTAAATTATGAGTGAGTAATTTTTTTTTTGTTGGTTAATTAGAAATAAAAGAAAATATACCATTACAATAAATGCTAAAATTTATTTGTATTGTTAGCACATTTTCATTTTCTATATGGTTTCACTCTGTCAGTCCGTCCGTAGTATGTTTACAAAAACTTTTATATTGTTTGAAATAGAGAAAAGAAGTTTAAACCACGGATAGTTATTACAAAAAAAATAATTTCATAGAACAATTTTTTTTCTGTAGCCCTACCTGTTAGGGAGCTACAGCCCCCCAAAGTCGGAAAAACCTCTATATTTAATTTATTATAACAACAGTACTGTTAAGTATATTTCCAATCTCAAAACGGTAAAACACAGGTGGTTTTATAAACTTTTTAAAAGGCAAAGGTATAGGGTTGCGATACGGTACTAAAATTTACAATTATGTAGAACTCAATTTTTGCAAAATTTTTGGTCCCACATATCTTCAAAACGGTTCAAGCTGGAGACATTAGATAAAATTTTGGGAAATTTAGATCCTTCGAAATTAATAGGAGTCGGTAAACAAATTGTTTTGCCACTCCCTTTGTTTATGAGCTATAGGGCTCGAAAATTGAAATTTTGCAATTTTTAAACACGAATACCAGTTTAATTTTTTTTTAATAATATACAAAATTAAAAGCTCCCATAATATATTTCAACATGTGTCAAAGGTTTTTCTTAATTTTAAAAATTAACGAAGCTACGGACCCTGCATATTTCAAAAAAGCTCTTAATTTAAATTAGTATAATTAGAGGTCTAAGTAGTATATTTTTAATCTAAGAACGGTAAAAGAGAGCTGCTTTTATAAGCTTTACAAAAATATATCGCGTTACGTAAAGAGTTACATATATATACGAGTATGGTGCTAAAATTAACCGTTACGTGAAGTTTAAAAAAATTTTTTGTCACGCACCAGGCTTAGGAGCTATAAGGGTCGAAAATTTAAATTTTATTATTTTTGAACACCTTACTTGAATACCTGCCGTAGTTCAAGGTTTTTTTTTAATATACTAAATTGAAAGGTCCAACATTATATTTTAACATATTTCAAAGGTTTTTCTTAAATTTAATAGCGGTTCCTTAAATTAAAGAAGGTGTCTCTCAGTTTTAGCCATTTTTGCTTAGAGACTAAAATTCTAAGTAAAATTCCAAATTTTTTTTCACAATTTAATTACTTAAATCCAAAAAGGGAAGGGGGGGGGGAGATTGAATCCTTGAGAAATGGGGCCACCTTCCTATTGAAGGGCTATGAAGACTAAAAATTTACTGTTTTTACAGGAAACTTTAGTCACCAGCGTATATATTTTCTAAATTAAACGTTAACATTGAAGCTCCAACATTACTTTTCAATAAAATATTCAGTATGAAACACTATATAATTTTGAAAATGTGTTTTACAAACCCTTGGGTTTTTTCATTACTAGTTTTCTTTTATTTTAAATCTAATATTTAAAGAATAAAATTTGTTATTTGTTTGTTTCTTTGTTTCTTTGTCCAGGATCCAAATGAAAACCACCGGTCAGATTGTCACCAAATCAGGAATAATTCTGGGAGCCCGGGGAGTGACATAAGCTATTGTCACTCCCAGGGCTCCCATCTGTTGACTATTTTATAAGTCAACAGGTTGCGACTCTGGAGACGTTTCCAGCTTTTTTGTTTTTTTGATGTCGAGTCAAAACAGATTGACCGATTGCCTTGAAATTTTGCACAAATGTTCCTCCTAACTAACGGAATTAGTTTTAAAAAGTTAGTTGGGATACATTACCCTATTTCTGCCCGGAGGGCACCCAAAAATTATTTGCGTCTCATTAGTGTATAATTTTACAGGGCGGTTTTACAGTCGAAAAGAGAGGCTGATACAAATAAATTTTTGTTAAGTTCAGTTAAAATGTTTAGGCGCGACGGCGCAATGAATTTTTTTCAATATTTTAGATATCGAGCCGAAACGGTTTGACCGATTGACTTGAAATTGTGTACAAATGTATAAATTGGGTTGGAATATATACACCCATTTCAACATGGCGGGCTTCCAAAATTTTTTTGGTTTCCGATTTGTTCCAATTTTACAGGTTGATTTTGCAGTCCCGTTTGTCATGACGACGCAATGAAGTTTTCTATAAATTTTATTTGCTTAAACGGTTAAATGAATTTTGTTGAAAATTTTCCACCAGCATTAATTTTAATCATTGAAGCCTACAGGGTTAATTTAGTTTTGACCTGTTTACGCGTTTTGAACAAAAATTCAATGAAATTTTAGAATTTGTGATATTAACATTAATAATCTCCTCTCCTCAAATAGTGCAAAAGCTAAATGAGATACTTTGATTCCGATTTAGTAACCCGTTTTGGCACGATATCTTTTTCTAAATTTTTAAAACAATATTTTTAAAGCTCTTAACTTTTGTAAAGTGGTTGCACAATTTTCTATAAAAAATCTTAAATACAAATTTTTAATATTAATAAAAATAATAAATTTTTTTATTGGTTTTAAATAAGCTATCAAGAAAGCGGTGAAAATAGACGTAAAACTTTTTTTTTTTTTTTTTTCTTTATTTATTTAATTCAGTAGTTTTTATTTTACAAAAATAATTTTATTGTGTATTATAATTTGTTTTCTAAAGACCCTAGCCTTAGCCTTTTGGTCACATTGTTTTCTTAGTATAATTATTACAATTCAACGTAATCATAAAAAAAAAAAACAATAATAAAAAAAGATTATACCAAAATAGAATGAAATAAAAAATCAAAAAACAAAAAAACAATTTACTCTTTTTTATACCCTACACCTATAGAATAGGTAAAGGGGTATATTAACTTTGGTATGGTGTTTGTAACCACCTAAAGGAAGCGAGCTAGATATGGAAAAGTATATATATTTGTGATCAGCGTGACCGCCTTAGTCGATATAGCCATGTCCGTCCGTCCGTCCGTCCGTCCGTCCGTCCGTAGGCACGATAACTCAAAAAATAATGGAGCTATCTTGATGAAATTTTAACTGTAGGTTACTAGGACTGAAAGTACGGCGGGGATTGCATATGGGCGAAATCGGCCCATGGGTTCGGATTCTGGACCTTTTAATCGGTTTCAGGGCTAACGAACAAATATAAAAAATCACGATAACTCAACAACTAATGACGCTATCTTCATCAAATTTGTGCTGTAGGTTACTAGTAATGAAACTACTTCGGGAATTGCGTAAGGTCGGGATTGGACCATGGGTTCGGAACCTAGAACTTTTTGATCGAATTTAGGCCAAACAAGCATAATTCCGAAACCAATGAAGATAGAACCTCCAAATTTAGTATCAGGGTGTCCCTTCCTATTTCCTAAGTGTCTTGTGAATTTGGGTCCCATTGGAGTAGTGGGTCGGGGACCAGCCACACATTTCCGAAGACCTTAAAGCATATCTTTAAAATTAATAAAGATAACAACTTGAAAAAATGTAGAAGCTTCCAATTTGCCACAAGGGTGTTCTTTACTATCTCTTGCGTGTTCCCCTAATTTGGGATCAATTGGAGTGGTGGTTCTGTACCCCTCTCAGACCTCCCAAGTTTTAAAGGCTTATAATCGAAATTACTAAAAATAGTTACTTAAAATTAGGATAGACCGTTCAAATTGTGTGCAAGGGTTAACTAGTACTATAAGTACAGCGCGGACTATATAAGGGCGAAATCAGCCCAACGGTTCGGATTCCGGACCTTTTAGTCGATGTCAGGGCTAAGGAACATATATAAAAAATCACGATAACTCAACAACTAATGAGGCTATCTTCATGAAATTTGTGCTGTAGGTTATTTGCAGCGAAACTACGGCGGTGATTACGTACGGTGAGGATTGGACAATGGGTTCGGAACTTAGAACTTTTTGATCGAATTTAGGCCAAACGAGCATAATTCCGAAACCAATGAAGATAGAACCTCCAAATTTGGTATCAGAGTGTACCTTCCTATTTCGTAAGTGTCTTTGAAATTTGGGCCCCATTGGAGTAGTGGATCGGGGACCAGCCACTCAGTTCTTAGGCCCTTAAAGCATATTTTCGAAATTAATAAAGATAGTAACTTGAAACAAATGTAGAAGCTTCCAATTTGCCACAAGGGTGTTCTTTACTATTTCTTGCGTGCCCCCTTAATTTGGGATCAATTGGAGTGGTGGTTCAGAACCTCTCTTAGACCCCCCAATGTGTAAAAGCTTATCATCGAAATTAATAAAACTAGTAACTTAAAATTAAGATAGAGCGTTCCAATTGTGTACAAGGGTTAACTAGTATTGAAAGTATGACGGGACTGCATATGGGCGAAATCGTACCATAATTTCGGGTCCTGGAACCCTTGAAAAGTTCAAGGACTAACAAACATATATCTTACAAACACCATAACTCAAAAAATAATGCCGGTATTTTGATGAAATTTAACAGTAGGTTACTAGTAATGAAAGTACCATGGGAATTGGTTGTGGTCGAGTTTAATTTCGAAGCCAAAGAATATATTTCCTATGTCCTATGTGTCTCCGAAATCTAGACTTAATTGTAGTGGTTCAGCTATGTTCAAAGATACTTGCTGCATTTATGTAAAATTTATTTTTATATTTAAATGAATTATATGAAAAGGTGTAAATTTTTAATTGTATTTTAGAAATACATTTATTGCATATTTTGCGTTTATAAGCTTTTTTATTAGGTATATAAACTAACCATTTAAAATAATTGCAATTTTGAAAAATTTGGATTGTTAAATATATTATGCTTTGATTATCTTTTTATCACAAAATTTAATAATTAGAATTTTTTCATTTTGTAATTGAATTGGAATAAATATATTTTTATTTATTTCAAGTTTGTTTGTTTTTTAATATTTTAAATAGATAAATTAGTAAGAATTTGTAGTATTTTTTAATAGATAGGGTAATTAGAAAATGTTTTTAGTATTATACAGTTAATTTGGTTAGCTATGTCTTACGATCAAATTAATAACAGCTTCTATGGTGTTAAAATGACTTATGGATATGTCATTAAATTTGAACCAAATAGGTGTAGGGTATTTCTAAGTCGGTTGCACCGACTGACTGTTTCTTTACTTGTTTTTTTTTTCAAAGTCCAATTTTACATATTTTAAAAATCAATACCTATATTTTTTTTTATACCCTACACCTATAGAATAGGTAAAGGGGTATATTAACTTTGGTATGGTGTTTGTAACCACCTAAACGAAGCGAGCTAGATATGGAAAAGTATATATATTTGTGATCAGCGTGACCGCCTTAGTCGATATAGCCATGTCCGTCCGTCCGTAGGCACGATAACTCAAAAAATAATGGAGCTATCTTGATGAAATTTTAACTGTAGGTTACTAGGACTGAAAGTACGGCGGGGATTGCATATGGGCGAAATCGGTCCATGGGTTCGGATTCTGGACCTTTTAATCGGTTTCAGGGCTAACGAACATATGTAAAAAATCACGATAACTCAACAACTAATGACGCTATCTTCATCAAATTTGTGCTGTAGGTGACTAGTAATGAATCTTCTCTGGGTATTGCGTAAGTTCGGGATTGGACCATGCGTTCGGAACCTAAAACTTTTTGATCGAATTTAGGCCAAACGAGCATAATTCCGAAACTAAAGAAGATAGAACCTCCAAATTTGGTATCAGGGTGTCCCTTCCTATTTCCTAAGTCTCTTTGAAATTTGGGCCCCATGGGAGTTGGGGGTCGGGGACCAGCCACACATTTCCGAAAACCTTAAAGCATATTTTTAAAATTAATAAAGATAGCAACTTGAAAAAATGTAGAAGCTTCACATTTGGTATTCTTTACTACCTCTTGCTTGTCCCCCTAATTTGGGATCAATTGGAGTGGTGGTTCAGTACCCCTCTTAGACCTCCCAAGTTTTAAAAGCTTATACTCGAAATTACTAAAAATAGTAACTTAAAATTAAGATAGAACGTTTAAATTTTGTACAAGGGTTAACTAGTACTTAAAGTACAGCGCGGACTGTATAAAACCGAAATCAGCCCAAGGGTTCGGATTCTGGACCTTTAAATCGGTTACAGGGCTAACGAACATATGTAAAAAATCACTATAACTCAACAACTAATGACGCTATCTTCATGAAATTTGTGCTGTAGGTTATTGGTAATGAATTGTGCTGTAGGTTATAAGTAATGAAACTACGAATTTAGGCCAAACTAGCATAATTCCGTAACCAATGAAGATAGAACCTCCAAATTTGGTATCAGAGTGTCGCTTTCCATTTCCTTAGTCTCCTTGAAGTTTGAGCCCAATTGAAGTAGTGGGTGGGGACCAGCTACTCAGTTCCAAGAACCTTAAAGCATATTTTCGAAATTAATAAAGATAATAACTTGAAACAAAAGTAGAAGTTTCAAATTTGGCACATGGGTGTTCTTTACTATTTCCTGCGTTTCTCCCAATTTTGGATCAATTGGGGTGGTGGTTCAGTACCTCTCTTAGACCCACCAATGTGTAAAAGCTTACCATCGAAATTAATAAAACTAGTAACTTAAAATTAAGATAACACGTTCCAATAGTGTACAAGAGTTAACTTGTATTGAAAGTATGACGGGGACTGCATATGGGCGAAATCGTACCATGGTTTCGAGTTCTGAAACCCTTGAAAAGCTCCAGGGCTAACAAACATATATCTTAAAACACCATAACTCAAAAAATAATGCCGCTATATTGATGAAATTTAAACTCTAGGTTACTAGTAATGAAAGTACCATGGGAATTGGTTCTGGTCGAGTTTAATTTCGAAGCCAAAGAATATATTTCCTATTTTCTATGTGTCTCCGAAATTTTGACTTAATTGTAGTGGTTCAGCTATGTTCAAAGGTACTTGCTGCATTTATGTAAAATTTATTTTTATATTTAAATGAATTATATGAAAAGGTCTAAATTTGTATATGTATTTTAGAAATACATTTATTGCATATTTTGCGTTTCTAATAGGTACATAAACAAGCCATTTAAAATAATTGCAATTTTGAAAAATTTTAATTATTAAATATATTAGCTTTTTATCACAAAATTTAATAATTCAAATTTTTTCATTTAGTAATTGAATTGGAATAAATATATTTTCATTTATTTCAAGTTTTTTTTTTTAATATTTAAATAGATAAATTAGTGAGAATTTGTAATATTTTTTAATAGATAGTGTAATTAGAAAATGTTTTTAGTATTATAAAGTTAATTTGGTTAGCTATGTCTTACGATCAAATTAATAACAGCTCTTATGGTGTTAAAACGACTTATGGATATGTCCTTAAATTTTAACCAAATAGGTGTAGGGTATTTCTAAGTCGGTTGCACCGACTGACTGTTTCTTTACTTGTTTATTTAAAAATCAATTCATTATTTTATATTTAATTAGACAAATAAAAATTTACATAATTCAATTAATTACTTACGTGTCTTTCAATTATAAATTCTGTTATTTTTCTTTTAAATTCTAGCATATTACTAATTAATTTATATTCATTGGGTAATTCATTGTATAATTTTAGGCAATTATAAAGGCAGTTATTTTTTTGCCTATCGGTTTTGAAAAGAGTGAGATAAAAATTTGACTTGTTTCGGGTGTTATGGTTATGTATATCAATCATTCTATTTAATAGAAAATTATGTTTAATGAAATTGTTAATAATTTTAAAAGCAATAATATATAACTCACGTGTGCAAATGTGATCAAAACTTAAGAACCTACTTGTATACAACAATCTTGATGGAAAAAGATTAGAATGAAAGTGAATTACTTTAATAGCTTTCTTATGGAGAATGTTTACTTTATTTAATGCAATTTGTGGAGCTCCAGACCATATAGGATTGAGATAGGTAATATTTGACAAAACATATGAAGAAAAAATTATGTATAATACGTCTTTTGAAAAAAAAATTTCTCAGACGTCGTAGAATAAAAATATATGGGCTTGTTTTTTTGACAATATGATCAATATGATCATACCATTTTAATTTATTATCTAAAATTAGTCCAAGATAGTTATAGTTTTTTACTACTTCTAGAGCGGTGTTTCTATAAATCATATTAAAACTACTGTATAATTTATTTCCGAAAAGAATAATTTTTGTTTTTTTAATATTCAGTAAAAGTTTATGATTATTGAGCCATCTTTCTATTACACTGAGATCGTGACTAATGGAATTTTTTAAGTTAGCCTCACAGTTCTCAGAATATTTTAAAACTGTATCATCTGCATACATTTGGATTGTTCCTTTTAATCTTAAATTCGCAAGGTCATTAATGTAGATCTTAAATAAATCTGGCCCTAGAATTGATCCTTGCGGAACTCCCTTTCTAATGACGCTAGAGGTACTAGTGGCACAATTATTTTTAACTTTTTGTTTCCGATTTAGCAGATATGTTTTGAAGAAATTAATTTGATTGTGATTGAAATTTAGTTTTTTAAGTTTATAAAGTAGAATGTTATGGTCTACGCAGTCAAATGCTTTTTGCAAGTCTAAAAAAATGCATGCAACATATCTACCACTGTCTATGTTTTTAGTAACAAAATCTGTTAGATTAAGACAGGCCGCGGTTGTGTTGGAGTTTTTTTCAAACCCATATTGCTCACTATGTAAAATATTATTACTTTTAAGAAAACTTTCAATTCGATTCTTTATAACTATTTCAAATATTTTAGAAAACGCACTTAAAATTGAAATGGGCCGGTAATTTGTTCTTTTAGTTACGCAACCGCTTTTGAATATGGGTGTTACAATCGCAGTTTTTAAGCTTTCTGGAAAAGTTGAGTTTTGAAATGAAATATTAACAAATTTAACTAATAACGGAGCTAAAACATCTGAATATTTTTTAATAAATCTAGCCGAGATTTTGTCATAACCAGTTGCCGCATTTATTTTTAACATATTAATCGTCTCGGAGATTTCTTCAATATTGGTTGGACTCAGATTAAAGCTTGAATAAATGTTAGTTGAAAATTGATTCAAATAATCATAGTCTACAGCGAGTGTAGAAATGTTAAGTTCGTCTGTAACATTTATGAAAAAATTATTCATTGATTCAGCTATGATTTGTTCATTAGAAATAATTTGATTGTTGTGTTCTAATAGTTTAATATAATTAGAAGAATTCAAAGAAGCTTTATTAAACATAACTTTTTTATATAAGTCCCACAGTTTTTTACTGTTTCCCGGATCCCTATTAAATTCATCAGAGTAAAATTTTTTTTTTGCTTCAGCAACAAGATTTTTTACTTCCTCTTTGCTATCTTTGTAAAGCTCTTTAATACGGATGTCATTTGGATATTTTTTGGTATATTTATAAAATGATTCTCGAATTTTAATTTTGTTTATTATCTCATTTGTTATCCATTCTTTTTTTTTCTTTTCAACGACATTATAAACTTGTGTGTTATTTTCTATCACAGTGCTGAGATCAGATACAAATTTGTTGAAATCATTATATAACCCCAAATTAGACCAAATTTTATCTTTTTCTAAGTTGGCATAATTTACAACTTTTTTGACCTTGTTTTCTTTTTCCTTGATAGGTTTTAGATCAATACTTATAAAAAATCGTTGGTGGTCAGATAGTGAAGTATTTAGAATATAAAAAAAATATTTGAATTTAACCATATCAGTGATAAAATGGTCAATAATGGTTTTAGATGTTTTGCCAATTCTTGTTGCGTATTTATCAGTTTTATTATTATATATAACAAAACCATTACTAAGTAATGTACTAGAATAATTTTTGATTTCACTATTGTTTGAATTTAATAAATTCATGTTCATATCTCCTAAAATAATTGAGTTTCTATATTTATTTGTTATTAAATCTAATTTTTCAAGAAAAACTGTAACGTGGGTATTGTGAGACCTATATATACTGAATACATTAATGTTATGTTTTGTTATGTTAATACCTACTATATTAGATTCTTGGAATTCCTCTTCAAAAATTAGTGTACTACATAGTTTTTCACTGACATAAATTGCAACACCTCCATAAGAATCTTTCCTATTGGAGAAATATACATTGTAAGATGGTAAGTTAAAAAACTTATTTTCTGATTGACTTAACCATATTTCTGAAAGGACTATAACATGAATATCATATTCATATTATGAATTTATCAGTAATTCCAAATCATTCAATTTATTCCGAAGACTTTGCATATTTAAGTACAATATATTAACATTGTTTCGATATTCATTATTATTTAAATGGTTGCCTACCTCTGTATAATAATTAACTAATAAATCTGTGTCTAGGTTTATTTCGTCAGCTGTTTCCATTTTTACTTAAAATTTTTATATTTGGTAAATTATATAATATGTGAGTAATGAAAGTATGAAAGTATGTAAGATAGTATGTAATATATTAAGATTTTTATATACATGAATTCGATAAGCAAAAATTTGAGTATGGACGTATGTAATGCATTATTTTTTACATGGAATAAAAGAATCAAAACAATATATGATAATATTATATACAAACAAAATAGATTATTTTTTTTAATTAATAATGAAATCAAAACAATATAATAAAAAATTAAATGCGATTGGAGATTTATATAACCAAATGAGAATAATATAGGAAAATTGTAGGAATTCTCAGTAAATTTAAAAGTTTTAATTATTTTTATATACATGAATTCGGTAAGCAAACATTTGTGTATGGACGTATGTAATGCATTATTTTTTACATAGAATAAAAGAATCAAAACAATATATGATAATATTATATACAAACATAATCGATTATTTTTTTTAAATAATAATGAAATCAAAACAATATAATAAAAAATTAAATGCGATTGGAGATTTATATAATCGAATGAAAATAATGTAGAAAAATTGTATGAATTCTCAGTAAATTTAAAAGTTTTAATTAGTGTCATAATTACTGTCATAATTACTGGCAAAAAAAAAATATTGTCAATAATCAAAATAAAATAAATAAAAAAAAATAACAAAAATAGATTACCAGAAGAAAAATTAGTAATATTAAAAATATTACAAGTTACGATTACCATTATTATATTTTTAATTGTTGAAATAGTGAAGTGTACTTAATCGCAAATTTAAAAAATTGTAAATATAATAAGTTAATAAATAAGGAATTTTTTTTTTCTTTAAATCAAAATTAGTATTACTAAATATTTGTATATTTGAATAGCAATGTGAATTATTTAAGGTTATGTAATAAAATGAAAATAAAAAATATTTTATAAATTTATCGTGGAAATATAACATTCTTTTTTTTAGTAAATTAAGATAATAATTTAAAGTGGAATTCTTATTATTAAAAAAAAAATTGAATAATGAATTACCATTTTTTTTCTTTTCTTTTTTTGAGTTAAAATTAGTATTAAGAAATTTGATGTTTAAATAGTTATATAAAGTGCTTGTATTTGGAAAAATAACTAAGAAAGTCACGTAGCAAAATATTGAATCATATAAAATTAAATTTTAGTTTAATGTTATGTAATAAAGTGTAAATAAGAAGTAATTAATAAAATTAGTAATAAAATAATTAATTTGAATATAATATAATCGTTTTTTAGTTAGTAAATTAAAGCAATTATGTAAAGAGAAATTCTTATTGATTAAATAAAGAAAAAGTATAAATTTTAAAAAACTGTGTAATAATAATTTGTAATTAAACCAAGCTCTTAAATACCTTTTTGACAAATTGAATATCATTAAAAGAAGATATTTGATAAACCTTACTTGCAGCCGTTTGACGTAAGAAAATTTGATTGTTCTTAATCCAAAGAAATTGAAAATTGTGTGCTTCTTTGATCGTTTTGGCTTCATAATAGAGATTCGATTGCATTGGAGTGAGGTGATTGCGAAGAAAAATTTCATTATTATTTTGACTTCCCACAAAAATTTCTGATGTGAATATATGTTTTTTCCGTTTCTTCGTCATTACCTCATTTTTCGCTTCTTCAGAGTTTAGTTCTACAAGATATAAAGCATTATTTCCAGGCTGTCTTTTTTTTTTTATTTCGGTAACGTTCAGGATGTTTTCCGACTTAATATTCGCATCAATTTCGCATTATTGTTTACATAAAAATAATATTGTAATAATTTTAAGACAAAGCGAATTCAATGATAGAGCCTTGGAAATTAAAAATTTTATATTAAAATGAGAAAATAAAATGAGTTAAATTTATCTTAAAATCGTTAATTTATTTATTTTATTGCAAAATGACCCCCAAGCTAATATGTGTTGTGTGCATTATCATATAAAAACATATGTAATTTTTTTATTATTTTAGCTTATCATAATAACGATATTTTAAAAAATTTGGTTGAATTGTATGTAACCAAATCAGTCTATTTATCATGTACGCGGTTTTATAATATCATATTTGTTGAATGCTTTCAACGATTATAAAATTAAATTTCAAAGATGTTAAAGAATTCATTAACTAATTAAACGTTAAAGACAGAGCATCTAAAACAAGTTATGAAAAAAAACCAAGTGTTTTTAAAAAAGCACATTTTCAAAATTATATTGTATTACATACTGAGTTTAACTTTGGAAATATTTACTTGGAAATAGTTACTGCTGACTTATAAAATCTCCTGCTAACAAGTAAATTTTTAATTTTAAAGTTGTTATAGCCCTTCATTTGGGAAGGTTGCCAAATTTCTCAAGGATCTAACTTCATCTAACTCCCCCCCTCCTCCCCTATTTTTTTATAAAAAATAGAGGAGGAGGGGGGGAGTTACAATTTTGTGGAATTCACAATTTAAATTAAATTGTGAATTCCACAAAAATTTGAAATTTTACTTAGAATTATACTATCTAAGCAAAACTGGGTAAAACTGAGAGACACTTTCTTTAATTTAAGAAACCGCTTTTAAATTTAAGAAAAACATTTAACATATGTTAAAATATAATTTTGGACCTTTAAATTTTGTATATTAATAAAAAAACAAGTGAGGGAAAAAAACCAAGGGTTTTTAAAAAGCACATTTTCAAAATTATATACGTTTTCTTACTGAGTATTTTATCATTTATTTTTATAAAAATATATATTATGATAATATTATAATTTTGTTATTTCATCAATAATTAATTATATGACTAATAGTGAATTACTTAGAATGTAACCCCAATGCACTCAAGAAAACCTGTTAATAAGTGCAAAATATAATGTTGGAGCTTCAATGTTTACGTTTAATTTTGGAAAAACTTACATTGGTAAATAAGTTACAGTTTTGTAAGAACATAAAAGTTTTAATTTTGAAGACCTAGTAGCCCTTCAATGGGGAAGGTTCCCAAATTTTTGCTTAGCAAACTTATGATGGATCTGCTCACCCCCCTCCTGTCTTCACTCTTCCATTTTTTTCCGGTTCTAGGAAATCAATTTTGAACTCCAGCAAAATTTGGAATTTTACCTAGAATATTATTATCAAACCAAAAATGGTTAAGACTAAGAAACAATTTCTTCAATTTAAAGAGACCCTTTCAAATTTAAGAAAAACCTTTAACGTATGTTGAAATATAATGCTGCAGCTATAAATTTTGCATATTTGTAAAAAAAAATTTGGACTGGTATTCAAATTACAGGTGCTTAAAAATAGCAAAATTTCAATTTTCGAGCCCTTATAGCTCCTAAATAGGAGGCTTGACAAAAAAATTTTTGTTAACCGACTCCTTCTTTTTTTTATACCCTACATCTATAGAATAGGTAAAGGGGTATATTAACTTTGGTATGGTGTTTGTAACCACCTAAAGGAAGCGAGCTAGATATGGAAAAGTATATATATTTGTGATCAGCGCGACCGCCTGAGTCGATATAGCCATGTCCGTCCGTCCGTCCCTCCGTAGGCACGATAACTCAAAAAATAATGGAGCTATCTTGATGAAATTTTAACTGTAGGTTACTAGGACTGAAAGTACGGCGGGAATTGCATATGGGCGAAATCGGCCCATGGGTTCGGATTCTGGACCTTTTAATCGATCGAAGGGCTAACGAACATATATAAAAAATCACGATAATTCAACAACTAATGACGCTTTCTTCATCAAATTTGTGCTGTAGGTTACTAGTAATGAAACTACTTCGGTGATTCCGTAAGGTCGGGACTGGACCATGCGTTCGGAACCTAGAACTTTTTGATCGAATTTAGGCCAAACGAGCATAATTCCGAAACCAATGAAGATAGAACCTCCAAATTTGGTATCAGGGTGTCCCCTCCTATCTCCTAAGTGTCTCGGGAATTTGGGTCCCATTGGAGTACTGGGTCGGGGACCAGCCACACATTTCCGAAGACCTTAAAGCATATCTTTCAAATTAATAAAGATAACAACTTGAAAAAATGGCGAAGCTTCCAATTTGCCACAAGGGTGTTCTTTACTATCTCTTGCGTGTTCCCTTAATTTGGGATCAATTGGAGTGGTGGTTCAGTAACCCTCTCAGACCTCCCAAGTTTTAAAAGCTTATAATCGAAATTACTAAAAATAGTTACTTAAAATTAAGATAGACCGTTTAAATTGTGTACAAGGGTTAACTAGTACTATAAGTAAAGCGCGGGCTGTATAAGGGCGAAATCAGCCTATGCGTTCGGATTCTGGATCTTTTAGTCGGTGTCAGGGATAACGAACATATATTAAAAATCACGATAACTCAACAACTAATGAGGCTATCTTCATGAAATTTGTGCTGTAGGTTATTGGTAATGAAACTACGGCGGTGACTATGTACGGTGAGGATTGGACAATGGATTCGGAACTGGGAACTTTTTGATCGAATTTAGGCAAAACTAGCGTAATTCCGAAACCAATGAAGATATAACCTCCAAATTTGGTATCAGGGTGTCCCTTCCTATTGCGTAAGTGTCTTTGAAATTTGGGCCCCATTGGACTAGTGGATCGGGGACCAGGCACTCAGTTCTGAGGACCTTAAAGCATATTTTCGAAATTAATAAAAATAGTAACTTGAAACTAATGTTGAAGCTTCAAATTTGGCCCAGGGTGTTCTTTACTATTTCTTCCGTGCCCCCCTAATTAGGGATCATTTGGAGTGGTGGTTCAGGACCTCTCTTAGACCCCCAAATGTGTAAAAGCTTATCATCGAAATTAATAAAACTAGTAACTTAAAATTAAGATAGCACGTTCCAATTGTATACAAGGGTTAACTAGTATTGAAAGTATGACGGGACTGCATATGGGCGAAATCGTACCATGGTTTGGGATTCTGGAACCCTTGACAAGTTCAAGGCCTAACAAACATATATCTTTAAAACACTATAACTCAAAAAATAATGCCGGTATTTTGATGAAATTTAAACTCTAGGTTACTAGTAATGAAAGTACCATGGGAATTGGTTCTGGTTGAGTTTAATTTCGAAGCCAAAGAATATATTTCCTATGTCCTATGTGTCTCCGAAATCTAGACTTAATTGTAGTGGTTCAGCTATATTCAAAGGTACTTGATGCATTTATGTAAAATTTATTTGAATATTTAAATGAATTATATGAAAAGGCCTTAATTTGTAATTGTATTTTAGAAATACATTTATTGCATATTTTGCGTTTGTAAGCTTTTCTATTAGGTATATAAACTAACCAGTTAAAATAATTGCAATTTTTAAAAATTTGGATTATGAAATACATTATGCTTTAATTATCATTTTATCACAAAATTTAATAATTAGAATTTTTTCATTTTGTAATTGAATTGGATATTGGATAATATATTTTTATTTATTTCAAGTTTGTATGTTTTTTAATATTTTTGAATAGATAAATTAGTAAGAATTTGTAATATTTTTTAATAGATAGTGTAATTAGAAAATGTTTTTAGTATTATAAAGTTAATTTGGTTAGCTATGTCTTACGATCAAATTAATAACAGCTTTTATGGTGTTAAAATGACTTATGGATATGTCCCTAAATTTGAACCAAATAGGTTTAGGGTATTTCTAAGTCGGTTGCACCGACTGACTGTTTCTTAACTTGTTTAGGATCTAACTTCACCCAAAATTTCAAGGTCTTATCTTAAACCGTATAGGAGATATGTGGGACCAAAAATTTTCCAAAAATTGAGTTTTATATAATGGTAAATTTTAGTACCGTATGGCAACCCTATATATTTGAACGACATATTTTTGTAAAGCCTATAAAAGCAGCTCTCTTATTCCGTTTTTCGATTAAAAATAAACCTAACAGAACTCTTGTTATGTAAATTTAAATATAGGGCTTTTTTGGAATATGCAGGAGCTGTAACTTCGTCACCCTTCAAAATTAAGAAAAACCTTTGACACATGTTTAAATATAATTATGGAGCTTTGAATTTTGTCTATCACTAAAAAAAAATTTGGACAGGAATTCAAGTTACAGGTGTTTAAAAATAGAAAAATTTCAATTTTCGAGCCCTTATAGCTCCTAAATAGGGGGCTTGACAAAAAAATTTTGTTAACCAACTCCTACTAATTTCTGAGTATCTAACTTGTCCCAAAATTCCCAAAAAGATCCTAGCTTAAACCGTTTAAAAGATATGTGTGGTCAAAAATTTTGCAAGTATTGAGTTTTGCGTAATGTTAAATTTTTGTACCGTATGGCAACCCTAAACACTTGCGTTTTAAAAATTTATAAGGTTTATTAAAAAACCAACTATCGTTTTCCGTTTTCAGATTGAAAATATATCTAACAGAACTCTTGTTATAACAATTTAAATTTTCCAATTTGGAGGGCTGAAGCCCCGTAGCAGGTGGGGCTACAGAAAAAAATTCTTCTACGAAATTATTTTTTTTGTAAAAACTACCCATGGTTAAAATTTCTTTTCTCTATTTCAAACGGTGTAAAAGTTTTTGTAAACATACGGACTGACGGACAGACGGACGGACAGAGTGAAGCTAGATAAGCACATTTTTACAAAATTTTTTGAAAATGTTCTAAAAATGGATTCATTCACAGCAAGTTTAAATAAAAGTTTTAAAATTAAAAATTTAAAACTAAAAAAAGTTTCAAACCTAAAGCTGAAAAAAGTCGATGGTATAGTAGACATTAAAAAAGGAGATACTAAATATGGAGTAAAAGTGTTAGTAACATTCAAACAGTTTCGTGTATACCTACCAATGAGGTTCATCACATTAACCGATAATGATATGATGAGATATAAAACGGGGGGATATGGTGTTATTAACAAAGGGGCATGTGGACGTAGCTGGAAATTAATATTCGTGAAATTAATTAATAATTTTGTGGAGGAGAGTGATGATGATGTTTCTGAAAGTGATGATAATGAACCGTCAACTGATGAAAGAAATGATGCATCAGACGATGATGACTATGTTACTATCATATAGTTTGAATAATATTGTAGATAATAATATGAATAAAAGAATTTAAATGAATAGCTTTGTGGTTTTTTATTTTATCTTATTTAGCGGTTCTTTTTTGTATTTTCAGCATATAGGAATCTAAAAAAAAAAAAAACAAGTAAAGAAACAGTCAGTCGGTGCAACCGACTTAGAAATACCCTACACCTATTTGGTTCAAATTTAAGGACATATCCATAAGTCATTTTAACACCATAAAAGCTGTTACTAATTTGATGGTAAGACATAGCTAACCAAATTAACTTTATAATACTAAAAACTTTTCTAATTACACTATCTATTAAAAAATATTACAAATTCTTACTAAATTATATATTTAA
The DNA here is from genome assembly GCA_963082915.1 of Dolichopus griseipennis. NCBI lineage: Eukaryota > Metazoa > Arthropoda > Insecta > Diptera > Dolichopodidae > Dolichopus > Dolichopus griseipennis. Next base: position 116,706,235 of record OY720441.1, read on the forward strand.
AAATATTAAAAAACAAACAAACTTGAAATAAATGAAAATATATTTATTCCAAATCTATTACAAAATGAAAAAATTCTTATTATTAAATTTTGTGATAAAATGATAATCAAAGCATAATGTATTTAATAATCCAAATTTTTAAAAATTGCAATTATTTTAAATGGTTAGTTTATATACCTAATAGAAAAGCTTATAAACGCAAAATATGCAATAAATGTATTTCTAAAATACAATTACAAATTTACACCTTTTGATATAATTCATTTAAATATAAAAATACATTTTACATAAATGCAGCAAGTACCTTTGAATATAGCTGAACCAATACAATTAAGTCTAGATTTCGGAGACACATAGGGCATAGGAAATATATTCTTTGGCTTCGAAATTAAACTCGACCACAACCAATTCCCATGGCACTTTCATTACTAGTAACCTAGTGTTAAATTTCATCAAAATACCGGCATTATTTTTTGAGTTATGGTGTTTTTATGATATATGTTTGGTAGTCCTTGAACTTTTCAAGGGTTCCAGAACCCGAAACCATGGTACGATTTCGCCCAAATGCAGTCCCGTCATACTTTCAATACTAGTTAACCCTTGTACACAATTGGAACGTTCTATCTTAATTTTAAGTTACTAGTTTTATTAATTTCGATGATAAGCTTTTACACATTGGGGGGGTCTAAGAGAGGTTCTGAACCACCACTCCAATTGATCCCAAATTAGGGGGACACGCAAGAAATAGTAAAGGACACCCTAGGCCAAATTTGAAGCTTCTACATTTGTTTCAAGTTACTATCTTTATTAATTTCGAAAATATGCTTTAAGGTCCTTGGAACTGAGTGGCTGGTCACCGACCCACTACTCCAATGGGGCCCAAATTTCAAAGACACTTACGAAATAGGAAGGGACAACCTGATACCAAATTTCAAGGTTCTATCTTTATTGGTTTCGGAATTATGCTCGTTTGGCCTAAATTCGATCAAAAAGTTCTAAGTTCCGAACCCATTGTCCAATCCTCACCGTACGTAATATAATATATATAATAAAATACCCTACAGCACAAATTTCATGAAGATAGCCTCATTAGTTGTTGAGTTATCGTGATTTTTAATATATGTTCGTTATCCCTGACACCGACTAAAAGATCCAGAATCCGAACGCATAGGCTGATTTCGCCCTTATACAGCCCGCGCTTTACTTATAGTACTAGTTAACCCTTGTAGGCAATTTGAACGGTCTATCTTAATTTTAAGTAACTATTTTTAGTAATTTCGATTATAAGTCTTTAAAACTTGGGAGGTCTGAGAGGGGTACAGAACCACCACTCCAATTGATCCCAAATTAGGGGAACACGCAAGAGATAGTAAAGAACACCCTTGTGGCAAAATGGAAGCTTCTACATTTTTTCAAGTTGTTATCTTTATTAATTTTAAAGATATGCTTTAAGGTCTTCGGAAATATGTGGCTGGTCCCCGACCAACTACTCCAATGGGGCCCAAATTCACAAGACACTCAGGGAATAGGAAGGGACACCCTGATACCAAATTTGGAGGTCCTATCTTCATTGGTTTCGGAATTATGCTCGTTTGGCCTAAATTCGATCAAAAAGTTCTAGGTTCCGAACCCATGGTCCAATCCCGACCTTACGCAATTCCCGAAGTAGTTTTATTACTAGTAACCTGCAGCACAAATTTGACGAAGTTAGCGTCATTAGTTGTTGAAATATCGTGATTTTTTATATTTATTCGTTAGCCCTGAAACTGATTAAAAGGTCCAGAATCCGAACCCATGGGCCGATTTCGCCCATATGCAATCCCCGCCGTACTTTCAGTCCTAGTAACCTACAGTTAAAATTTCATCAAGATAGCTCCATTATTTTTTGAGTTATCGTGCCTACGGACGGAGGGAGGGACGGACATGGCTATATCGACTCAGGCGGCCACGCTGATCACAAATATATATACTTTTCCATATCTAGCTCGCTTCCTTTAGGTGGTTACAAACACCATACCAAAGTTAATATACCCCTTTACCTATTCTATAGGTGTAGGGTATAAAAATTCAGTTGTAATAATTAGCTCAATGTATAAACAGATTAAAAGTGAAAAAAAAAACAAAAATGTTATGTGAAATTTGCGGAAATCAATTTGATTCAATTAGTAATTTAAATAGACATCTTAACATACATAAAGGGAGAAAAAAGTTATATGTGAGATATGTAACAAAAACTTTTCAAGAGCTAACGCTTTAATAGCTCATAAAAGTATACATTTAAAAAAACGAAAAGCAAATAGTTCTAAGAGTGAACTAGAAATTGAAAATTCGAAATGGTATTACCATCTGCGAACTAATTCACATAAAGAACAAGTAAAGAAACAATCAGTCGGTGCAACCGACTTAGAAATACCCTACACCTATTTGGTTCAAATTTAATGACACATCCATAAGTCATTTTAACGCCATAAAAGCTGTTATTAATTTGATTGTAAGACATAGCTAATCAAATTAACTTTATAATACTAAAAACATTTTCTAATTACACTATCTCTTAAAAAATATTACAAATTCTTACTAATTTATTTATTTTTTTTTTTTTTTTCCTAAGGGAGGAAAAAACCTTCAAAAGGCACCTGGTAACCTAATCCCCCAGGTAGTGTGAGATTTTTACTACACTAAAACAACCTCCCCCCGTAGCCAAAATAATGGGATAAGCACCCTAGCTGCTTGCGCAGTATTATGGCTGAAAAGTTACTGCTAGTCATACATATAAATGACTTTTAAGGGTTGAAAGGGCAACCCAGGAGGTATAAGTTGACATTCTTCTTGAATTTTTCCGGTTTAAACGAATTGGGAAACACATATGGGGGTAATGTGTTCCACAATTTGGAGGTGCGACTCAGAAAAGAGTTCCTTAATTTCAGAGTTCTTGTTCTGAAAAGCTCAACTGTATATGGATGTGATTGAGCTGCTAACCGTGTGTTACGGCGGTAGGGTTTGATTTTAGGCATCATGTTTTTGATTTCTTTTGAAGTATTGCCTAGAAGATATTTATAAAAAAGACAAGCAGCTCCTACATTACGGCGGTGACTTAAAGACGTTAAGTCTTTTGTGACGTTATTATCATTGATAATACGAACAGCTCTCTTTTGTATCTTATCCAGATACTGAAGAGCGGTGCTGGGAGCTCCAGCAAATATGTGAGAGTTATACTCAAGTCTCGGCCGAATATAGGTTTTATAAATTTGTAATAGATTTGGAGGTGTAAAGTATTTCCTACTCCTACTTAAGAATCCCAGGCATTTCGCGGCATCTTTTGCGACCGAAAAAATGTGGTCGTTCCACGAAAGTTTTGCATTTATTTCCATGCCTAGAATTCTTAATGATTCGGAGTTTTGAATACCTACATTGCCAAAAGAAATGTTAAGTAAGGGATCGCTTCGCTTGGTTGATAACAAACAGCTTTGGGTTTTAGAAGCATTAAAACTTACCCTGTTCACGCTTCCCCAATCTTGAATTATTTGGAGATCATTATTTGAGGAACTTGAAACTTTGGTTCGTTCATTGTTTACCGATGTTGAGGTAGCATCAGCTGCTCTCTCAAAAAGGTAAGAGCAATCAAGAGTGCTGTCATCAGCAAAGCTATGAATTTTATTGGAGGTAATGGATAGAAGATCATTGATAAATATTAAAAATAAGGTTGGTGATAGGACCGAGCCTTGAGGGACACCAGCATTGATTTCAAATTTTTTGGAAGTAAAACCATCCAAAACAACTTGTATTGAACGGTGTGAAAGGAAAGATTCTATCCATGAATTGAAGATTTTTCCTAGACCAAAAGCTTCTAGCTTTTTTAGTAGCGCGGCATGCCAAACGCGATCAAAGGCTTTGGATATATCTAGAGCGATTATGTTCGTCTCGCCATATTTTTCCAAGCAACGACCCCATTTTTCAGTCAAAAATGTCAGCAGGTCACCTGTTGATCTATTTGACCTAAAACCATATTGATGGTCACTTATGAGGTCATTACTCTCCAGATATCTTTTTAAATGGAAATTAATTATTAACCCCATAACCTTTGATAGTACTGATGTTAGAGCAATTGGTCTATAATTTTCAGGATTGCTCTGGGCACCCTTTTGTGGGATTGGCTGGACATAAGCAACTTTCCATATAGAAGGGTAAGTTCCAGAAACAAAGGATATGTGAAAAAGTTTGCTTAGTGGACCAGCTAGGGTGTTAGCGCATTTTTGGAGGACAATTGGTGGAATATCGTCAGGACCAGCAGATTTGTGAACATTCAGACCCTTAAGAACTTTAGCAACAACTCGTGGACGAAAATAAATTTTTTTAAGTTTTGAATTTGTTGGTACATAGACCGGAGGAGAGGCTGTTGTTGCCGGCAGTGTTGAATTGGCTGCGAAGATTTGAGCCAGCAAATCTGCCTTTTTTTCAGGGTCAGCAATGACAGCATTATTATAAATTAGTGGAGGAGTTGTAGAAGAAGTGAAGTTGTTTTTTACTGATTTGGCAAATGACCAGAAACTTTTGCTGCCTTTTGGGAAGCGAATAACTTTTTGCCTTAGTAAAAAATCATGTTTAAATTTTTGCTGCCTTAAAATTCTTTTGCATCGCTTACTAACTTCTGTAAATGAGAGCCGGTTGCTTTCGGTTGGTTGCCTCTTGAACTCAAAGAAAGCTTTATTTTTTTTCTTAATAGCTTGCCTGCATTTTTTGTTTAAACAATTCTGGTTACGGTGTTTAGCACTTGTAATCTTACTTGGTATGAAAAGATTCATGCCAAGGAGAATAGCGCTAGTTAATGCGTTGGCAGCTACATCAACATTTCTATTGTTGAAAAAAAGAGACCAATTAAAGTTTTTGAAAAAGGAGTTTAAACCATCCCAGTTGGCTTTATTTAGGAGCCAAATTTTATGATTGGGAGGAACTTTTTGGTTAATTAAATTTTGCATTTGAAATTGAGAACTGATAAGGCAGTGGTCAGAGCTGCCTAATGGGCTAATGACAGAAATGTTGTATTTTTCCGGATGAGAAGTTAGAAATAGATCCAGAGTATAAGCACTATGGCTTGAACAGTCTGGTATGCGAGTAGGTTCTTTCACCAATTGTGTAAGTTGGTGAAGAGCGCTAAAAAGTTCTACATATTTGCCTTCTGCCGATGTATGAGGAGAGTATAGAAGCCAATTTTTATTGTGGACATTGAAATCGCCTGCTACAACGATTTCAGTTTCGGGATTATCCTGAAGGATACTAATTATAGAATCCGATAAAATATCAAATTCTACAATTGTGTTCTCCTTCGAAATATTTGGACTTCTGTAACAAAAAAAAAAATGCGTTGAATGGCCACCAAAAATAAATTTGGTCCAAACATAGTTAAACTCTGGATTTGTGCCTATGTTATATTTATCCAGAATTTGGTAGGCCGTATCGTTACGAATATAAAGAGCAATACCTCTATGAGGACTAAGAAACGTTTCAAGTTTGTAACCAGGAATACTGAACTTAACCGCATCCTGGTTTGAAAAAACCTGAGTTTCGTTTAGTGCTAACACGGCTGGATTTTTTGACGTAAGGTGAACATATACTCCGAAATAATTGGAATCTAGCCCTCTAATGTTTGCAAAATTTATGCTGGTTTGACTCAGCATAAATCAGATTTGGTTTTCAAGAAGAATTACAACTATACGAAATAATGAGTGGAATTTTTTTTTTTTTTTTTGTTTGATTCAGTCAAAACTAACAATCTAATTGAGTTGAGTTTGCTTACAGTGACGCAGCCAAAATATTTTTATTAAAAATTATTAAAAATATTAAAAAACAAAGACACTTGTTATAAATGAAAATATATTTATTCCACTTCAATTACAAAATGAAAAAATTCTAGTTATTAAATTTTTTGATAAAAATCTGATCAAAGCATAAGATATATAATAACCCAAATTTTTCAAAATTGCAATTATTTTAAATGGCTAGTTAATATACCTAATAGAAAAGCTTATACGCAAAATATGCAATAAATGTATTTTTAAAATACAATTACTAATTTACACCTTTTCATACAATTAATTTAAATATAAAAATAAATTTTCCATAAATGCAGCAAGTTCCTTTGAAGAAAGCTGAACCACTACAATTAGGTCTAAATTTCGGGAACACATATGATATGATTTCTATTCTTTGGCTTCGAAATTGTACTCGTTTGGCCTCAAATCGATTAAAAGCTTCTAGAATCCGAACTCATTGACCAAACTCGACCAAAACCAATTCCAATGGTACTTTCATTACTAGTAAACTAAAGTTTAAATTTCATCAAAAAAGCGGCATTATTTTTTAGTTATGGTGTTTTTAAGATATATGTTTGTTAGCCCTTGAACTTTTCAAAGGTTGCAGAGCCCCAAACCATGGTACGATTTCGCCCATATGCAGTCCCCGTCATACTTTAAATACTAGTTAACCCTTGTACACAATTGGAACGTTCTATCTTAATTTTAAGTTACTAGTTTTATTAATTTCGATGACAAACTTTTACACATTGGGGGGTCTAAGAAAGGTACAAAATTAGAGGGACACGCAGGAAATAGTAAAGAACAGCCATGTGCCAAATTTGAAGCTTCTACATTTGTTTCAAGTACTATCTTTATTAATTTCGAAAATATGCTTTAAGGTCCTTGGAACTGAGTGGCTGGTCCACACCCAGTACTCCAATTGGGCTCAACTTTCAAGGACACTAAGGAAATCGAAAGCGACACCCTGAAACCAAATTTGGAGGTTCTATCTTCATTGGTTTCGGAATTATGCTCGTTTGGCCTAAATTCGATCAAAAAGTTCTAAGTTCCGAACCCATTGTCCAATCCTCACCGTACGCAATCGCTGCCGTAGTTTCATTACCAATATACTACAGCACAAATTTCATGAAGATGGCCTCATTAGTTGTTGAGTTATCGTGATTATTTATATATGTTCGTTAGCCCTGAAACCGATTAAAAGGTCCAGAATCCGAACCCTTGGGCTGCTTTCGCCCTTATGCAGTCCACGCTTTACTTTAAGCACTAGTTAACCCTTGTACACAATTTGAAGGTTCTATCTTAATTTTAAGTTACTATTTTTAATAATTTCGATTATAAGCTCTTAATACTTAAGAGGGTCTAAGAGGGATACTGAACCACCACTTCAATTGATCCCAAATTAGGGGGACACGCAAGAGATAGTAAAGAACACCCTTGTACCAAATTTGAAGCTTCTACATTTTTTTAAGTTGTTATCTTTATTAATTTTATAGATATGCTTTAAGGTCTTCGGAAATGTGTGGCTGGTCCCCGACCCACTACTCCAATGGGGCCCAAATTTTAAAGACATTAGGAAAATAGGAAGGGACACCCTGATACAAAATTTGGAGTTTCTATCTTCTTTGGTTTCGGAATTATGCTCGTTTGGCCTAAATTCGATCAAAAAGTTTTAGGTTCCGAACCCTTGGTCCAATTGCGAACTTACGCAATCCCCGAAGTAGTTTCATTACTAGTAACCTACAGCACAAATTTGATGAAGAAAGCATCATTAGTTGTTGAGTTATAGTGATTTTTTATATATGATCGTTAGCCCTTCGATCGATTAAAAGGTCCAGAATCCGAACCAATGGGCCGATTTCGCCCATGTGCAATCCCCGCCGTACTTTCAGTCCTAGTAACCTCCAGTTAAAATTTCATCAAGATAGCTCTATTATTTTTTGAGTTATCGTGCCTACGGACGGACGGACGGACGCACGGACGGACATGGCTATATCGACTCAGGAGGTCACGCTGATCACAAATATATGTACTTTTCTATATCTAGCTCGCTTCCTTTAGGTGGTTACAAACACCATACCAAAGTTAATATACCCTTTTACCTATTCTATAGGTGTAGGGTATAAAAATGTGTTGTGAGTATAGATGATGAAAATATAAAATGTTAAATCAGGTTTCCGTAATAGAACGAAAATTTACATAATAGAAAATATTGATAACTCATCACTTAATATAGACGATTTTTTATACCCTACACCTATAGAATAGGTAAAGGGGTATATTAACTTTGGTATGGTGTTTGTAACCACCTAAAGGAAGCGAGCTAGATATGGAAAAGTATATATATTTGTGATCAGCGTGACCGCCTTAGTCGATATAGCCATGTCCGTCCGTCCGTCCGTCCGTAGGCACGATAACTCAAAAAATAATGGAGCTATATTGATGAAATTTTAACTGTAGGTTACTAGGACTGAAAGTACGGCGGGGATTGCATATGGGCGAAATCGGCACATGGGTTCGGATTCTGGACCTTTTAATCGGTTTCAGGGCTAACGAACAAATATAAAAAATCACGATAACTCAACAACTAATGATGCTATCTTCATCAAATTTGTGCTGTAGGTTACTAGTAATGAAAATACTTCGGGAATTGCGTAAGGTCGGGATTGGACCATGGGTTCGGAACCTAGAACTTTTTGATCGAATTTAGGCAAAACGAGCATAATTCCGAAACCAATGAAGATAGAACCTCCAAATTTAGTATCAGGGTGTCCCTTCCTATTTCCTAAGTGTCTTGTGAATTTGGGTCCTATTGGAGTAGTGGGTCGGGGACCAGCCAGACATTTCCGAAGACCTTAAAGCATATCTTTAAAATTAATAAAGATAACAACTTGAAAAAATGTAGAAGCTTCCAATTTGCCACAAGGGTGTTCTTTACTATCTCTTGCGTGTTCCCCTAATTTGGGATCAATTGGAGTGGTGGTTCTGTACCCCTCTCAGACCTCCCAAGTTTTAAAGGCTTATAATCGAAATTACTAAAAATAGTTACTTAAAATTAGGATAGACCGTTCAAATTGTGTACAAGGGTTAACTAGTACTATAAGTACAGCGCGGACTATATAAGGGCGAAATCAGCCCAACGGTTCGGATTCCGGACCTTTTAATCGATGTTAGGGCTAAGGAACATATATAAAAAATCACGATAACTCAACAACTAATGAGGCTATCTTCATGAAATTTGTGCTGTAGGTTATTGGCAGCGAAACTACGGCGGTGATTACGTACGGTGAGGATTGGACAATGGGTTCGGAACTTAGAACTTTTTGATCGAATTTAGGCCAAACGAGCATAATTCCGAAACCAATGAAGATAGAACCTCCAAATTTGGTATCAGGGTGTACCTTCCTATTTCGTAAGTGTCTTTGAAATTTGGGCCCCATTGGAGTAGTGGATCGGGGACCAGCCACTCAGTTCTTAGGCCCTTAAAGCATATTTTCGAAATTAATAAAGATAGTTACTTGAAACAAATGTAGAAGCTTCCAATTTGCCACAAGGGTGTTCTTTACTATTTCTTGCGTGCCCCCCTAATTTGGGATCAATTGGAGTGGTGGTTCAGAACCTCTCTTAGACCCCCCAATGTGTAAAAGCTTATCATCGAATTTAAGTTAATAGTTAAGGGTAATCTTAAAAAACTAGTAACTAAAATTAAGATATAACGTTCCAATTATGTACAAGGGTTAACTAGTATTGAAAGTATGACGGGGACTGCAATTTGGTCGAAATCGTACCATGGTTTCGGGTCCTGGAACCCTTGAAAAGTTCAAGGGCTATCAAACATATATCTTAAAAACACTATAACTCAAAAAATAATGCCGCTATTTTGATGAAATTTAAACTCTAGGTTACTAGTAAGGAAAGTACCATGGGAATTGGTTGTGGTCGAGTTTAATTTCGAAGCCAAAGAATATATTTCCTATGTCCTATGTGTCTCCAAAATCTAGACTTAATTGTAGTGGTTCAGCTATGTTCAAAGGTACTTGCTGCATTTATGTAGAATTTATTTTTATATTTAAATGAATTATATGAAAAGGTGTAAATTTTTAAATGTATTTTAGAAATACATTTATTGCATATTTTGAGTTTATAAGTTTTTCTATTAGGTATATAAACTAACCATTTAAAATAATTGCAATTTTTAAAAATTTGGATTATTAAATATATTATGCTGATTATCTTTTTATCACAAAATTTAATAATTAGAATTTTTTCATTTTGTAATTGAATTGGAATAAATATATTTTCATTTATTTCAAGTTTGTTTGTTTTTTAATATTTTTAAATAGATAAATTAGTAAGAATTTGTAGTATTTTTTAATAGATAGGGTAATTAGAAAATGTTTTTAGTATTATACAGTTAATTTGGTTAGCTATGTCTTACGATCAAATTAATAACAGCTTCTATGGTGTTAAAATGACTTATGGATATGTCCTTAAATTTGAACCAAATAGGTGTAGGGTATTTCTAAGTCGGTTGCACCGACTGACTGTTTCTTTACTTGTTTAAATATTGTATTGATAAAGTTATTAATTTAATAAAAAATATGTTAAAAGTTATGGGTAATCTTAAATACAATTTGAAATTATTTTGTAAATATGTTAAACCACAGACTTTTTATTTTTATTTATTTATTTATTATACTGCTTAACACAAACAGTTTACAAAAAATCATACAAATAACAATTAAAATTATACAATTAAAATCAATATAAAAAATTACATATTTGACTAATTATAAATATGTTCAAACTAAAATTAAAATTAAAAGTTAAAAATTATAAACTTTACATTACTACAAGAAAAACATAACAAAAATAATCCTAATAATAGCGATTGTATAATTTTTGTTTTTGAGAGTGTTTTGAAAGTGTAAAGTCAATATAATGTTTATGTTTATTACCTATAATAAGCATTCTATTAATAGGTTCGAATTTGCCATAGTTAGTCCTATGATTATTAGTTTTAAATAAATTGCAAGAGCGAAGGCGTTGAAGATTTCTAATAATAATTTTACTAGAAATTAAATTAGATTTAACGTTACCCTTGACAATTTCTGTAATAAAAATTACATCAGAAACCATAATTTTTCAAGTTTTAGTAAAATAATATTATGTGGCAATAGATCAAATGCTTTACTAAAATCAGTATAGACAACATCTGTTTGAAATCCTTCTTCCATGTTATTAAGAAGAAGAGATGTGGTTTCAACTAGATTAGTCACCGTAGATTTTTGTTTTACAAAGCCATGTTGGTTATCTATTAAAAGATTCCTACAATGATTATAAATTGAATCCGTTATAATTAATTCAAATAATTTAGGAATTGAAGATAATTTAGCTATTGGGCGATAGTTAGTGATTTCATTTTTAGCATTCTTTTTGTGAATTGGCCTGATATAAGAAATTTTCCAAATAGGAGGAAAATATCCGGAATTTAATGAATTTTTAAAGAGTAATGTTAAAGGCGTAGTGAGAATGTTAGAACACTTGCTCAAAATTATTTCTGGTATACCATCTGGTCCAGGAAAAGTATTATCACCCAGTTTATTTAGATAGCTGGAAACTATTTGTTCATTAATATTAATGTCAGTTAGAGAAGTTTTTTGATATGTATTCATATAGGAGAAATAATTTTCATTTGGCGTAAAAGAAGACTCACTATATGAAGTGCTAAAAAACTCACGAAAATATTTTGAAATAGTTGAAGGATCATTACTAGAAAGAGAATTGAAATTCATAAATGTTGGGTAATCATCACATTTACGTTTAGAGTTTAAGAATTTCCAAAATTTTTTCGGATCAGACTTTAATTTAGTTGCCATTAAGTTAATGTAACTATTATAAAGTATTTCAGAAGAAGTTTTAAAATTCTCAAACAATATGACAAAATTATTAAATTCATTAATATCTTTTGTTTTTAAATATTTACGCCAGGCTTTGTTTTTCTTATTTCTGAGAGATCTAAGCTCCTTTGTGAACCATGGTGGGCCAGAGTTAGAACATCTGTTTTTTGAAATAGGAACAAATTGTGTAAAACCTTCGAACATTATTTCATAAAACCTAATTGTCATTTGATTAAGGTCTATATTATTAAATATAGACGTGAAGTCATAGGTGTTTAAGAAATTTACTAGTCCGGGAAAGTTGGTTTTATTGAAATTAAATCTATAAGAATCTGCTGCTTCATGATTTATGGAATTAGTCAAACAATAAGTAAAATTTATTGAAGGGTGATAGGGGTCCAACGCAACAAGCGGTGACACCGATTCACAGAAAATAATATTATTCCAATCAGAAGTAAATATTAGATCCAATTGTTTATCTTTAAAATTGCGGCAGTGGGAAACCTGTTGTAAATCGTTGGTATTTAAACCATCAATAAATTGAGAATCAGGTTCATTCACTGAAGAATCAGCAATCAAAAAAGATTCTTCGTCATGATTGATCCAAGTTATATTAGGGAGATTAAAATCTCCACATAAAATTAACTCATCATTAGGACCAGAATTACAGCAAATCGAATCTATTACATTTAAAAGAGTAATATAAATATTTAAATTCGAAGAAGGTGGAATGTATGTGTTAACAATATTAACACTTTTATTGGAAAATTTTATGTTCACACCAATTATTTCGAGACAGTCCGCGTCAGAAATAGGAATTTCATTTGCATTAAATGAGTTTTTTACGGCTATCAATACTCCTCCCCCTTTAGGAATGTAACTATTAGATACATTAAGTTCAGAGTATCTGTCTTTTCTAAAAACCGAGTATGAGCTATCAAAAAGCTCAAGATTGTTAATAGAAGAATTTAGCCAAGTTTCAGTTAAAGCAAATACGTCAAAATTTAAATTTATTGAATTAAGTAGGACTTGTCTAGTTTTTGTTCTAAGACCTCTGACATTTTGATAATATAATGATAAATTTATCAAATTTGAAGGATCAATCAAAGATGTAGAGGTCTTATTTAAATATTATTTAATATGAAAATATTTATTATGGTTATCATTTGAAACCTGCAAGTGATTGTAATAATTACTACTACAATGGTTACGGTATGCCTTTAAGTCGTCAGAAACATCTTTGGAAGATATACCTTTAATTTCGTGAAATTTAATATATAATTTATAGAGTTCTTTATAATCGGTCGGTAAACCTTCGTTATCAATTAAGACCTTTACACTTATTCTAGTCTTACCTTCCAATACCTTATTATAATTATCGTCAAACAAATACGACAAATACAATCTGACCATGTTATAAACTTTATCATCTCTTAGCCTGGAAAGAGCTATTGTATAGTCCTTGTTGGCAAGAGATTGTTGTGTCATTCTAGTTATTGGTGGTAAAAGTGGGTTAATAATTGAAGGCTGAAGAGTTTCACCTTGCACAAATTTTACGAATTTAGAAGTAGAAGGAGTGTTTGGAGAAGTCAACGAAGAAGGAGGAGGTTCAATAACTGTAGTAGAGTTAGCATTGACAATTTCAAGCTCTTTAGTTACTGATGAAGTATTTAAAGTGTTTGTATTGTTATTATTGTTCTGAATAGTACTGTGGTTATGACAAATGTTGTTCTGATTTATGTTTGAAGTACTGTTATTAGTATTTAATTTAGTGTTTATGGAATTATTTGAATCTGTTGAGTTAGAATTAGTTGAATTGTTAGCAGTTGCGCTATTATTAGGATGTACAGTTATATTATTAACGTTAATGCTAGTATTAGTATTTCTATTGTCAGAGTTAATATTACTATTTTCAGAACTATTATTATTATTATTATTGTTATTGTTATTATTATTATTACTATTATTATTATTATTATTATTACTATTATTATTATTATTATTACTATTATTATTATTATTATTATTATTGTTATTATTATATTTATTTTTATTAGTCTTATTACTTTTATTACTAGATATATTTTTATTTTTACGATTATTATCATTATTTTTATTTTTATTAATTTTATTTTTATTACCTCTAACATCCCGAAATTTTGTAATTTTCGTTCCCTTCTTCCAAAATTTAAGATTTCTCACCTTCTCAACCATCATATCAGGAACGGACACTTTAAATGACAGGTATTTTGGATTCCGGATCCTTTTGGGAGTAACTTTTTTACAAATTGCAATATCACACTTAAATTTTTGTTTAATAAAGCTCTCAAGGCTTTTTTCAGTCATTTTACAATTTAGCCTTGAAATGCAAAGAGTAAACGAAGGCTTTGTTGTAACAATCGGGGTTAGTAAAGCCTTAACTCCGGGTTTTGTCTTATTTATTTTACTCTTTGCCGTTGTGATAGGTGTGATATTGTCAGTTTGGATAAAAACATCTTTATAAACTATTGGTGGTTTATTTAATTTATCCAACTGTTGTTTAATTAGCTCCACATCGCACTGAATTTCCTTCTGTTTATGATTGGGTATTTGTTGATCTGAACCCAAAGCATGAAGGGATACGTTCATACGATTTAAGTCGTCCTTCATTAGATCCACCACTTCACGAATGCCAACCAGCTCCTTTGATGTTGCCGATATAAGTTCACCTTTGAGATCATTTAATAGATCTGTCATAGTGTTTTTCAAATATTTTTTCCGGTCAGAAAGAAAACTGCATAAAGCTTGATTGAAGTTATCATAGCTTTTGGCCATATCGTTAAAGCATACCGAATTGTTTTTTAAAGCATCTACTGCTTTAGTCGTGCAACCTTGGCAGTCACTTTTAATATCATTTAGTGTAACCATTAACTCATCTTTAAGTATTTGTATAGGCTGGTTCAAATCCAAGCAACTATCGCAAACAAAGTGATGCGAAATGAACGAGTTGCATGATTGCCAGCCCCTAGGTGCATTAATGCAAACTCCATGAAATTTTCTTTTACAGATACCATTACATGTAATAATTTCGGTTCTGAAATCTGTAATTGTACAGAGTACGGCACTGCATTTATTTTGATTCATTTTATTTAATATTGTTTTTTTTATTTTATAACGGCAAAAAAAATGTATTTAAAATATAATAGGTCAGTTTTTAATGTTCTTAAAAAATTACACTTGCAAAATGTATTATTAAAAGTGAATAAACTTAAATGACCTAGATTGAAATTTGATCGTCAACAATTTAAAATTTAAAATTATTATAAAAAAAAGTCTTACTAATTTTAAAGTTATTATAAAGTTATATGTCAGCACTTTTTGAAAAATATTTAAAATTATTAAAAGTTTTTGTTTATTAAAAAAGTTATATATTAAAAACGAATTAAATATAAAAAAAAAAGCGGGTTTAATAAAAATACCGTTAACTTGTTAATGGTTTGATGGTTTGATAAGAACTGCTGATAATACTAATGATTCTTCTGATATAATATCAGATATAAAGTCATTCATGACTAAAATGAAATTAGTTAATATGGAACATGATACAGAAAATTATTTGAATGAAGACAAAGAAAGAATTAAAAAATTGATGGATGAATTCCAAGAAAGAGACAGTGGTTGGAGTTTAGCTCATATTTTACATTTAGAAATTAATATTAATAAATATGATCCTAATAAAGGTTCAAGTTTTATCGATCTACCAAAGAAAATTAAAGCTAAAAAAGCTTTTATTAATATAAAAAATAATGATTTTTTTTGTTTTAAATGGGCATTTATATCTGCATTTTCAAAAGTTTCAACAAATTCTGATAAAACTGCTTCTTATAACATAGCTGATATCACCAGCGAGATTATTCAATTAAATGATATTATAAGTTTAAATTTTACTAGATTAGAATTTCCTATGAGAATTTATGAAATTTATAAGTTTGAAAATTTAAATTCTAATATTAGTATAGACGTTTTTGGGTTGAATGAAAATTTTAATTTTATCGGACCATATTATCGTACAAAATCAATAAAAAACAATCATGTTAATTTATTATTAATTGAAGAAGAGGAGCGCTGTCATTATGTATGGACTAAAAAATCTCAAAGTTATTAGGTTCACAAATTAACAGACATAAAGGAGGAATATATTTATGTTCCGGTTGTTTATTACATTTTAAATCGCAAGCCATTTTGGAAAAACATAAACCTGAATGTAATAATATATTAACAAGACTTCCTTCAAAAGCAAAAAGAATTTTGAAATTTGGAAACTATTACCAACAACTTGATGTTCCTTTTGTTATATATGCAGACTCAGAATGTGTCTTGCAAAAAGTTCTAAGCTGCCAACAAAATCCTGAAATTTCATCATCGGCAGATATTGAATTACATATACCAGCAGCTTTTTCATATTTGTTCAAATGCTCTTTTGATTCAACGTTGGATAAATATGTGTTTTTTAAAGGTATTTTATATCCTATGTTATAATAATAAATACTTACTTTTTTTTTTAATTTTAATGTGTTTTAGGTGAAAACTGTGTAAATGATTTCCTAAAAGCTTTAATAGAAGATTGTACATTTTTATTTGAGAACTATATTTTAAATAAAAAAGAAACCTATGACTGCGCTTACAAAGGAAGAAGAACACCAATATTCAATTTCAAAACTATGTCATATATGTGAGAAGTCGATTGAATGTGAAGAAGATGAAGTACATGATCATTGTCATTTAACGGGGGGGTATAGGAATTGCTCATAATTCATGTGACATTAATTATAAGTTAAAGAAGTTTTTCCCTGTATTCTTTGATAATTTTTCCAATTACGATTGTCACAATTTATTTAAAAAATTAAATAATATAGACGGATCTATTAATGTTATTCCTTTAAATAAGGAAAAATATATTTCACTAAGTAAAATCATTGAAGTGGAAAACAAGAACAAATCCTTCATAGATTTCTCCCTTCAAGTCTTTATAATTTAGGTAGGGTTTTAGAAGATAACCAATTGGATAATGTTAAAAATTATTATTCTGATAATACTAAATTTAATTTAATGAAAAATAAAGGTATTTTTCAATATAATTACAAAGATTCATTTAGTAAACTCAAGGAACGAGTTTTACCTCCTCGAGAAGCTTTCAAAAATCAAATTTTGTATTTAGAGTGTTCAAATGATGAATATAATCATGTGAAAAAAGTATGGGAAACTTTTGATTATAAAACCTTATGGGATTATTTTGAACTTTACCCCAAAAGAGATGTTCTGGTATTGGTAGATGTTTTTGAAAATTTCAGAAATAATTGTAAAAAAATTTATAAATTGGACCCCGCTCATTTTTATACAACGCCAGGCTTGGCATGGCAAGCGATATTAAAATATACAAAAGTTGAAGTAGAGATGCTAACAAATGTTAAAATTTTTTCAAAAAGGAATTCGAGGAGGTATTTTTCAATGCTCTTGTAGACACATAAAAGCTAATAATAAATACATGGATGACTTTAATACTGAAATTGATTATCAATAATAAATACATGGATGACTTTAATACTGAAATTGATTATCAATATTTATTTTATTGCGATGCAAATAACTTATACGGTTGGGCTATGTCACATAATTTACCCTTAGGATCATTTAAATGGGTTGCAGATTTATCTAATATTAATGTTCTTGCTATATCAGACACTTCAGAGATTGGATATGTGTTTGAAGTTGATTTGGAGTATCCATCTGAATTACATGACAAACATAATGATTTTCCATTTTGTGCAGAAAATAAAGTTCCTCCTATAGGAAAATTAAAAAAGTTAATAACAGATTTGACTGATAAAGAAAAATATGTAAAACATTATCGAAGAAAAGAGAAAACTTATCAAAATTGCTACTTCATGGGAAAGTGAAGGGAAGCGTTTATACGCTAGAGCTTTAATCGCAAGACAAAAATTTCATAGTATTTCACAATTTACGGAAGACTTAGCTGCTATACAGTTAGATCCAATGGAAGTTTTATATGATAAACCAATTTATTTAGGATTTACTATACGCGAACAATCAAAAATATTAATGTATGATTTTCACTATGATTATATGATACCAAAATTCGGTGAAAATGTAAAAAATAATTATATGGATACTGATAGTTTTGTTTATACTATTAAAGCTGATGATTTTTATCGTGGTATTTATTCTGATGTATTGGAAACTTCATCAAATAAATTAAAATTTGATACATCTGAGTATCCAGTTGATAATCCTTACAATTTCCCTCTCGTCAACAAAAAAATTACAGGTCTACTTAAAGATGAAAATAATGGAAAAATTATGAGAGAATTTATAGGGTTAAAAGTCAAAATGTATATGATTGAGGTACTTAATACAGAATCTATCAAAAAAATAATAGGAGTTAAGAAAAATGTTGTAAACGAATTAAATAATGAAGATTTTAGAAATTGTTTGCTTAATCATAATATAGTTAAAAAGAAAATGTATATATTCAAATCTAAACTTCATTATATATATACACAAATGATAAATAAAGTAGCATTATGTTCCTTTGATGATAAAAGATTTTTGTTATTAATACCTTAGCATGGGGTCATTATAAAATGAAATAATTTAAAAAAGAATTTTTTGTATAAACATCATCAGGAGTTATAACTGAAAATTTAATTAAGCTTATATATAAACATATGATTTATAAAAATAAAAAAGATAAAATTAAAATTTGACAATATTTTTTTATTTATTTTTGTTTAAAGACAATTTATTTTAGAATCATTATTTTTCTTTCCTCAAGTGGTGAGGATATATATGATAAAAATTGTTATATCAACATTTTTATTAAGTATACATTTTCTAAGACACAAAAACCAACATGATTAAATGAACATCTTTTTAAGAAGCGAATTTGCTGATTTCTCAATATTTTGAAACTTGTAGAATCATAATCATTCAAATTTGAATTTTTTCTCCTTTCCCTTAACATAAATTTTGGTTTGATTCGGTATAAAAATTTTTAAGAAGTTTATGATATCACAATAATGAGTTTTACCGTCAAACCATTGAAAACCATGGTGATTTTTAGTGTGCCATTTATTTGTGTATTTTGTTTTAGTATCTAAGTAATGATAGCCATAAGGAGGTTTTATTATAAAATGCTGAATTTCTTTATTTGAACTTAGAATAGCAATTTCCTTTAATATAAAATTATTTTTATTATCTCGGAAACCTTGTATATCTATAATTATGTAATCCATTTTTTATGTTTCCGAAGAATTAAATTGATTATATTTAATATATTTGTACAGTTTATATATTAAAAAACTTATAAAATGTAGTGCAATCATGAAAAATATTCCTCCAATAATTTCAAAAACACAGCCAAATTCCAGTTTTTTTTTTTTGCTGACTTCATTTATTTTTAGTTTTAATTAAATAATTTTATTAACTTCTCCTGTTAATGGCTTAAATTCTACTAAGCGGTCATGCAAAATAAGACAGTAATTGTCTGGAATTTTTTTTAAAGTCTTAAATTCAACTGGTCCCATTTTAAGATTATCATTTTGATAGCGAGTCTCAATTATGAAGATTGGAGAATTAGTTTTAAAGTGGTCGCATGAAACTAAAGGCTCTGATATTGAGTTATTACAATAAAAGCTTCTAAAATTCGAATATGCTTCATATGCTAAAGCATAACGATTTTATGTAAAATCTAAATTCATATCTTCATATGGATATGATTCTGAATTTAAATATACTTTTATATTTTCAATATCACAATAATCAAAAGTTGAAGGATCTTCATCCACCAGTTTGTAAAGCAAATTTAATAAAACAAGGTTTTTCAAGTTGCGCGGCTGTTTTAACATTCCAAATATGATATATATTTCCAGCTGGTAATTTAGGATATTCATGTAATCCCCAATTTTTAAAAGGAATTTTCATAACCAAACCATTTTCAATACTTTTGTATAAATTTAATTTAAGATTATTAGCTAAGTTAATATGTTGAACCTTCCAATATATTTTTGTAATAGTAATTTTTGGTTTTTCACTTGCATTAGGGCTGCTACATAATAATGAATTGTCATTAGATCGAGAGCGAGTTAATATTAACTCATGTTTTGCATTTCGAATAATGTTTTTGTAGTCTTCAGCAAACCCTATTATATTTTAAGGGTATACAAAAATTAAAATATAAATTATTTATTTTAATTGATGCATCAGGTGACCAACTTCCATTGTATAAAGCTGTACTTTCACTTTGGTTCAGTGAAATATAGTTTTTTAATGTTGAAGTAATTCCAACATTACGATTATGATCAATTTCCTTACCATTAAGTTCATAACGAATTTCATCAAATAGAAATGGTATAGCATTATTAACTAGTTTAGTGTTAGTGACAGCTGTTCCATCATGTTTTGATACATAACCTTCAATGTAGATTAGACTTGCTGAGGGTAATATATTTCAGTTTTGATTTTGTATTTGTATTTGTATAATATCACTTAATCCGAATGTGTTTAAGAATGGTGAATATGAATGCCAATGAGCACTAGTTATAGTTTCATCAAATATAGGATTATTAAAGAGTTCCATTTTAATTTACTTTTAGCAGATATCCAAGAGATTTTAAATATTCTTTATTTTTGTATATAGTTTTTTGTATTTTAAATGCTGAGGAACACCTCCTCCTTCGACTGCTTTTAAAGAATTAATTTGATGTTTATCATTCTATGAATGTATATTGGATTGATAATTTTGATTAAATACGATCATTCTGAAGCTTTAAGTGTAATCTTATTGTTATTGTTTCTCCACGAAAATTTATTATATTACCGTGCTGATCAAGGAGTTTTACAGTAATAGAACTTATCTGATTAATAGTTACCGGTAAATAAATTACATTCTTAGGAACTTCAATTATTTTATAGCCAGGACTGTCGTTAATAGAGAATTCATGTAAAGTGTGAGCCTCTTTTTCATTAATATAAGCTCCAGCAACAATATTGCATTCTACTCTTATTATATTTATTTTATTAATATCAACAAAAAGATCTGAAGTATGCCATTTATTGGCCAATATTTTCTTCTTACTGAAACCTAATAATCCGCCAATTGTATCTTCCCTTTCAAAATCAATATCCTTATCAGCAAAAATTTCACACTTTACTGTATTATTATTTGCTCTTAAAATGAATTTTTCCTTATCTGCTTTAGTTAAATTCAGCGTTTTCCTAAGAAATAGTTCAATATCACCATTGTCATATGAACCTGTTGGGATTGTAATAGGTTTATCATCAATAATAAATGTATTATTCTCCTCATCTTTATTAGGTATTGAGTTATACGTTTGGATATCAACTAAACCGCAGCTATATTCTCTTCCCTTTAGATATATAGGGGGAAAATAATTAGTTGTCAATATGGAATAATTTCCGTTTAAAGATAATGTTATTGACATGTATTTAATTGATACAATGAGATATTTTAGTAGTGTATTCTGTTTTTATATAGGTTTTTAAGGCTAATCCAAAATTTAATGATTTAAATGTAAGGCTAATACACATTAATAATACAATAAACATCTTTCAATCTTTCGTTTAAATTTCTTTTGTTATAACTAAATTCTAATTATTCTTTATCATTTAGATGTTTATTTCATCTATGTTCAAATATAGAGAAATAACCTTGAACTTGAACAAAATTATTATTGTAGGTCAGTTTAAATAAAACTAGACTAAGAATAAAAAAAAATTTTTTTATTTTTTATTATGTTTTATTTACTGATAATATTTTTTTTTTTTTAACAATATGAAATAAAAATTCTAAGCATAAATTTCCACAATTATAAGAATTAAAATTTTGATATTTATTATAATTATATCTCCAATAGAATTATCTAAATTTATTATACCACATTCATATTTCCTAGGTCTACATAATGGTAAATTATCTCTCATAAAAACTCCTCGAAAATGTTTTAAGTTTTTTTTACTAAAGTTTTCTAAATCAATATTTGTAAGAGCTCTATTAGGTAGCTTAGTTAATGGTTTTTTGGATTCAAATAAAGACCTAATCCTGTTTTACATGTTTTTAAATGCAATCCGTTACCTTCTTTTAATGCAATCGCTTCCATCATTTTATTATGACGTTGACTTTCTTTCAACTCTTTGCGAGCATTTTTGGCATCGTTAACAGCTTTAGTTATTCCTGCAGCGCAACCTGAAAGTGCTCCAATAGCAGATAGATCAGCAAATATAGGGATTAAAGGTAAAACTTCTCCAATTTTTGGTACAGGAATTATTCGAGGAATGTTAATGTTTTTTTTCTGTCCTTTAGAAAACTTTCTAGCAGCATGCAAAGCTGTTTTTATAATATTCTTATCATTTGTCGGTTTTTTTATAGTTTTAACAGCTTGTTTAGCTTCCTTTATAACATTTTTCAAGGATTTTTTTATCGAAGTTTTCTTTTCTCTCGAAGTTTTCTTTTTTCTTAAAATTTTCTTTTTTTTCTTTTTAAACCCATACCAAGCCCAACTTTAGCTTTCATTGAGTTTGTAACTAGGTATGAATTTAACCGTTCACCAAAACTTGAGTCTTTAGCTTTAATCCTTTGCCAAGCTTTCAATAGCTGCCAATATTTTCTAAGCTATATGTCGTTAATTTTGATCAGTATTTTGAGAATATGCTATATCATGCTCTCGACAAGCCTCATCTAAACCATTAATTCCTTTATCACCTCGTGCTAATCGTTTTGCTAGTTTTGACCCAGGACCGCAATAATTATAACCAGGTAAATGTGCTTCAAATGGTAGTTTATTAATTAGAGAATTAACTACACCTTTTCCTTTAACAGTTTTTTGGTTACTGATTGAATATTTATTATGAAATGGCATAATATTGTTTAGTTTAAGGAAGTCACTCAAATACTAATCATCTTTTATAAAATGAAATTTATAAAACTAGATAATACAGTTAAAATTAAAAATTTCGATCAAAATTCAAAAAAGAAAATTAAAAGACATGGTGAATGTTTTCCAGATAGTATAAGAGGATTAATAGTCGGACCTTCAAATTGTGGTAAAACTAATGCTATGATAAGTATGCTTTTAGGTCCTAAAGGACTTAAATTTGAAACCATATATATCTACTCGAAATCATTGCATCAACCTAAATATGAATATTTAAAAAAATTAAAAAAACCAATCAAAGGAATGGGATATAACAAATTATCAAATAATGCTAATGTAATTGAACCATCAGCCTCACAGCCAAATTCAATATTTATTTTTGACGATGTAGCTTGTGATAAGCAAGATAATATAAGAGCCTATTTTTGTGTGGGACGTCATCAAGAAGTAGGTAGCCTTTATTTATGTCAGTCATATACAATAATTCCAAAGCACTTAATTAGGGATAATACTAACTTTTTAATTATATTTAAGCAAGATGATTTAAATTAAAAACATATATATAATTATCATGTAAATTCTGATATGACTTATAATGAATTTAAAAAATTGAGTTCATGCTGCTGAAATGATAATTATGGACTTCTAACAATAGAAAAAATGTTAATGCATTTGCTAAATTTTAGTTAACTCAAAATTTATTAGCAGTTCACAACAGTTACTAACTGAACAGGTCACTTAATAGATATCAGGTAGTAGTTAGCAGATAACAGGTAGCAATTACCAGTCAGCAGTTAGCGATTATCAGTTAATAGTTAGCAAGAGAACAGTTCAGTCGAAAATTCACAGTTAATAATTGAACTAATCCATAAAAAAGTGGATGATGAACTTATGAGAGGTTTAATTAAAACTCGTAAAAATTTAAAAAGGAAATTTCATTCCTTAAAAGTTCAGAAGCTATCGGAAGACCATAATCAGGAAGAAGCTTTGAATTCAATTATAAAACCATTGAAAGAATTAACAAATGCTGTTAAACCACAACAGCAACAACAATTTTCAAATAATGTTATCAAACCGGAAATTAAACTGTCTGCTGGTGATGATAACACCTTAAAAATATTGAGATCTATAACACTAGACATAAAAAAACTGGTTCAGGTTGTTCGAAAAAAAATTTTACTAATTATTTTAATAAATCTTCTTTAACAGAAACCCATTTAAAATATACAAATCAATCATCTCAGTATGTTTATTGGGATGATCCTAATGAATTAGTTGACAGATTAAGACTTTTAATTGCATCAGAACAGCTGGCAACAACAATCATTATAATGAAATTGTATCTAAAATTGAAGAGTTGAGAGAAGCAAATATAATACAATAACTATTTACATTAACAATCAGTTAAAGCCATAATGTCACTTGATAAATTTGGACGTAGTATAGCTTCTTCTAGAAAACTACATACTCAAGGTCCTCCAGGTATTGGTTTTAAATTGACTTCTGAAGGAAATTATGATTTAGATAACAAAATTTTATCAAATGTCCAAGAACCTATTAATGGAAGTGATGCAGCAGCACAAAATTCTGTAAATAAACATAATTTCTTTCAAAAAGAACTATTACAAAACGCAATGCGAGAAATGTTTAATCATTTAGAAACAACAGTATCTATAGAACTTAAATTATCAGAAGAAAAATTAAAAATAAAAAAAGAAGAACAAATGCAATTTAGTTTAGAGGAAATCCGTATCAAGTTCTCTCAATTGTTAAATGAAAAATTTTCAAATATGAGTGATATCATTGAATTTCAAATTAAAAAACCAATTAAATTTATTAATGAGAGATTGCAAAAAGCTGAAGGTCAAGCTCAGTCAGCATTGGATTTATTAAGTAGTTTAGAAGTTATAAAAACATAATTGGGGATCAGTTTTCATTTACTTTTCGAAATGGATATACATCAAATCGGATATTCTTTAAATAACTCTTTAGATAAATATGATGATATTTTATTGGAGGAACATTATGAACAATTAAAAATTCACTTCCATTTTTTAAAACTATTTAAAAATTCTATCCTAATTAAAACGAAAGAGTATGGATATCATTGAGATATATGTCCCTATACATCAGACAACATGATAACTGTTGCAGATACTTGTCCTTGTCATTCAGCAGAACATCATATGTTAAAATGTTGCAAACTAATAGATTTATATAAAAGAATAAAACATAAATAATTATAATATAATCTATATATATAAAAATGAAAGTTTGTTTATTTGTTTGTTTGTTTGTATGTTTGTTTGTAGCGAATAGACTCCTAAACTGCCCAGCCGATTTTCATGAAAATTTGTATATAGGGGTTTTTGGGTACGGAAGGAAATCGTGGCCCAAAAATTTTGCTCTAACGGACCGCCAAGTTGGGGCTGTGGTGCAAGTATTTAAACTTCTTTGTTCTAAAATGAAAACGGTTTGACCGATTGACTTCAAATTTTGTATACGTGATGCTCTTTGAGAATTGAGTAGACGCTATTAACAGTTTTGGAATTTGTTAACCCATGTCGGGCCGACGGGTGGTCAAAAAAAATTTTGGGTCCAAATTTTGTCCGATTTTATGAAATTCAGCTTTGGCTTAAAAGCAAACCCCAAAAAAAATTTTGGTGAGTTCCATTAACCCATTGCGGCCCAACAGCTTTTTATAGGTTTTTTCAATACTTTACTCTAAATTCGAAACGGTTTGACCAATTGATTTCAAATTTTGTATACGTGATGCTCCTTGAGAATTGAGTAGACACTATTAACAGTTTTGGAATTTATTAACCCATGCCGGGCCGACGGGTGGTCAAAAAAAAATTTGGGTTCAAATTTTGTCCGATTTTATGAAATTCTGCTTTGGCTAAAAAGAAAACCCACAAAAAAATTTTATTGACTTGCATTAACCCATTAGGGCCCAACAGCTTTTTATAGGTTTTTTCAATACCTAACTCTAAATTAAAAACGGTTTGACCGATTTTCTTCAAATTTTGTATACGTGCTCCCCTGTGAGAATTGAGTTGACACTATTAACAGATGTGGAATTTGTTAACCCATGTCGGCCCGACGGTTGGTCAAAATAATTTTGGAAGATAATATTGTCAAAATTTGCGAAGTACTGCTTTGACTAAAAAGAAAGCTTCAAAAAATTTTGTTGAGTGATTTGGAAGCAAATTACGTCCATTTTTGCGTAATACTGCTTTGCCCAAAGAGAAAGTGTAGTTCCGTTAACCCAGTGGGGCACAGTGGCTTTTAATAGATTTTTGCGTTACTTAACTCTAAATTAGAAACGATTTTACCGGTTTTCCTCAAATTTTATATGTGTGAAACAACTTGAAAATAGAGTTGAATCTGCTAACACTCGGTCCTACGATTGTTCCAAAAAAATTTTTTGGAAGTAAATTACGTCAAAATTTGGAAAGTAGTTTGTACTGCTTTAAATTACAGAAAGTTTCAAAAATTACTAGAACATTATTCTTTTTAAAACCTAGAAAAATGGTTTTAAAAAGATTGCTTTCATTCATTTTAAAATTTACATGTGTAAACCGAGTGTAATTTTTGTGTTAACTTTTTGCAGTAACATCAACTTCAATTAAACCTCCATTGAGAGGCGCAGCAACGCGCACCGGGTATTAGCTAGTGTTATATAAATAAAGAATATAAATTTTAAATACATTTTATTGTTTGCTTTTTATTATATATATATAACCATTTTATACAAGTGCATTTTATATAAAAACAAGTAAAAAAACAGTCAGTCGGTGCAACTGACTTAGAAATACCTAGGTGTAGGTTCAAATTTAAGAACATATCTATGGTGATGACTTATGAGTCATTTTAACACCATAAAAGCTGTTATTAATTTGATCGTAAGACATAGCTAACCAAATTAACTTTATAATACTAAAAACATTTTCTAATTACACTATCTATTAAAAAATATTACAAATTCTTACTAATTTATCTATTTAAAAATATTAAAAAACAAACAAACTTGAAATAAATAAAAATATATTTATTCCAATTCAATTACAAAATCAAAAAATTCTAATTATTAAATTTTGTGATAAAATGATAATCAAAGCATAATGTATTTAATAATCCAAATTTTTAAAAATTGCAATTATTTTAAATGGTTAGTTTATATACCTAATAGAAAACCTTACAAAAGCTTACCTTTTCATATAATTCATTTAAATATTCAAATAAATTTTACATAAATGCATTAAGTACCTTTGAATATAGCTGAACCACTACAATTAAGTCTAGATTTCGGAGACACATAGGACATAGGAAATATATTCTTTGACCTCGGAAATATGCGAGGACCTCGGAACTGAGTGGCTGGTCCCTGACCCACTAGTCCAATGGGGCCCAAATTTCAAAGACACTTACGCAATAGGAAGGGACACCCTGATTCCAAATTTGAAGGTTATATCTTCATTGGTTTCGGAATTACGCTAGTTTGGCCTAAATTCGATCAAAAAGTTCTCAGTTCCGAACCCATTGTTCAATCCTCACCGTACGTAATCACCGCCGTAGTTTCATTACCAATAACCTACAGCACAAATTTCATGAAGATAGCCTCATTAGTTGTTGAGTTATCGTGATTTTTAATATATGTTCGTTAGCCCTGACACCGACTAAAAGGTCCAGAATCCGAAGCCATGGGCTGATTTCGCCCTTATACAGCCCGTGCTTTACTTATAGTACTATTAAACCCTTGTACACAATTTAAACGGTCTATCTTAATTTTAAGTAACTATTTTTAGTAATTTCGATTATAAGCTTTTAAAACTTAAAAGGTCTGAGAGGGGTACTGAACCACCTCTCCAACTGATCCCAAATTATGGGAACACGCAAGAGATAGTAAAGAACATCCTTGTGGCAAATTGGAAGCTTCTACATTTTTTCAAGTTGTTATCTTTATTAATTTTAAAGATATGCTTTAAGGTCTTCGGAAATGTGTGGCTGGTCCCCGACCCAGTACTCCAATGGGACCCAAATTCCCAAGACACTTAGGAAATAGGAGGGGACACCTTGATACCAAATTTGGAGGTTCTATCTTCATTGATTTCGGAATTATGCTCGTTTGGCCTAAATTCGATCAAAAAGTTCTAGGTCCCGAACCCATGGTCCAATCCCGACCTTACGGAATCCCCGAAGTAGTTTCATTATTAGTAACCTACAGCACAAATTTGATGAAGAAAGCGTCATTAGTTGTTGAATTATCGTAATTTTTTATATATGTTCGTTAGCCCTTCGATCGATTAAAAAGTCCAGAATCCGAACCCATGGGCCGATTTCGCCCATATGCAATCCCCGCCGTACTTTTAGTCCTAGTAACCTACAGTTAAAATTTCATCAAGATAGCTCCATTATTTTTTGAGTTATCGTGCCTACGGACGGACGGACGGACATGGCTATATCGACTCAGGCGTTCACGCTGATCACAAATATATATACTTTTCCATATCTAGCTCGCTTCCTTTAGATGGTTACAAACACCATACCAAAGTTAATATAACCCTTTACCTATTCTATAGGTGTAGGGTATAATGAGTAAAAGAGAGGTTGTTGAAGAGCTGCATAAGCCTGCACGAAGAAATTTTAAACGACATAGAGTTATAATTAAAAGATTTGATGATCTTTGGCAAGCTGATTTAGTAGAAATAGGTTCATATGCTAAATAGAACAAAGGTTTTAAGTTTTTATTAACTGTAATTGATACCTTTTCTAAGTTTGCATGGGCAATCCCTATAAAAGCCAAAACTTCAGGGAACGTCACAAAAGCAATGCAAAATATTTTTCTAACTTCGAAAAGACATCCATAAAATTTGCAAACTGATGATGGAAAAGAATCCTTCAATAAAATATTCAAAAATTTAATGAATAAATATCGAATAAATCATTACTCAACATTTAGCATATTAAAAGCCTCTATCGTAGAGCGTTTTAATAGAACTTTAAAAGAAAAGATGTTCATGGATAAATAAAACTGATTTAATATAGAGAAAAAAATTTTTTTTGTTTCATATTATTTTAATTACATTTTTTTTTGTTTTTAATGAATTTCTATTTGATATGTCGGATCCTGTTTGATTGTTCGTAAATCAATTACAGTGAAATCAGATTTATATTCTGTATCTACAATCATAATTTTTTCTGCTTCTCCATCACCTATAATTCTTTCAACTAATATTGCTCGATATTCATGACATTGAATTTTGAGAAACTTTTTAATAGAAATGCTTTCATATTCACATCTCAAAGTGAGTTTTCGATTCTCACCAAAATTCAATAGAAAATGCCTATAAAATATATGCTCGCTATTTATTATTCCACCAATATTCTGTTCTTTTATAACTAATTCATTTCTAAAAGCTTTAATAGCATCACCTATAGATGCATATTGTGGTACTGAATCAGCTTTATCTGATAAAAATTGATCAACTGCTTGCAAAGTAGTTAATGGTTGTATTGTATTTGTTGTTGTAATTTCAATAGTATTTGTTTCTGAGGAAATTACATGTTTTAAAAACTGAACTGATAAATTTACTTTAATAGTTTCATTATTTGGAAGTATTGTACTAAAATATGCGCTCCCAAAAGCTGATTCATCCAATCTAATATTAGAAGTTGGAGCTGAATTTGCTTGAATAGTAAACAAGCAAAATATTAAAATTAAAAATGATTTCATTGTCACAAAAAAACTTTGATCTATCTTCATTCAAGGTTCACGCAGTATTGTGTGATTGGAAATTATAAACATATAAGTTATACTTTTTATACCCTACACCTATAGAATAGGTAAAAGGGTATATTAACTTTGGTATGGTATTTGTAACCACCTAAAGGAAGCGAGCTAGATATGAAAAAGTATATATATTTGTCATCAGCGTGATCTCTTGGGTCGATATATCCATGTCCGTCCATCCGTCCATCCGGCCGTAGGCACGATAACAAAAAACACAATGGAGCTATCGGCGGGGATTGCATATGGGCCAAATCGGCCCATGAGTTCGGATTCTGGACTTTTTAATCGATCGAAGGGCTAACAAAAAAAAAAAATCACGATAACTCAACAACCAATGATGCTATCTTCATCAAATTTGTGCTGTAGGTTACTAGTAATGAAACTACTTCGGAGATCGCGTAAGTTCGGGATTGGACCATGGGTTCGGAACCTAGAACTTTTTGGTCGAATTTAGGCCAAACGAGCATAATTCCGAAACCAATGATAATAGAACCTCCAAACTTGGTATCAGGGTGTCCCTTCCTATTTCCTTAGTGTCTTTGAAATTTGGCCCCATTGGAGTAGAGGATCGGGGATCAGCCACACATTTCCGAAGACCTTAAAGCATATCGTCAAAATTAATAAAGATACAACTTGAAAAAATGTAGAAGCTTCAAATTTGGCACAAGGGTGTTCTTCACTATCTCTTGCGTGTCCCCTTAATTTGAGAACAATTGGAGTGGTGGTTCAGTACCCCTCTTAGACCACCCAAGTTTTAAACGCTTATAACCGAAATTACTAAAAGTAGTAACTAAAAATTAAGATAGAACGTTCAAATTGTGTACAAGGGTTAACTAGTACTTAAAGTACAGCGCGGACTGCATAAGGGCGAAATCAGCCCAAAGATTCGGATTCTGGACCTTTTAATCGGTTTCAGGGCTAACGTACATACATGAAAAATCGCGATAACTCAACAACTAATCAGGCTATCTTCATGAAATTTGTGCTGTAGGTTATTGGTAATGAAACTACGGCGGCGATTGCGTACGGTGAGGATTGGGGTTCGGAACTTAGAACTTTTTGATCGAATTTAGGCCAAACTAGCATAATTCCAAAACCAATGAAGATATAACCTTCAAATTTGGTAACAGAGTGTCGCTTTCGATTTCCTTAGTATCCTTGAAATTTGAACGCACTTGCAGTAGTGGGTGGGGACCAGTTCCGAGGACCTTAAAGCATATTTTCGAAATTAATAAAGATAGTAACTTGAAACAAATGTAGAAGCTTCAAATTTGGCAGATGGGTTTTCTTTACTATTTCCTGCGTGTCCCTCTAATTTTGGATCAATTGGAGTGGTGGTTCAGTAGCTCTCTTAGACCCCCCCCCATATGTAAAAGCTTATCTTCGACCTTAATAACACTAGTAAGTTAAAATTAAGATAGAACGTTCCAATTGTGTACCAGGGTTAACTAGTATTGAAAGTATGACGGGGACTGCATATTAACGAAATCGTACCATGATTTCGGGTTCTGGAATCCTTGAAAAGTTTAAGGGCTAACAAACATATGTCTTAAAAACACCATAACTCAAAAAATAATGCCGCTATTTTGATGAAATTTAAACTCTAGGTTACTAGTAATGAACGTACCATGGGAATTGGTTCTGGTCAAGTTTGGTCAATGAGTTTGGATGTTAGAAGCTTTTGATCAATTTGAGGCCGAACGAGTATAATTTCGAAGCCAGAGAATATATTTCCTATGTGTCCCCGAAATTTAGACTTAATTGTAGTGGTTCAGCTATGTTCAACGGTACTTGCTGCATTTATGTAAATTTATTTTTATATTTAAATGAATTATATGAAAAGGTCTAAATTTGTAATTGTATTTTAGAAATACATTTATTGCATATTTTGTGTTTATAAGCTTTTCTATTAGGTATATAAACTAACCATTTAAAATAATTGCAATTTTGAAAAATTTGGATTATTAAATATATTATGCTTTGATTAGCTTTTTATCACAAAATTTAATAATTAGAATTTTTTAATTTTGCAATTGAATTGGAATAAATATATTTTCATTTGCACCGGCTGGCTGTTTCTTTGCTTGTTATTTTCTAGAAAGTTCTTTATTATGTACAAACTTTACTTTGCTTATAATAGAACATACATATATAAAGAGTGATAAAAATCTATCTCTTCCATCTGAATAAGCTTCCATATAATCTAAATATACCTTTTTTAAATTTTCAAGTAATTTTGTAAAATTAGTTAACATGTCACCAATTTTTGATTTTTTATTTTTTTCATTATATTTATTTTCCATTGAATATATAAATATAATTCCTTCATCGATTCGTTTCCTTATCATCGACTTTTTCAATTCATTCTGATTTTCTTCATATTCATTGTTTGTCGGTGATAATGCATCAATATTTTCAGTAATTCCTTTACTCTTACCTACTGGCAGAACATTTGAAATATTGTTTTCAATCATCTCCAAATCATCTTCTTCAGAAAATGGACAATCAGCATTAAAATGATTAGGTGCTTGCTTTTCTTCATTTGTTAAACCTGTTATTTTACCAATAATAGATATATCACCATCATATACTTCTATTTGTAGATGTTGTCAATCCAAAGGAGATAAATCGAATTGATTAGTAAATGATTCACCATTTCTAATTTTAAATAAACAAAATTTTGCATCATTTTCTGGAGTTATATATACCTCCAAAAAATCGTCAAATATTCTCCAATTAATTATTTTAATTGAAGCCCATTTCCGCCCACAAATACAATATTTATACCCATGTAAAATATTATCAGCCCAAAACATTATGATAGTCTAATCAGATTATGCTATATTTTATATTAGAATTAGTCTTTTATAGAATTTTGAGTATCAAATTATTATTAGAAAAATATATATATATATATATTTTTAATTATTTATCTATATATATAAAAATGAAAGTTTGTTTATTTGTTTGTTTGTTTGTTTGTTTGTTTGTTTGTTTGTATGTTTGTTTGTAGCGAATAGACTCCTAAACTGCCCAGCCGATTTTCATGAAAATTTGTATATAGGGGTTTTTGGGTACGGAAGGAAATCGTGGCCCAAAAATTTTGCTCTAACGGACCGCCAAGTTGGGGCTGTGGTGCAAGTATTTAAACTTCTTTGTTCTAAAATGAAAACGGTTTGACCGATTGACTTCAAATTTTGTATACGTGATGCTCTTTGAGAATTGAGTAGACGCTATTAACAGTTTTGGAATTTGTTAACCCATGTCGGGCCGACGGGTGGTCAAAAAAAATTTTGGGTCCAAATTTTGTCCGATTTTACGAAATTCTGCTTTGGCTTTAAAGAAAGCCCCAAAAAAAATTTTGTTGAGTTCCATTAACCCATTGCGGCCGAACAGCTTTTTATAGGTTTTTTCAATACTTTACTCTAAATTCGAAACGGTTTGACCGATTGACTTCAAATTTTGTATACGTGATGCTCTTTGAGAATTGAGTAGACATTATTAACAGTTTTGGAATTTGTTAACCCATGTCGGGCCGACGGGTGGCCAAAAAAAATTTTGGTCCAAATTTTGTCCGATTTTACGAAATTCTGCTTTGGCTTTAAAGAAAGCCCCAAAAAAAATTTTTTTGAGTTCCATTAACCCATTGCGGCCCAACAGCTTTTTATAGGTTTTTTCAATACTTTACTCTAAATTCGAAACGGTTTGACCAATTGATTTCAAATTTTGTATACGTGATGCTCCTTGAGAATTGAGTTGACAGTATTAACAGTTTTGGAATTTGTTAACCCATGTCGGGCCGACGGGTGGTCAAAAAAAAATTTGGCTTCAAATTTTGTCCTATTTTACGAAATTCTGCTTTGGCTAAAAAGAAAACCCACAAAAAAATTTTATTGACTTGCATTAACCCATTTGGGCCAAGAGCTTTTTATAGGTTTTTTCAATACTTAACTCTAAATTAAAAACAGTTTGACCGATTTTCTTTAAATTTTGTATACGTGCTCCCCTGTGAGAATTGAGTTGACACTATTAACAGATTTGGAATTTGTTAACCCATGTCGGCCCGACGGTTGGTCAAAATAATTTTGGAAGCTAATATTGTCAAAATTTGCGAAGTACTGCTTTGGCTAAAAGGAAAGCCTCAAAAAAATTTTATTTAGTGATTTGGAAGCAAATTACGTCCAATTTTGCGCAATACTGCTTTGCCTAAAGGGAAAGTGTAGTTCCGTTAACCCAGTGGGGCACAGTGGCTTTTAATAGATTTTTGCGTTACTTAACTCTAAATTAGAAACGATTTGACTGGTTTACCTCAAATTTTATATGTGTGAAGCAACATGAAAATGGAGTTGAGTCTGTTAACAGTCGGTCCTGCGATTTTCAAAAAAATTTTTTTGGAAGTAAATTACGTCAAAATTTGGAAAGTAGTTCGTACTGCTTTGAATTACAGAAAGTTTCAAAAATTACTAGAATAATCCTAGAAAAATCGTTTTAAAAAGATTGTTTTCACACATTTTAAAATTTACATGTGTAAACCGTGCGTAAGTTTTGTGTTAACTTTTTGCAGTAACATCAAATTCAATTAAACCTCCATTGAGAGCCAGCAACGCGCACCGGGTATTAGCTAATCTATATATATAAAAGGGAAAGTTTGTTTGTATGTTTGTTTGTTTGTTTGTATGTAGCGAATAGACTCCTAAACTGCCCAGCCGATTTTCATGAAAATTTGTATATAGGGGTTTTTGGGTACGGAAAGAAATCGTGGCCTAAAAATTTTGCTCTAACGGACCGACAAGTTGGGGCTGTGGTGCAAGTATTTAAACTTCTTTGTTCTAAAATGAAAGCGGTTTGACCGATTGACTTCAAATTTTGTATACGTGATCCTCTTTGAGAATTGAGTAGACACTATTAACAGTTTTGGAATTTGTTAACCCATGTCGGGCCGACGGGTGGTCAATTGTATACGTGCTCCCCTGTGAGAATTGAGTTGACACTATTAACAGATTTGGAATTTGTTAACCCATGTCGGCTCGACGGTTGGTCAAAATAATTTTGGAAGCTAATATTGTCAAAATTTGCGAAGTACTGCCTTGGCTAAAAACAAAGCCTCAAAAAAATTTTGTTGAGTGATTTGGGAGCAAATTACGTCCAATTTTGCGCAATACTGCTTTGCCTAAAGGGAAAGTGTAGTTCCGTTAACCCAGTGGGGCAAAATGGCTTTTAATAGATTTTTGCGTTACTTAACTCTAAATTAGAAACGATTTGACCGGTTTACCTCAAATTTTATATGTGTGAAGCAATTTGAAAATGGAGTTGAGTCTGTTAACAGTCGTTCCTGCGATTTTTCAAAAAATTTTTTTTGGAAGTAAATTACGTCAAAATTTGGAAAGTAGTTCGTTCTGCTTTGAATTACAGAAAGTTTAAAAAATTACTAGAATAATCCTAGAAAAATCGTTTCAAAAAGATTGCTTTCACACATTTTAAAATTTATATGTGTAAACCGTGTGTAAGTTTTGTGTTAACTTCTTGCAGTATCATCAAATTCAATTAAACCTCCATTGAGAGGCGCAGCAACGCGCACCGGGTGTTAGCTAGTTTATTATAAACACCTAAATAATTGTTACATTTCGGACAATAATGATTCGCATTTTTCATGTTATCAGTACAATATGGAATGCAACAACAACACCATAATCCTATCAAACACATTAGTCATTAGAGTTTTGTTACCATTTTCATATTCAACTCTCGTTACATTTCTTTCGCCACAATTGAAACATATTGCAACTTGGGGATAAGGTCCAAGTGATGTTTTAAATGCTTGCCGTACAAATACAGTTGAATCAATACATCCTTGGTTTGAGTTGTATGACGATGATGAATCCATGAATGCCTTTGATTAACTAAATTCTTTAGAAAAAATTAAAAAATCTTCTCTGGGTTTTACTATTAATAGGTTTTACTATTATATAACAACCTAGCACTCCTACCCGCAAAAGACTTTATTAATTCTCATTATTTTTGTGTTTTATTTGTAAATTAACTACTTAATTAGTGTTTTAGTTTTAATCTCAAAATGGAGTTCGTAAGAACATTTCTTATGTTCAAAAAATTTTATTTGGCAAATAAAATATTTTTCAGAAACAAATACAAGAAAGAAATTAAGTATCATATCAGGTTCCTGAACAATTATGCTGACTCAACATTAAGAAAATTCAATTCACTTAGAGAAAATAATTATAAATATCGAAAAACTTTAAAAAATAAATAAAAAAACTTTGTAATACCTACCAGTATATTTTGTTTTTTCTTCTTAAATTAACAAAAGGTATCCCCTGACGTCATTTCAGATTTCTATTCCACAACTTTAAAAATTTGTTTGAGCATTTCTTAAATATTATTTATATTATTAATACAGATAAGAAATTCTTTAATTTTTTCATACCCCATATAAACATATATATATTTTCATTTTCCCTTTATATATATTTTAGTCTAGATATATATATATAAATAAATATATATTATGCATATTTGATTTTTGTGTTTCTTTGATTCATAATTTAAAAAAATACAATAATCTATTATCAGTAAAACCTCAATTCATATGCTTTTTTTTGTTTTCCTTTTTGTTTTTTATACATAAAAAATATATTTGGAAATATTAAATTAAATAAAAAAATTTATGAATCCAGAACCCGCCTATTCTACTACTTAGGTATAGAGAAATGCGCATATAAAATAAGAAGTTGTATGGCAGCTACTCGAACCCACTGCAGTAGACCAACCAAATTTTGCAGAAACTTTGGCCATAAAACTAAACAACTTTTGGCAAAATTTCAGACACGCAGCTGTAAAAGGTACAGAGTAATACTCACATAAAACAAGTAAAGAAACAGTCAATCGAAATACCCTACACCTATTTGGTTCAAATTTAATGAGATATCCATAAGTCATTTTAACACCATAAAAGCTGTTATTAATTTGATCGTAAGACATAGCTAACCAAATTAACTTTATAATACTAAAAACATTTTCCAATTACACTATCTATTAAAAAATATTACAAATTCTTACTAATATATGTATCTAAAAATATTAAAAAACAAAAAAACATGAAATAAATGAAAATATATTTATTTCAATTCAATTACAAAAGTGAAAAAATTTAAATTATTAAATTTTGTGATAAAAAGCTAATCAAAGCATAATATATTTAATAATTAAAATTTTTCAAAATTGCAATTTTTTTAAATTGTTAGTTTATGTACCTATTAGAAAAGCTTATAAACGCAAAATATGCAATAAATGTATTTCTAAAACATAATTACAAATTTAGAACTTTTCATATAATTCATTTAAATATAACAATAAATTTTACATAAATGCAGCAAGTACCTTTGAATATAGCTTAAATATTGTACACAATGTCTTAATTATATATCACCTATGGTAAAAATTCAATAAAATATAATATGATATAATAAAAATTGAAAAAAAGGAATTTAATCGTTTATTAAAAAAGTATTTTGTTTTTAATTTATACAATATTATACAAAATATGTTTTATTTTTAAAATTCTTAGCCTTTTAAAAACATAAAAGTGTTAAATAACAAGGAAGGAAAAAAACCAAGGGTTTTAAAAAGCGCATTTTCAAAATTATATACGGTTTCTTAATGAGTATTTATCATTTCTTTTTATAAAAATATATATAAAAATAAATGATAATATTATATTTTAGTTATTTCATTAATTTATTAATTATATGAGTAATAGTTAAATACTTTGAATATAATCCCAATGCACTCAAGGAAACCTGTTAATAAGTGCGAAATATGATGTTGGAGCCTTAATGTTAACGTTTAATTTTGGAAAAACTTACACTGGTGAATAAAAGTTACTGGTGTTTCAAAATAGCAAAATATCAATTTTCGAGCTCTTATAGTTCCTAAACAGGGGACGTAACAAAAAATTTTTTTTAACCGATTCCTACTAATTTCGGGGGATCTAACTTCTTCCCAAATTTCAAAACCTTAGCTTGAACCGTTTAGGAGATATGTGGGACTAAAAATTTTGCAAAAATT
The DNA here is from genome assembly GCA_963082915.1 of Dolichopus griseipennis. Taxonomy (NCBI): domain Eukaryota; kingdom Metazoa; phylum Arthropoda; class Insecta; order Diptera; family Dolichopodidae; genus Dolichopus; species Dolichopus griseipennis. The sequence goes on from OY720441.1 coordinate 116,743,769, forward strand.
GAGTTTTACTTAATGGTAGGTACTAAAATTTACAACGGTTGTATGGCAACCCTATACATTTTAGCCTTATAATTTTGTGAAGCCTATAATAGCAGCTCTCTTATACCGTTTCTAGTCTGAAAATACATTTAACAGAACTCTTGTTATACTAATTTAAATATAGGACTTTTTTACAATTTGCGGGGGCTGTAGCTTCGTCATCCTTCAAAGTTAAGAAAAACCTTTGACACATGTTGAAATATAATTAAAGATCTTTCAATTTTATATATAACTAAAAAAAAATTTGAACAGGTATTCAAGTTACAGGAGTTTAAAAATATCAAAATTTCAATTTTCGAGTCCTTATAGCTCCTAAACAGGGGACGTGACAAAAAAATTTTCGGAGGACTAATTTCGGAGGACCTAATTTCTCCCAAATTTTTAAGACCTTAGCTTGTACCTTTTAGAAGATATCTGTAGCCAAAAATTTTGCAAAAATTGAGTTTTGCAAATTTGTAAATTTTAGTACCGTCTGGCAACCCTAAACATTTGCCTTCTTCTTTGGCTTCGAAATTATACTCGTTTGGCTTCAGATCGATCAAAGGCTTCTAGACATTAAATCATCCGGTTAATGATTATAGAAATAAACTTGAAAAAAAATATAATTCAAAAATATAAATCAAAATATATAATTATAAATTTTATCTAATAATGTAATATAATTTAATAAATATAAACAAAGAATGAACTAATAAAAATAATAATTAAAATAAAAAAAAAATGGTGGTCATTTAAGAAAAAAATAAAAACAACAATTTGATCTACTTTTCACTCATGTACTTTTAAATTTTATTTCAAATTCTGTAATATTGAACAAATAAATACTAAAACTAATAATAATATTGAACAAATAAAATATATTAGTGATATTCACAAAAAAAATTAACTTAAATTATAAATTATAAATTTGAAGTGCTTCTTTGATAAAATAGATTAATCACATTATACACCATTTAACTAAATTTAATTATAATAAACAAATATTATTTATTCCACTTAAATCAAAATATATAATTATAAATTTTATCTAATAATATAAAATAATGTAATATAATTTAATAAATATAAACAAAGAATAAACTAATAAAAATAATGAACAGTGTCATCTGTCATTTTCAAAAATTGTAACTCCATGTTTGCATGAGCAATATATAGAAAACAGTGATAGCACATCACAATTTTTGATATCAAATTAATAAATAATAATATTGAAGTTAATTAATAATAAACTTCAACTAAAAATTTTTACAAAAGAATAACATTGAAAATAATTGAATAATTGTTAAAAATATAATTAAATAATTTTGTGAAAGTATATTTTAATTTAAAAACTTTAAATCATTTTATATAAATCATTAAATTTAAATAATAGGATTGTAAAATGTCAAAACAAGCAAACAAAGTAAATTGGGCTCGATGCAAAATAAATATTAATTTCAAAAACGATAAAGTAATTCAGTGTGATGCAGATTGTAAAAAATGGTTCCATAACACCTGTTCTGGATTAAGTATTGAAGATTTTGATCATCTCCAAAGAAATCTAGAAGAAATCTGGTTCTGTACAACTTGCAAAGAAAAAAGTCGAAAACGTAAATCGCTCGGACTAAATACGACTGCAAATCTATCAGTGGCTGGTTCAAGTAAATCTACTTATGGATAGGATACTCTGAGTAGCGATGTAATTCATGATAAATTGGAATTAATCATCTCTAACCAAACAAAACAGGCTAATGATTTTCTAAAACTGCAAAGCGAGGTTGGAAATATAAGAGAATACATCGATTCATTGATTGATCAAAATATAAACCTTCAGAATGAAAACAAACTACTTAGGGATGAAATAAATAAAAATAAAATCGGGTTGGGAAAAATCAAGCAGAAAAAACTCCTTAACTCGATCGAAATAAATGGGGTACCTACAAAGTTCGCGTAAAATAATCCTGAGTCTGTAATAAAGCGTATATCACAGGAAGCTGGTGTATATATTACTGACAAAGATATTATGGATATATACACGGTAGGCAAACCCAAGATTTCAGGTGAGCCGTGTAATTTAATAGTTAAGTTCAATACGTTAAAATTAAAAAATAATCTATTGAAAAATATAAAAAAAAATAACTATAACAACCGAAATATTTAAAAATAAAAATGAAAATATCGGTGAAACAGATAATATAGTTGAAAATAACACAATATTTATAAATGAAAGTCTAACACCATATTTCAAATATTTGCATAAAAAAGCTAGAGATCTTAAAAAGAAAAAAACAAGTAAAGAAACAGTCAGTCGGTGCAACCGACTTAGAAATACCCTACACCTATTTGGTTCAAATTTAAGGACATATCCATAACTCATTTTAACACCATAAAAGCTGTTATTAATTTGATCGTAAGACATAGCTAACCAAATCAACTTTATAATACTAAAAACATTTTCTAATTACACTATCTATTAAAAAATACTACAAATTCTTACTAATTTATCTATTTAAAAATATTAAAAAACAAACAAACTTGAAATAAATGAAAATATATTTTTTCCAATTCAATTACAAAATGAAAAAATTCTAATTATTAAATTTTGTGAAAAAAAGATAATCAAAGCATAATATATTTAATAATCCAAATTTTTAAAAATTGAAATTATTTTAAATGGTTAGTTTATATACCTAATAGAAAAGCTTATAAACGCAAAATATACAATAAATGTATTTCTAAAATACAATTACAAATTTAGACCTTTTCATATAATTCATTTAAATATTCAAATAAATTTTACATAAATGCAGCAAGTACCTTTGAACATAGCTGAACCACTACAATTAAGTCTAGATTTCGGAGACACACAGGACATAGGAAATATATTCTTTGGCTTTGAAATTAAACTCGACCAGAACCAACTCCCTTAGTACTTTCATTACTAGTAACCTAGAGTTTAAATTTCATCAAAATACAGGCATTATTTTTTGAGTTATGGTGTTTTTAAGATATATGTTTTTTAGTCCTTGAACTTGTCAAGGGTTCCAGAACCCGAAAGCATGGTACGATTTCGCCCATATGCAGTCCCGTCATACTTTCAATACTAGTTAACCCTTGTATACAATTGGAACGTTCTATCTTAATTTTAAGTTACTAGTTTTATTAATTTCGAGACACACAGGACATAGGAAATATATTCTTTGGCTTTGAAATTAAACTCGACCAGAACCAACTCCCATAGTACTTTCATTACTAGTAACCTAGAGTTTAAATTTCATCAAAATACAGGCATTATTTTTTGAGTTATGGTGTTTTTAAGATATATGTTTTTTAGTCCTTGAACTTGCCAAGGGTTCCAGAACCCGAAACCATGGTACGATTTCGCCCATATGCAGTCCCGTAATACTTTCAATACTAGTTAACCCTTGTATACAATTGGAACGTTCTATCTTAATTTAAAGTTACTAGTTTTATTAATTTCGATGATAAGGTTTTACACATTGGGGGGTCTAAGAGAGGTTCTGAACCACCACTCCAATTGATCCCAAATTAGGGGGGCACGCAAGAAATAGTAAAGAGCACCCTGGGCCAAATTTGAGCTTCTACATTTGTTTCAAGTTACTATATTTATTAATTTCGAAAATATGCTTTAAGGTCCTCGGAACTTAGTGGCTGGTCCCCGACCCACTACTCCAATGGGGCCCAAATTTCAAAGACACTTACGAAATAGGAAGGGACACCCTGATACCAAATTTGGAGGTTCTATCTTCATTGGTTTCGGAATTATGCTCGTTTGGACTAAATTCGATCAAACAGTTCTAAGTTCCGAACCCATTGTCCAATCCTCACCGTACGTAATCACCGCCGTAGTTTCATTACCAATAACCTACAGCACAAATTTCATGAAGATAGCCTCATTAGTTGTTGAGTTATCGTGATTTTTTATATATGTTCGTTAGCCCTGACATCGATTAAAAGGTCCGGAATCCGAACCGTTGGGCTGATTTCACCCTTATATAGTCCGCGCTGTACTTATAGTACTAGTTAACCCTTGTACACAATTTCAACGGTCTATCCTAATTTTAAGTAACTATTTTTAGTAATTTCGATTATAAGCCTTTTAAACTTGGGAGGTCTGCGAGGGGTACAGAACCACCACTCCAATTGATCCCAAATTAGGGGAACACAGAAGAGATAGTAAAGTACACCCTTGTGGCAAATTGGAAGCTTCTACATTTTTTCAAGTTGTTATCTTTATTAATTTTAAAGATATGCTTTAAGGTCTTCGGAAATGTGTGGCTGGTCCCCGACCCACTACTCTGATGGGGTCCGAATTCCCAAGACACTTTGGAAATAGGACGGGGCGCCCTGATACCAAATTTGGAGGTTCTATCTTCATTGGTTGCGGAATTATGCTCGTTTGGCCTAAATTCGATCAAAAAGTTCTAGGTTCCGAACCCATGGTCCAATCCCGACCTTATGCAATCTCCGAAATAGTTTCATTACTAGTAACCTACAGCACAAATTTGATGAAGATAGCGTCATTAGTTGTTGAGTTATCGTGATTTTTTATATATGTTCGTTAGCCCTTCGATCGATTAAAAGGTCCAAAATCCGAACGCATGGGCCGATTTCGCCCATATGCAATCCCCGCCGTACTTTCAGTCCTAGTAACCTACAGTTAAAATTTCATCAAGATAGCTCCATTATTTTTTGAGTTATCGTGCCTACGGACGGACGGACGGACGGACGGACGGACGGACGGACATGGCTATATCGACTCAGGCGGTCACCCTGATCACAAATATATATACTTTTCCATATCTAGCTCGCTTCCTTTAGGTGGTTACAAACACCATACCAAAGTTAATATACCCCTTTACCTATTCTATAGGTGTAGGGTATAATAATTGAGTATGTATGGATAAAAGAAGGTAAATTATTTATAAGAAAAAATGCAAAAACTAAAATTGTTCGTGTTCTAGAAGAATCAAATCTAGATGTTAAGTGAAGTGTCTTATGATTTACCTCTTAATACCCATGTAAAATCAAATATATTTAACACAAATAATATTAATATAAAAAATAGCAATTCACTAAAAGTTCTTTATTTCAATGCAAGGAGCATTAAACATAAAACTGATGATATAACACATATATTAGATAAACTGAAACACATAATCCATATTATTATTATTACTGAAACTTGGATTCTGGAAAATGAGCAAGATTATATAAATATAAATAACTACAACAAGGTACTATCTTGTAGAAAAACTAGACGTGGAGGTGGTGTTGGTCTGTTTGTACACAATTGCCTAAAGTTTACAACAAATGAAACATATTGTGATGAATTAAGCAGTTTTGTTAGTATAACTTTAATACATAACAAAGATAATTATAACATTACTGGTATCTACCACCGGATGGTTCACCAATTCATATAAAAGCTTTTTTTGAAAAATTAGAGAAGCATCTTGATAAACTAAAAAGCAAAAAAAATTTAATTATGGGTGACTTTAACTTTGATATTAAATGTTCAAAAAATAGATATGTTGAAACTTACAAAATAATAATTGAGACCAATGGATTTCCCCTTTGTACCAATAAAATAACTAGACCTGAATCTGGATCATGTCTCGATCACATTATAACAGACGATCTTGAAACAGAAACTAATATCTCCCTTTTTCAACATGATATCTCAAATCATTTGGGAATAGTTGTTGAATTGCAAAATGTAAACATTACAAATAATAAAAAGTTAAATGATCAGCTGATAAAAAAAATTAATTACAATTCTGTCAAACATGAATTAAAAAAAATTGTTGTCAACAGTGCAGATAACATCAATGATTTAGTTACAGATATGACTACCAGGTAGAAAAATATAGTAGAAAGAGCTACCGTGGTGAAAAAATAAAAATGTAGTAAAAAAAATATTCCGCACCATGGATAGATAATGAATGTGTCGAGCTAATTGATAGAAAAAACTACTGGTACAAGAAATATGCTCTAAATAGAGAATCAGAAATAATAAAAAATAAATATAAATATTGGTTAAATAAAGCCACATATTTAAAAAGAAAAAAGAGAAATGAATACGATAAAATACAATTTCTAAAAGCAGAAAATAACCAAGCTCATGGATAATCTAGCTAAAACTGAATCTGCTGGGGCTGATCAGTTGTCTCCATTGCTATTTAAAATTTGTAAATCAGAAATTGCCGAAAGTTTAACACAACTTATAAATACATCCTTAATGAGTGGTGAAATGCAATTAAATTTAAAAGTGAATAAAGTGGTACCCATTTACAAAAAAGGAGGGGATATTAACGACTTAAATAACTACCGACCCATTTCTATCTCGTCCGCATTAAGTAAAATAGTTGAAACATTTGTAAATAATCAACTTACTGATTATTTACATAGAGAAAATTTAACAAATAAACAGCAATATGGTTTTAAAAGATGCTCAAGTACTCATGCAGCATTGTTCGAAAAAAGTAGTAATAGTATTTTTCGATGTAAAAAAAGCTTTTGATTCTGTTGACACAAATATACTCTTAAAAATACTGTTTGAGCATGGTGTAAAAGGAAACGAATATAATTGGTTCTCAAGTTATTTGTCAAATAGGTTTCAATTTGCAGAATGCGATGGAGTTTTAAGCGAGCTGCGAAGTGTTGAATATGGGGTAATTCAGGGAAGTTCACTAGGTCCTACCTTGTTTGCCTGTTATATAAGCGGCTTACTAAATTCTGCATTAAGCGGCAAACCATTTATGTACGCAGATGACTTAGCCATCGTATACACAGAAGATTCATGTAGAAATTTAGAAGAAAAAAGAAATGCAGATATGTTTAAGGTACAGAATTGGATGAAGAACCACAGTCTAACAATAAATGCAAACAAAACTAAATGTATGTTTTTAGAAAAAAAGCTAGCGATCACTTAAAAATAATATTTGAAAATTCAGAGGTACAAGTAGTGCGTAGCTATAAATATTTAGGCGTTATTGTTGATGATAATCTCACATGGGAGCCATAAATTCAGGAGCAACTGAAAAAAGCAAGAAAAATAGCAGGAATCTTTAAATTAATAGGTGATAGAATTTCTTTTAATCTAAAAAGGTCGGTATATTTCAGTTTATTTCACTCTGCAATTACTTATGGCATTCAAATTTGGGGTAATGTTTATAATAACCAACTAAATTTATTACAAGTGACACAAAATAAAGCTATTAAAAATCTATATAGATATAAGATAAGAACGTCAACTCGGGAGATTCACAGTAAACTCAATATTTTACCTTTACACCTTTTGGTAAAAAGTAAATTGGCAAAACATATAAATTTGATTACTACAAATAGAATAAATTCAAGAGTTATACCGATTGTAAACAATGAAGTCCACAGTCACTACACCAGAAATTCTACTCAGTTAAGAATCATATCGTCAAAAGTCAGATTCAACAATCATGAAACTATGTATAATATCTATATATATAAAAATGAAAGTTTGTTTATTTGTTTGTTTGTTTGTATGTTTGTTTGTAGCGAATAGACTCCTAAACTGCCCAGCCGATTTTCATGAAAATTTGTATATAGGGGTTTTTGGGTACGGAAGGAAATCGTGGCCCAAAAATTTTGCTCTAACGGACCGCCAAGTTGGGGCTGTGGTGCAAGTATTTAAACTTCTTTGTTCTAAAATGAAAACGGTTTGACCGATTGACTTCAAATTTTGTATACGTGATGCTCTTTGAGAATTGAGTAGACGCTATTAACAGTTTTGGAATTTGTTAACCCATGTCGGGCCGACGGGTGGTCAAAAAAAATTTTGGGTCCAAATTTTGTCCGATTTTATGAAATTCAGCTTTGGCTTAAAAGCAAACCCCAAAAAAAATTTTGGTGAGTTCCATTAACCCATTGCGGCCCAACAGCTTTTTATAGGTTTTTTCAATACTTTACTCTAAATTCGAAACGGTTTGACCGATTGACTTCAAATTTTGTATACGTGATGCTCTTTGAGAATTGAGTAGACGCTATTAACAGTTTTGGAATTTGTTAACCCATGTCGGGCCGACGGGTGGTCAAAAAAAATTTTGGGTCCAAATTTTGTCCGATTTTACGGAATTCTGCTTTGGCTTTAAAGAAAGCCCCAAAAAAAATTTTGTTGAGCTCCATTAACCCATTGCGGCCCAACAGATTTTTATAGGTTTTTTCAATACTTTACTCTAAATTCGAAACGGTTTGACCAATTGATTTCAAATTTTGTATACGTGATGCTCCTTGAGAATTGAGTAGACACTATTAACAGTTTTGGAATTTATTAACCCATGCCGGGCAGACGGGTGGTCAAAAAAAAATTTGGGTTCAAATTTTGTCCGATTTTATGAAGTTCTGCTTTGGCTAAAAAGAAAACCCACAAAAAAATTTTATTGACTTGCATTAACCCATTAGGGCCCAACAGCTTTTTATAGGTTTTTTCAATACCTAACTCTAAATTAAAAACGGTTTGACCGATTTTCTTCAAATTTTGTATACGTGCTCCCCTGTGAGAATTGAGTTGACACTATTAACAGATGTGGAATTTGTTAACCCATGTCGGCCCGACGGTTGGTCAAAATAATTTTGGAAGATAATATTGTCAAAATTGGCGAAGTACTGCTTTGACTAAAAAGAAAGCTTCAAAAAATTTTGTTGAGTGATTTGGAAGCAAATTACGTCCATTTTTGCGTAATACTGCTTTGCCCAAAGAGAAAGTGTAGTTCCGTTAACCCAGTGGGGCACAGTGGCTTTTAATAGATTTTTGCGTTACTTAACTCTAAATTAGAAACGATTTTACCGGTTTTCCTCAAATTTTATATGTGTGAAACAACTTGAAAATAGAGTTGAATCTGCTAACACTCGGTCCTACGATTGTTCAAAAAAAATTTTTTGGAAGTAAATTACGTCAAAATTTGGAAAGTAGTTTGTACTGCTTTGAATTACAGAAAGTTTCAAAAATTACTAGAACATTATTCTTTTTAAAACCTAGAAAAATGGTTTTAAAAAGATTGCTTTCATTCATTTTAAAATTTACATGTGTAAACCGAGTGTAATTTTTGTGTTAACTTTTTGCAGTAACATCAACTTCAATTAAACCTCCATTGAGAGGCGCAGCAACGCGCACCGGGTATTAGCTAGTAGCTTATAAAAATTTCAATGAATTGCCTACTGAAATTAAAAATATAACGAACAACAGTGTCAAGTTCAAAAAGAAGATAAATAAATACTACATTAATAAAATATAATTATCCGATTATGATTTCAATAACTTATTTAATCTTCCTTTTTTCCATTTTATCAATTACTGAATGAATTATTTTATTGTGAATTGTTATTATTATTTACACACATATATAGTTATTAGATTTATAGTATAGTTATTTTTAAATTTTATATATTTTTTAAATTTGTTTTACTTTTTCTGTTTTGGATTACATTTTTGATTGCTTATATAATATAATAATTGTTTTTGAATTATATTTTGCATATTGTTTTTTAAATTGTATACTTGTTGAAATTTAAAAATTTTTGAATGTACAAACACTCTATACGAGCATTAGTGCTCACTGAGTTTAAATCAAAGAAACAAATAAATAAATAAATCAAAAGAATCCAAACTCATTGTCCGAACTCGACCGGCACCAATTCCCATGGTACTTTCATTACTAGTAACCTAGAGTTTAAATTTCATCAAAATAGCGGCATTAATTTTTGAGTTATACTGCTTTTAAGATATATGTTCGTTAGCCCTTGAACTTTTCAAAGGTTCCAAAACCCGAAACCATGGTACGCTTGTACTATGGAACGCCCATATGCAATCCCCGTTATACTTTCAATACTTGTTAGCCCTTGTACACATTTGTACTCCATTGGAGCTCAAACTTCAAGGACACTGAGGAAATAGGAACAGACACCCTAATATCAAATTTGTAGGTTCAATATTCATTGATTTCGGAATTATGTTCGTTTGGCCTAAATGCGATAAAAAAGTTCTACGTTCCGAACCCATGGTCCTATCCGGAACGTATGCAATCCCCGTCGTTATTAGTTGTTGAGTTATCAAGATTTTTTATATACGTTCGTTAGCTTAAAGGTCCAAAATCCGAACACATCGGCCGATTTCGCCCATATGTAATCCCCGAGGTACTTTCAGTCCTAGTAACCTACAGTTAAAATTTCATCAAGATAGCTCCATTATTTTTTGAGTTATCGTGCCTACGGACGGACGGACAGATATGGCTACATCGACTCAGGAGGAAACGCTGATCGCAAATATATATACTTTTCCATATCTTTGAAAATATATGTACTTTTCATTTGCTTTGCTATATATTAGAAATTATTTAACCGACTGACTTCAAATTTTGTATATGTGTTCCTGTTTGAGAAAGGAGTTCACTCTATTAACAGGCTTGGAATTTGTTAACCCTTACCGACCCGACGATTGTTCAAAAAAAAATTTGTAAGTAAATTAATTCCAATTTTTGAAAGTAGGTAAAGCTTCTTTGAATTAGGGGAAAGTTTAAAAAAATGTTCGAGTTCTTTTAACCGATTGCGAAACAAAAACTTTTAAAAACAGTTTGCAAAACAGTGTGAACGATTATCTCTAATTTTTCTATATGTGGTACTCCTTGACGATAGAGATGAGGATGGTGGGTTTCCGGCGCATAATATTAACTGAATTAAAATGAATATAGGTCGTTTGACTATAGGTCAAAAGGGTATACTAAATTTACCATTATGTCATTATACTATGTCAATAGTAGTTTTATTGAATTGCCAACATTTGAATAAAATATAGTCGATGTTTTAGAGAAGGTTTAAAATTCTGCTTTTCAACTTATATTTGGTTATGCAGTTATCTAAAAGTTCTACTACGCTCTTCCTCGTTTTTATATGATTTTATAAGAGAAATGTAGGCTTCTATTTTGGAAATTTTTTTTTTGAATTCTAAAAAATCATAATATAAATGGAAATAAATTTTTTGATTATTAAATTTTATTTGAAGAAAAACTCCAATTTTACACTGAAATCTATTTTTAAAGAACAACAACTGTAAAGTAGATAAAAAACAAAGACTTACGAAAAAATGTAGAGAAGGAAAATGTTATGTTATTTAAATTTAAGGATATTATTATTTGGATTCTTTATTAGCTTCATTTTTATTATTATTAATATTATCTCAATTAGCAAAACACTATTTGAGACTATTTAAGAAGAGCAAAAAAATTAATCTTCTTAATTAAGTGAGCTTTTGGAATAAAGGTTAACTTGCGTTTATACCAAAAATTTTAAAATTTCATTGAATCTTTGTGCAAAACGCGTAAACAGGTCAAAACCAAATTAACCCTGTGGGTTTTTAAAATTAAAATGCTGGTCCAAAATTTTCAATAAAATTCTTTTAATCGTTTAAGCAAATAAAATTCATAGAAAACTTGATGGCGTCGTCGTGGAAAACGGGTTAATCGAACTTAACTAAAACTTTTTGCAGCCTCCCTTCTGGACTGCAAAATCAACCTGTAAAATTGGACACAAATCGGAAATACAATATTTTTTGGAAGCCCGCCAGGCCGATATAGGTTAATTCATTCAACCAAATTCATACAACTAATTCCGGTTTCTAAGAGAAATATTTGTTGTCTAAGTTTCGGGGACACATAGGAAATAAGAAATATATTCTTTGGCTTCGTTTGGACTCAGATTGATCAAAAGCGTCTAGAATCAGAACTCATTGTCCGAACTCGACCAGAACCAATTCCCATGGTACTATCATTACTAGTAACCTAGAGTTTAAATTTCATCAAAATAGCGGCGTTATATTTTGAGTTATACTGCTTTAAAGATATATGTTCGTTAGCACTTGAACTTTTCAAAGATTCCAGAACCCGAAACCATAGTACGATTTCGCCCATATGCAGCCCCATCATACTACCAATACTAGTTAACCCTTGTACACAACTGGAACGTTCCATCTTAATTTTAAGTTACTATTTTTATTAATTTCGATGATAAGCTTTTAAACCTTAAGAGGTCTAAGAGGGGTACTGAGCCACCACTCTGATTCATCCAAAATTAGGAGAACCCGCAGAAAATAGTAAAGAGCTCCCATGTGCCAAATTTAAAACTTCTAAATTTGTTTAAAGTTACTATCTTTATTAATTTCGAAAATATGCTTTATAAGGTCTTCGAAACAGTGGAGCTGGTCCTCAACCCACTACTGCAATTGGTCCCAAATTTCAAGAACACTAAGGAAATAGGAAGAGACACCCTGATACCAAATGTTGTGGTTCTATCTTCATTGGTTTCGGAATTATGCTCGTTTGGCCTAAATTCGATCAAAAAGTTCTAAGTTCCGAACCCATTGTCCATTCCCCACCGTACGCAATCGCCGCCGTAGTTTCATTACCAGTACCCTACAACACCAATTTTATGAAGGTAACGTCATTAGTTGTTGAGTTATCGTGATTTCTTATATATGTTCGTTAGCCCTTGGACCGATTAAAAGGTCCAGAATCCGAACCTATGGGCCGATTTCGCTCATTTGCAACCTTCACCGTTCTTTCAGTCCAAGTAACCTACAGTTAAAATTCATCAAGATAGCTCCATTATTATTTTAGTTATCGTGCCTACGGACGGACGGACGGACTGACATGGCTATATACCAAAGTTAATATACCCCTTTAACTATTCTAAAGGTGTAGGGTATAAAAATAGAAACCGATTTTTTAGAAAAAATGGCAAACTGATTGGAGAAACAAAAAACAAGAATATAGAAAAAAATTAAACCTATTCATATCATTGAGGTACGAATTGAGATTAACGAAATGTTTATTTTTGCCTTTTTTTCTAATATAAAATTTAGAAGTAAAGAGAATATAGAACAGAGGAGAATGGAAATCTGTTTTTGTTTTATTTTTTTTATGGCTATATTCAATATTCAATATTGTAAATGTTCCTACCTACCCTTAATTTACTCACATTTTTTTGTAAGACTGATCACGGGCTGTTAATATATGTTTTTGTATAAAACAAAAGTATAATTTTATTTAAATTTACTCACATTTGGTACGATTAAAGTCCTACACAATAAAAACATATCATATAATTTATTAGTAATTTTATAAAACGTCATATTTTGAATTAAATATGAATTTTTTTTAATTGAAATAATATCAACAATTGCTTTGATTTTTTGAATGTTTTGAAATACAAATAAAGCAGTTCCAAATTTTGACGTTTTGTAAAATTACAAATCAATTCTGTGATATGATTTCGTTGTGTAAGACTAATAACGACCAATAACAGACTCCCAATATTTTTTTCTTGTTTAAAATAAAAGTACAATTTTATTTAAGACTGAAATCGAACCAAATGTGAGTAAATTTAAATAAAATTGTACTTTTGTGTTATACAGAAAAAAATATTAACATCTAGAGCAAAATATTAACAAGAAAAGTACAACGCACGATAAAATTTTGTACTCAAGGAATTGTATTGTGTTTACATTTTATTGTTAAAAAAAGTTTGTTTACAAGATTAAAGCATTTCTTATAAAATTAAAAATATAAATTGATTAAAAAATAAAAAATATAAGATTAAAAATAACATACACATTTAATTAATTTAAAAAATTGGAATTTTAATAATATCTTAAATAAAGGAATAATAAAGATAGAAATAGAATTATAGAAATGATTTTGAATACCTTAGAAATTTTCCGTTGCGTCCATAATTTATTTAAATAAAATAAAAATATACTAAAAATCACTCAAAATCAAATTTCATTTAATTTTGCGATTCAGGGAAGCGCTACTTCATTCTGAACGCAACTATTGATTTTATAAAGAACAATGTCTTAATTGCAATATTTAATTTTTAAAAACGTACAGAAATATGTTAGCGACTTAGTTATTTCACATCACAATTAATTTTTATACAATGTAATTCGAGCATCAATAGGATATAGAGGCAGATATAAAACAAAAATTAATATGAATTTGAGTTTTTATTTTAAATTTGTAATAGAAAAGCAGGTATGATATCCAGAAAAATTCTAAAGTAATAAAAAGTTTTTAGTTTCCAACTGATCAAATTAGTAACGCGTACGAAAATAAATTTTTAAAAACCTGAATTTGTTTTTTTTAGCAACGTTTATATAAAACATACGTAATAAAAAATTTACTAAAGTAACTCGGTATTACAAAGTACTTCAAAATTACAGTATTAGGAATTTAATACTAGAAGAGATAAAATACTTTAACAAAAATGCCTAAAAAAACCTGTGCAATTGCACAAGGGTCCTACTAGTTATTTTAAATAAATAAACACAATTATACTTATTGACAATAATATTTAACATTTACTGATCAGCCTAGTTGTGAACTGTCAAATAAGTGTCAATTCCTAGTGGTAGCACATGTTATTTTTTTTTCTTGTATTATCGATTAATGTAATAGTGTTAGTCCATGAACAATAATTTTTCAGCGTTCGAACGGAAAGTATTTTATTTTAAATTTAAAGTTATAATAATGATAATCATAATAATAATAATACTATAATAATTTTAATAATAATTTAATAAGAAAACGTCGATAAAATAATTAATTTAAAAAAGGAAAGTACAATTCAATGTGATGGGGACTGTAAAAAATTGTTTCATAGTCGCTGCAATAGTCTGGAAATTGAAGAGAGCAACATGTAAAATCGAGGATTCTAGTGAAATTTGGTTTTGTTTTGCTTTTACCTTTAGTATAAAACGTAGAGCGCGAAAATAACTTATTGGCAATAGTAGGCTTAATACAACTAATTTATTAGCCAGTAAGTCAAACTCAACACAGGATATAAATTCTTATACGGTTGGTCCTGATATTCTAGTAAAACTCGATGAAATTATAAATAAGCAGTCAGTTCATGACAATGCATTTGCCCAAATTAAAAATTATATTAAAGAGTTTAAAGAAATCCTAGATACACTTATAGAAGAGAATGTTCAACTTACGAAAAAAATAGCTATTCTAAAAGATCAAAACGAACGCAATACAATTGAAATAGAATTGATTAAACAACGGAAATATAACAAGTACCTTGAGTTTTCCGGTGTAGGAAATATTCCAGAGGTAAATCCTGTGAATGCAATTCAAACGGTCATAGCGGAACTAGATATAGACAATGAAACGGATCAGATTCAGCATGCCTTTATAGCTACTAAAAAATCAAAAAACTCAGGTGAGCCACCTAGATAATTTGTTAAATTTAAAGCCATTGAAAAAAAAAAAGAAAGATAATTGTAGTAAAGAGAGACAAAAAAAATATATTAAACTTTAACGAGATTTTTTCACAAACACCAAGAAAAAATCCCCAAATAATTTTTATTAATGATCGCTGAACACCATATTTCGGTTTATTACACAAAAAAGAAAGAGATCTGAAAAAAGTAAAAATATTTAAGTACGTATGGCTAGAAGAGGGTAAGGTACTTGTAAAAGAAAATTCAAAAAAATAAGACTTTTATCAAATAAAAACTTAGAAAATTTAATGTTCAATAATAATTTGGATTACAACACATTACCTTTGAATACCCATAATAAAAATATAGATGATATAAACTGTATTCATTTTGAGAATACTAATTCTTTAAAAATATGATTAAATGTTAGAAGCTTTAAATATAAAGTCGATGAAATACAAGCCATACTTTATAATTTAAACACAACTATTCACTTAATATTGTTCACAGAATCATGGATATTTGATGAGGAGATAGATTTTGTAAGTATACCACATTACGGTAAAATAGGTTCTTGCCGCAAAAACAGAAGAGGAGGAGATGTTGCAGCTTTTGTTCATAATTCAATAAACTTTGAAACCATAAATACTTTCTATGATGAGTTTAGTAGCATTATTTCAATTAAAGTAAAGTCCAAACCAATTACTACCACTGTTCCACTAATATATAGTTCACCCGAAACGAGTAATGCAGAATTACGAAAGATTTTCAACTGGTTCGAGCCACTTTTAGAAGAAATAGTAGAAACATGTAAAGAAACAGCCAGTCGGTGGAACCGACTTAGAAATTTTTTTTTTTTTTTAACTTTTTTTATATATTTCATTCATTTAAATTACAATTGAAAAAGTTTTATAAAATAATTGTTCTTATTCACTAATTTTTTGAATTAACTTTAAAAAATAATATTTTAATTTGTTAATTTGATTATATATATACAGGTTATAAAATTATTTGTATTAATTATAATATTTCAATTATATAACATCTTTTGTTTATTTTATTTGGAAAACATTATAAAAACCAAATAATTATTATGGATTTAATTTTATAAAACTTAGCCTACACTATCCTAATTAGCCTAATTTAAACTAACCTAAACTTACCGATAAACTTAATCTAGACTATGTAATACTATGTCACTATAATTACATTTTATCAAAAAGTATTACCCAACCACCAATAGTTTTTATCTATTTGCGTGTCCTTAAATGGAATTGACATATCATATTTAAATTGCGACCTAATAAGAATATTTGGGTTGTAGTCTAATATTTTACATGTGGCCCGTCTATTATAATGGTATAATATAGGGACATGTTCATGGTTTTGAATAAAACCATTCCTATCGAGGTATATGAAATACTCTGGAGGTATGAATCCAGTTTCAAGTGTTTTTTTTATGTACTCCTCATTATGGTAGAATATATTAGATATTAAACCGTTTTCTGGAGTTCTTAATGATCTATCGAAGTGATTTCGAATTAATTTAATTATAAAATTATCTATTCTGTTTATATTTGCAACTTTGTAAATATATTTATTAGAATAGTAATGTTTCAATTCCGTATCTATTTTTCTTATCTTATTAACACTAACTCTAATGCACTTTCTTTCAAACATCCGTATCTTCTCCATTAGGACTAATGTTGTACCATATGGGTGCTCCATATGTTATAATTGGTCTTATTAAAGTTAAATATGAAATAACTTTAACTCGATCATGTACATTTTTATTATAAAACAATCTTTTCGCCGCCATAAATGCTTTGTTGGCTTTGGAGATTGAATTTTTTATATTATCAATGTAGTTAAGATTTTGGTGTAGATGTATTCCAAGATACTTAATTACTTTTTTTCTTTTTAGACGTGTATTATTACTTTTAATTATAAAATTTTTCCAATTTCTTTTTATGTTCGAATTAACCTTATCTACTGTATTTCGAAATAATATTGTTTCGCATTTATCTGTATTAATTTTAAGGATCCATTTTTTGCAATAGTCAGAAGTAGTATCAAACATTTTCTGTACATTTATCTGAGCAGTTTTAACACTCTCACTAGCTGAGTATATTAATAGATCATCGGCATATGCTAACGCGAAATTAAATCCTGATAAGCTATCTAGTTGCTTTAATAGTTCTATTATATAGATTGAAAACAAAATTGGGGAGTTTACAGTGCCTTGCATTAATCCCTGTTCTATTGAAAATTTATGACATAAGTTTTTGCCTACTAGAATTCATTGCCTGTTACCATGTCTAAGACTAATTTTATTAAATATTCAGGGAATCTCAGTTTTATTAACTTGTATATTAGTCCTTCTATCCAAATACTATTAAAAGCCTTTTCTAAATCTATAGCGCAGGCACCTACACAAAATTTTTTATTGACATACCAACAAATATCTGATGTTAACTTTGTTATGGCATGAACTGTTCCATGTTTGTGTCTAAAACCAAATTGATTTTCTGGTAGTAGGTTGTGATCATTAATAAACATGGTAATTTTATCATTAATTATAGTTTCATAGACTTTGCTAATATTAGGTAGCAAGCTAATAGGTCTATAATTATTTGGATTTTTGGGATCCTTACCAGGTTTTTTAAAAAAGATAACTTTACCTATTTTCCATGATTTAGGGAAATATGTAAAGTTAATGGCATTATTAAAAAGAATCACATATTGGGCTATTATTTTGTTAGTTAAATTTTTAAGTACTAAATTTGGGATATTATCAATTCCTGTTGAAGTTTTGTTGTTAAGACATTTGAATTTGTCCGTTAGTTCTGCTATTGTAGTGAATGGGCTATTGTTGTAACTCTGATCGGAAGATTTATCTAAATATGTAAAAGTTTTTTATGTGCAATGATTATTTCTACTTTCTAAAATATTATTTTTCAAAATGTTAATATTATTGGATATTCTATTGTGAAAAGAACTACTAGGAAAATTTTGAATTTTATGTGTTCTTTCAAGATGTGAACCTAGAATTTTATTTATACTTATATTATCTTCTATTATGTATTTATTATCGGGTGTTTTTTTTAAAGTGTTTAAGTCAAAATTGTTGGTAGTTAATAATTCTTGATCTCTTGGGTCAATATTCAAGCAACTAATATTGAAATTTTTTTTTTTCCTAAATATTTTATTTATTTCTGGGAACATGCTATGACTTTTGGAGGGGTTAATTTAGACTTAATTGTAGTGGTGGTTCAGGTGCCACCTAAGAAATCCCAAAATTAAAAAGCTTATCTTCGAAATTCAGAAAGATAGAAACTTTAAATTGGATACACGAGGGTTCTTTCCTATTTCCGTTTTTATTTAACACTTTTATATTTTTAAAAGGCTAAGAATTTTAGCATAATTTAAACAAAATTTTTAAATTAAAAACAAAATATTTTTTTAATAAACGATTAAATTTCTTTTTTTTAATTTTCATTATATCATATAATTTATTATACCCTACACCTATAGAATAGGTAAAGGGGTATATTAACTTTGGTATGGTGTTTGTAACCACCTAAAGGAAGCGAGCTAGATATGGAAAAGTATATATATTTGTGATCAGCGTGACCGCCTGAGTCGATATAGCCATGTCCGTCCGTCCGTCCGTCCGTCCGTCCGTAGGCACGATAACTCAAAAAATAATGGAGCTATCTTGATGAAATTTTAACTGTAGGTTACTAGGACTGAAAGTACGGCGGGGATTGCATATGGGCGAAATCGGCCCATGCGTTCGGATTTTGGACCTTTTAATCGATCGAAGGGCTAACGAACATATATAAAAAATCACGATAACTCAACAACTAATGACGCTATCTTCATCAAATTTGTGCTGTAGGTTACTAGTAATGAAACTATTTCGGAGATTGCATAAGGTCGGGATTGGACCATGGGTTCGGAACCTAGAACTTTTTGATCGAATTTAGGACAAACGAGCATAATTCCGCAACCAATGAAGATAGAACCTCCAAATTTGGTATCAGGGCGCCCCGTCCTATTTCCAAAGTGTCTTGGGAATTCGGACCCCATCAGAGTAGTGGGTCGGGGACCAGCCACACATTTCCGAAGACCTTAAAGCATATCTTTAAAATTAATAAAGATAACAACTTGAAAAAATGTAGAAGCTTCCAATTTGCCACAAGGGTGTACTTTACTATCTCTTCTGTGTTCCCCTAATTTGGGATCAATTGGAGTGGTGGTTCTGTACCCCTCGCAGACCTCCCAAGTTTAAAAGGCTTATAATCGAAATTACTAAAAATAGTTACTTAAAATTAGGATAGACCGTTGAAATTGTGTACAAGGGTTAACTAGTACTATAAGTACAGCGCGGACTATATAAGGGTGAAATCAGCCCAACGGTTCGGATTCCGGACCTTTTAATCGATGTCAGGGCTAACGAACATATATAAAAAATCACGATAACTCAACAACTAATGAGGCTATCTTCATGAAATTTGTGCTGTAGGTTATTGGTAATGAAACTACGGCGGTGATTACGTACGGTGAGGATTGGACAATGGGTTCGGAACTTAGAACTGTTTGATCGAATTTAGTCCAAACGAGCATAATTCCGAAACCAATGAAGATAGAACCTCCAAATTTGGTATCAGGGTGTCCCTTCCTATTTCGTAAGTGTCTTTGAAATTTGGGCCCCATTGGAGTAGTGGGTCGGGGACCAGCCACTAAGTTCCGAGGACCTTAAAGCATATTTTCGAAATTAATAAATATAGTAACTTGAAACAAATGTAGAAGCTCAAATTTGGCCCAGGGTGCTCTTTACTATTTCTTGCGTGCCCCCCTAATTTGGGATCAATTGGAGTGGTGGTTCAGAACCTCTCTTAGACCCCCCAATGTGTAAAACCTTATCATCGAAATTAATAAAACTAGTAACTTTAAATTAAGATAGAACGTTCCAATTGTATACAAGGGTTAACTAGTATTGAAAGTATTACGGGACTGCATATGGGCGAAATCGTACCATGGTTTCGGGTTCTGGAACCCTTGGCAAGTTCAAGGACTAAAAAACATATATCTTAAAAACACCATAACTCAAAAAATAATGCCTGTATTTTGATGAAATTTAAACTCTAGGTTACTAGTAATGAAAGTACTATGGGAGTTGGTTCTGGTCGAGTTTAATTTCAAAGCCAAAGAATATATTTCCTATGTCCTGTGTGTCTCGAAATTAATAAAACTAGTAACTTAAAATTAAGATAGAACGTTCCAATTGTATACAAGGGTTAACTAGTATTGAAAGTATGACGGGACTGCATATGGGCGAAATCGTACCATGCTTTCGGGTTCTGGAACCCTTGACAAGTTCAAGGACTAAAAAACATATATCTTAAAAACACCATAACTCAAAAAATAATGCCTGTATTTTGATGAAATTTAAACTCTAGGTTACTAGTAATGAAAGTACTAAGGGAGTTGGTTCTGGTCGAGTTTAATTTCAAAGCCAAAGAATATATTTCCTATGTCCTGTGTGTCTCCGAAATCTAGACTTAATTGTAGTGGTTCAGCTATGTTCAAAGGTACTTGCTGCATTTATGTAAAATTTATTTGAATATTTAAATGAATTATATGAAAAGGTCTAAATTTGTAATTGTATTTTAGAAATACATTTATTGTATATTTTGCGTTTATAAGCTTTTCTATTAGGTATATAAACTAACCATTTAAAATAATTTCAATTTTTAAAAATTTGGATTATTAAATATATTATGCTTTGATTATCTTTTTTTCACAAAATTTAATAATTAGAATTTTTTCATTTTGTAATTGAATTGGAAAAAATATATTTTCATTTATTTCAAGTTTGTTTGTTTTTTAATATTTTTAAATAGATAAATTAGTAAGAATTTGTAGTATTTTTTAATAGATAGTGTAATTAGAAAATGTTTTTAGTATTATAAAGTTGATTTGGTTAGCTATGTCTTACGATCAAATTAATAACAGCTTTTATGGTGTTAAAATGAGTTATGGATATGTCCTTAAATTTGAACCAAATAGGTGTAGGGTATTTCTAAGTCGGTTGCACCGACTGACTGTTTCTTTACTTGTTGAATTATTACCATAGGTGATATATAATTAAGACATTGTGGATATGGATATCTAATTAAATATGAACCAAATAGGTGTACGGTATTTCTAAGTCGGTTCCACCGACTGGCTGTTTCTTTACATGTTTCTACTATTTCTTCTAAAAGTGACTCGAACCAGTTGAAAATCTTTCGTAATTCTGCATTACTCGCTTCGGGTGAACTATATATTAGTGGAACAGTGGATGTATTTGGTTTGGACTTTACTTTAATTGAAATAATGCTACTGCACTCATCATAGAAAGTATTTATGGTTTCAAAGTTTATTGAATTAGAAACAAAAGCTGCAACATCTCCTCCTCTTCTGTTTTTGCGGCAAGAACCTATTTTACCGTAATGTGGTATACTTACAAAACCTATCTCCTCATCAAATATCCATGATTCTGTGAACAAGATTAAGTGAATAGTTGTGTTTAAATTATAAAGTATGGCTTGTATTTCATCGACTTTATATTTAAAGCTTCTAACATTTAATCATATTTTTAAAGAATTAGTATTCTCAAAATGAATACAGTTTATATCATCTATATTTTTATTTTGGGTATTCAAAGGTAATGTGTTGTAATCCAAATTATTATTGAACATTAAATTTTCTAAGTTTTTATTTGATAAAAGTCTTATTTTTTTGAATTTTCTTTTACAAGTACCTTACCCTCTTCTAGCCATACGTACTTAAATATTTTTACTTTTTTCAGATCTCTTTCTTTTTTGTGTAATAAACCGAAATATGGTGTTCAGCGATCATTAATAAAAATTATTTGGGGATTTTTTCTTGGTGTTTGTGAAAAAATCTCGTTAAAGTTTAACATATTTTTTTTGTCTCTCTTTACTACAATTATCTTTCTTTTTTTTTCAATGGCTTTAAATTTAACAAATTATCTAGGTGGCTCACCTGAGTTTTTTGATGTTTTAGTAGCTATAAAGGCATGCTGAATCTGATCCGTTTCATTGTCTATATCTAGTTCCGCTATGACCGTTTGAATTGCATTCACAGGATTTACCTCTGGAATATTTCCTACACCGGAAAACTCAAGGTACTTGTTATATTTCCGTTGTTTAATCAATTCTATTTCAATTGTATTGCGTTCGTTTTGATCTTTTAGAATAACTATTTTTTTCGTAAGTTGAACATTCTCTTCTATAAGTGTATCTAGGATTTCTTTAAACTCTTTAATATAATTTTTAATTTGGGCAAATGCATTGTCATGAACTGACTGCTTATTTATAATTTCATCGAGTTTTACTAGAATATCAGGACCAACCGTATAAGAAATTATATCCTGTGTTGAGTTTGACTTACTGGCTAATAAATTAGTTGTATTAAGCCTACTATTGCCAATAAGTTATTTTCGCGCTCTACGTTTTATACTAAAGGTAAAAGCAAAACCAAACCAAATTTCACTAGAATCCTCGATTTTACATGTTGTTCTCTTCAATTTCCAGACTATTGCAGCGACTATGAAACAATTTTTTACAGTCCCCATCACATTGAATTGTACTTTCCTTTTTTAAATTAATTATTTTATCGACGTTTTCTTATTAAATTATTATTAAAATTATTATAGTATTATTATTATTATGATTATCATTATTATAACTTTAAATCTAATATATAAAGAAGAAAATTTGTTTGTTTATTTGTTTGTTTGTTTGTTTGTTTGTTTGTTTGTCCAGGATTCACGTGAAAACCACTGGTCCGATTGACACCAAATTTTAGAGGAATAATTTTGGGAGCCCGGGGGGTGACATAGGCTATGTCGCATTTTTATAAGTCAACAGGTTGCGGCTCCAGAGCCGTTTTAAGCTTTTTCGTTTTTTTGATGTCGAGTCGAAACGGTTTGACCGATTAACTTGAAATTTTGCACGAATGTTCTTCTTATTAAACGGAATTAATGGTATAAAGTTGGTTGAAATAAATTAACTCCTTTCGGCCCGGCGGGCTTCCAAAAAATTTTGTGTTTCCGATTTGTGTCCAATTTTACAGGGTGGTTTTGCAGTCAAAAAGAGAGGCTGGCACAAATTTTTGTTGGGTTCGGTTAACCCGTTTGGGCACTAGGGCGCAATGAAGCTTTTTCAATGTTTTTGATGTCGAGCCGAAACAGTTTGACCGATTGACTTGAAATTTTGCACAAATCTTCCTCTTAGCAAACGGAATTAGTTTTATACAGTTGCTTGGAATATATTAACCCATTTCGGCCTGGCGGGCTTTCAATATTTTTTTTGGCCGTTTGGGCAAGAGAGCGCAATGAAACTTTTTCAATGTTTTTGTTGTTGAGCTTAAACGAACACTTTTTTCAGCTAATCTTGAACACATTTTTCAGCTAATCTTTATTAGCAAAGCTCACAGGGTTAATTTGATTTTTATCATTTAACCCCTTTTGTCACAAGGGTTCATTAAATTTGATCTCCTTAAAGAGTTCAATCTTTAATATAAATTTGTTTTTCTGTTGAAAAGGTTTAATCAATATGTTAAAAAAAAAACAATTGTTCGACTAACACAGTTTAAAGTTAACGCAAACATTGCATTATTTCACAAGCTCACCAAAAAACATGATTGCGCTCTATTAACCCGTTTGGACCTAATGTATTTTTTTAAAGTTTTTGTTGGCCTGCTTAACGGTCGAAAACAATATTTTTAAAACTTTTAACTCATGTCTATTTGTAATTTTGTAAAAGGTTTTGAATGCAAATTTCTAATCTAATATATAAAGAAGAAAATTTGTTTGTTTATTTGTTTGTTTGTTTGTTTGTTTGTTTGTCCAGGATTCACGTGAAAACCACTGGTCCGATTGACACCAAATTTTAGAGGAATAATTTTGGGAGCCCGGGGGGTGACATAGGCTATGTCGCATTTTTATAAGTCAACAGGTTGCGGCTCCAGAGCCGTCTTAAGCTTTTTGGTTTTTTTGAGTTCGAGTCGAAACGGTTTGACCGATTAACTTGAAATTTGGACGAATGTTCTTCTTATTAAACGGAATTAATGGTATAAAGTTCGTTGAAATAAATTAACCCATTTCGGCCTGGCGGGCTTCCAAAAAATTGTGTGTTTGCGATTTGTGTCCAATTTTACAGGGCGGTTTTGCAGTCGAAAAGAGAGTCTGGCACAAATTTTTGTTGAGTTCGGTTAACCCGTTTGGGCACGAGGGCGCAAAGAAGCTTTTTCAATGTTTTTGATGTCGAGTCAAAACCGTTTGACAAATTGACTTGAAATTTTGCACAAATGTTCCTCTTAGCAACCGCAATTGGTTGTATAAATTTGGTTGGAATAATTTAACTCATTTCGGCCTGGCGGACTTTCAAAAAATTTTGTGTTTTCGATTTGTGTCCAATTTTACAGGTTGATTTTGTAGTCTAAAGAGAGGCTGCAAAAAGTTTTAGTTAAGTTCGATTAACCCGTTTTCCACGACGACGCCATGAAGTTTTCTATAAATTTTATTTTCTTATACGATTAAAAGTATTTTATTGAAAATTTTGTACCAGCATTTTAATTAAAACCCACATGGTTAATTTGGTTTTGACCTGTTTGTGCGTTTTGAACAAAGATTCAATGAAATTTTCAGTTTTCTTCAAATGAAATCTAAAAATCAAAAAATTCAATTTGTTATATATAATGCTTAAATACATAGTATTTTAAAACAGTTTTTCCAAAAAATAAGCCTACATTTCTCTCATCAAATCATAAAAAAACGAGGAAGAGCGTATTACAACTTTCAGGTGAGTACTAAACAAAATATAAGTTGAAAAGTAAATTTTTAAACCTTTTCTAAACCATCGACTATATTTTATTCAAACGTTGGCAATTTAAGAAAACTACTATTGACATAGTATAATGACATAATGGCAAACTTAGTATCCCCATTTGACCAATAGTCATTTTAATTCAGTTAACATTATTCGCCGGAAACCTAACATCCTCAACTCTATCGTCAAGAAGCACCAAATTGTCAAGAAGCACCATGTATAGAAAAATAAGAGATAATCGTTCAAAATGTTTTTTAAAGTTTTTGTTTCGCAATCGGTTAAAAGAACTCGACAAAACATTTTTTTAAGCATTCCCCTAATTCAAAGAAGTTGTACCTACTTTCAGAAATTGGACGTAATTTACTTACAAATTTTTTTTTGAACAATCGTCGGGTCGGCAGGGGTTAACAACTTCCAAGTCTGGTAGTAAATTGAACTTCATTTTCAAAGAAGAACACATATAGAAAATTTGAAGTTAATCGGTTAAATCATTTCTAATATATAACAAAGCAACGAAAAAACCTATAAAAAGCTGTTGGGCCACGATGGGTTAACGGAACTCCACAAATATTTTTTTGTGGCTTCATTTATAAGCAAAGTAGTATTTCAAAAAATTTGCTAAAACTTGCGTTTTTACAATTTGCAAGCTTCCGGGCAACGCCGGGTAAATCTGCTAGTCTAATATATAAAGAAGAAAATTTGTTTTTTTATTTGTTTGTTTGTTTGTTTGTCCAGGATTCACGTGAAAACCACTGGTCCGATTGACACCAAATTTTAGAGGAATAATTTTGGGAGTCCGGGGGGTGACATACGCTATGTCGCATTTTTATAAGTCAGCAGGTTGCGGCTCCAGAGCCGTTTTAAGCTTTTTCGTTTTTTTGATGTCGAGTCGAAACGGTTTGACCGATTCACTTGAAATTTTGCACGAATGTTCTTCTTATTACACGGAATTAATGGTATAAAACTGGTTGGAATAAATTAACCCCTTTCGGCCCGGCGGGCTTCCAAAAAATTTTGTGTTTCCGATTTGTGTCTAATTTTACAGGGTGGTTTTGCAGTCAAAAAGAGAGGCTGGCACAAATTTTTGTTGGGTTCGGTTAACCCGTTTGGGCACGAGGGCGCAATGAAGCTTTTTCAAT
This sequence comes from Dolichopus griseipennis, assembly GCA_963082915.1. Taxonomy (NCBI): domain Eukaryota; kingdom Metazoa; phylum Arthropoda; class Insecta; order Diptera; family Dolichopodidae; genus Dolichopus; species Dolichopus griseipennis. Next base: position 116,770,105 of record OY720441.1, read on the forward strand.
GTTTTTGATGTCGAGCCGAAACAGTTTGACCGATTGACTTGAAATTTTGCACAAATCTTCCCCTTAGCAACCGCAATTAGTTGCATAAATTTGGTTGGAATAATTTAACCCATTTCGCCCTGGCGGGCTTCCAAAAAATTTTGTGTTTCCGATTTGTGTCCAATTTTACAAGGTGGTTTCGCAGTCGAAAATAAAGTCTGGGACAAATTTTTGTTGATTTCGGTTAACCCGTTTGGGCACGAGAGTGCAAAGAAACTTTTTCAATGTTTTTGATGTCGAGTCAAAACTGTTTGACCGATTGACTTGAAATTTTGCACAAATGTTCCTCTTAGCAACCGCATTTAGTTGTATAAATTTGGTTGGAATAAATTAACCCATTTCGGCCTGGCGGACTTTCAAAAAATTTTGTGTTTTCGATTTGTGTCCAATTTTACAGGTTGATTTTGTAGTCTAAAAGAGAGGCTGCAAAAAGTTTTAGTTAAGTTCGATTAACCCATTTTCCACGACGATGATATGAAGTTTTCTATATATTTTATTTTCTTATACGATTAAAAGTATTTTATTGAAAATTTTGTACCAGCATTTTAATTAAAACCCACAGGGTTAATTTGGTTTTGACCTGTTTGTGCGTTTTGAACAAAGATTCAATGAAATTTTCAGTTTTCTTCAAATGAAATCTAAAAATAAAAAAATTCAATTTGTTATATATAATGCTTAAATACATAGTATTTTAAAACAGTTTTTCCAAAAAATAAGCCTACATTTCTCTCATCAAATCATAAAAAAACGAGGAAGAGCGTATTACAACTTTCAGGTGAGTACTAAACAAAATATAAGTTGAAAAGCAAATTTTTAAATCTTTTCTAAACCATCGACTATATTTTATTCAAACGTTGGCAATTCAAGATAACTACTATTGACATAGTATAATGACATAATGGCAAACTTAGTATCCCCATTTGACCAATAGTCATTTTAATTCAGTTAACATTATTCGCCGAGAACCTAACATCCTCAACTCTATCATCAAAGAGCACCAAATTCTCAAGAAGCACCATGTATAGAAAAATTAGAGATAATTGTTCAAACTGTTTTTTAAAGTTTTTGTTTCGCAATCGGTTAAAAGAACTCGACAAAACATTTTTTTAAGCATTCCTCGAATTCAAGGAAGTTGTACCTACTTTCAGAAATTGGACGTAATTTACTTACAAATTTTTTTTTGAACAATCGTCGGGTCGACAGGGGTTAACAACTTCCAAGTCTGTTAGTAAATTGAACTTCATTTTCAAAGAAGAACACATATACAAAATTTGAAGTTAATCGGTTAAATCATTTCTAATATATATAACAAAGCAACGAAAAAACCTATAAAAAGCTGTTGGGCCACGATGGGTTAACGGAACTCCACAAATAATTTTTTGTGGCTTCATTTATAAGCAAAGTAGTATTTCAAAAAATTGGCTGAAGCTTGCGTTTTTACAATTTGCAAGCTTCCGGGCAACGCCGGGTAAATCTGCTAGTTTAAAATAAAATACTTTCTGTTCGAACGCTGAAAAATGATTGTTCATGGACTAACACTATTACATTAATCGATAATACAAGAAAAAAAAAAAACATGTGCTAACACTAGGAATTGACACTTATATGACAGTTCACAACTAGGTTGATCAGTAAATGTTAAATATTATTGTCAATAAGTACAATTGTGTTTATTTATTTAAAATAACTAGTAGGATCCCCGTGCAATTGTACAGTTTTTTTAAGCATTTTTTTCTCTTCTAGCATTAGATTTCTAAAACTGTAATTTTGAAGTTCTTTGTAATACCGAGTTACTTTAGTAAATTTTTTAGTACGTACGCAACGTTTATTTGCTACAAAAAAAAATTCAGATTTTTAGAAATTTATTTTCGTACGCGTTACTAATTTGATCAGTTGGAAACTAAAAACTTAATCTTTTTATTACTTTAGAATTTTTCTGGATATCATACCTGCTTTCCTATTACAAATTTAAAATAAAAACTCAAATTCATATTAATTTTTGTTTTATATTTGCCTCTATATCCTATTGATACTCGAATTACATTGTATAAAAATGAATTGTGATGTGAAATAACTAAGTTTCTAACTAATAACTAAGCTAACATATTTCTGTACTAGTAGTTTGATTGGTTATCGTTTTTAAAAAATAAAATATTGCAATTAAGATGTTGTTCTTTATAAAAGCAATAGTTGCGTTCAGAATGAAGTAGCGCTTTCCTGAATGCAAAGCTAAATGAAATTTGATTTTGAGTGATTTTTTGTATATTTTTATTTTATTTAAATAAATTATGGACGCAACGGAAAATTTCTAAGATATTCAAAATCATTTCTATAATTCTATTTCTATCTTTGTTATTCCTTTATTTAAAATATTAAAAGCAATGTTAAAAGCAATGACTTTTTTTATGTAAACGGCGATGTCTCTTTAGGGAATGAAGTGTTAAATGAGTGAGTAGCCGTTAATATCGAAGTTCAATTGTGACCACTAACTTGCGTTTCACATAGAGCAAGGATTGCCGGTTTAATTGAATTAATATGACCTCAACGGCATGCAAGTTCTGTTGTAAACCGCGAATATTACAAAAATTAAGGTTAAAGGTGATAATTTTGTTAGAAATTAGAAAAAAAAACAAAAAAAAAATAAATGCTTATCTATGTACGATTTTATCAACCTAAATCGACAACACTTTTTAAAAAAAAACAAAATAAAATTTACAAAACAAAAACAAAAAAAAAAAAAAAATAATTTAAATATTTAAAAATTTAAAAGTCTTATTTCGAGCGAGAAAATGGTTTATAACTACTACCAACAGTTTTTAACTTGCACGATATAGAATCTATATAGAAGCTATATGTGCCCTTATTGTAGTAGGTACAACCAAAAACTCAATCAAAATAAAACAAATACACAATTACATCTAATTAAAAATAGAACATTTGTAATTGTGGCAATATAAATAGTTAAATACAAAAACAAAATAAAAGTTTAATAAAATTATTGTACATATACCATCAGAATTTATTAATTAAGTTACGGTGTTTTTTATGATGGTATTTTCAGAGAGGCGATAGTAATTAGAAAAAAAAAAAACTTCCAAAAAAAAAAATAAGTATTTTAATTTATTTTAATGTGAAAATTTATAAATGTAAGAATAATTTTATACAAAAAAGAAATTAAAAAAATTTTATTTAAATTAATTAATAAAAGAGAAGGAAAAATAAAAATTTACAAAAGTTATAATAAAAATAAAAAAAAATTAGTGTTAGGTAAAATTATTCTAGTTAAAAAATTAGTAAATTAAATAAATTTAAATAATAATACTTATCCATGAAATGCCGCCATTGGAAATGTGGCAATGTGTTCCAAACAAATTCACAAAAAAAAATTATTAGAACCACCACAAATTTCAAAACAAAAACACTAAATTTGAATAAAATAGAAAATTAAAGAAAAATTTTAGAAACTTAAGTGAAGTGTAAAAGTAAGAAAATTTAAAAAGTTAGTAATAGAATTTTGAAAAAACTTGAAAAAATTTCACCGAAACCGGTGTTATCACGACGAAGGTTGACGATCGTTACACTAATATATAGACAACCCGATAATAGTAATGCAGAATTACAAAAGTTTATCAACTGGTTCGAGCCACTTTTAGAAAAAATGAGTAAAAAATGAATGTATAATTCCGATAAGAAATGAGTAACAATTCCGATCTTAGAACTCCTGATGATAGAAAGGTGAGTGAATATTAAAACATAATTGAAACAGCAGGCTTCTTTTTCTGTGGTGGATCTGTTACCAGGCCAAGCTCAGGTTCGTGTTTAGATCATGTCCTAAAAATTACTTTTGTAAAGAAATGGTTAATTACTTACTTACCTACTGATTTCAGATCATAATATGATACTACTTGAGATGGAAGATTACAAATTTATAAACAAAACAGCACATATTTACAATAAAAATCTATTAAATCTCAACAAATTAAAAAATCAGCTAACGAACTGCCAATTTGACACATTGGCTAATGATGTCGATGTGATCAGTAAACAAGTAGTAGATACATAAAAAAAATTCCATATCTCTGTCAACAGAAATAAAATTAGTAGTCCATGAATAGTTCACGAATGCAGGCAATTAATAAATATAACAAACTATTGGAACAAAAATATAGGCAAATGTATGTATAGGCAATGGACAACATATATTTAAAAGAAAAGTATGGCTTTTGGTTAAACAATTTAAATCCTACAAAAAGAAGAAAATGGAGGGAGTATGTACCATTCAAGTTCAATAGCTGTCTCGGCAATCAAGAGAAAACGGGAAATGCGGCTAAAAAAATTATTAGTGACGGGAATGCCAGCAAAAATTATGTTATATGAACAGGTTTGGAAAATTAAATCTTCATGGCAAATCATTTCTATATGCTGATGATATTGCCATAGTGTATAGTAAAGACAGTTTAACTAATCTCGAAAATTCCGTAAATCAAGACCTGTGTGTAATAATTAAATGTATGTGCAAACATAAGTTAATTAAAAATGTGAATTAAACTAAATTTATGCTTCTGAAAAGCAAAGGTACTAATATTCTGCACTATATAAAGTGTTAGTATAGAGATATATAAAAACTATAAAAATCTGGGAGTTATTATTGATGAAAATCTTAATTGCAATCTTCATGTTGCTGAATTAATGAAAAAGCTAAGAAGAACAGCTGGAATCTTCAGGAGAATCTGTTACAGAGTATCTTACAACAACAAAATATGAATATTCCAAATTTTGTTTAACAGTAGAATAACATATGGTACTTGTATTTGGGGAAACATATTTTTGAGAAATATAACCGCATTACAAATAATTCAAATAAAGCTATTAAGAACTTGTTTGGTCATGATAAACGTAATGGCAAATTTAGTATAACCTTTTGACCTATAATCATAAGGATATAATAATACTTACATATAAATTAGATAATACCCGGTTGAGAGTTCCTGCGCCTCTCAGAAGGTTTTTGATTGAAAGCAACAGTACAATTTGTAAAGTGTGCCGCAATAAATTAACGGAACCCAACAAAAGTGAATTTTTCTGAATTTTCTAAATTTTTTTACAATTCATCCAAAATTTAACGTACACAAATAAAAAGAAACACCCCAAATATAAGGTTATATCGGCTTTGGTTTCGAAATTATACTAGCTTGACCTCAGTTCGATCAAAAGCTTTTAGAAGCCAACCAGAACCAATTCCCATAGTACTTTCATTACTAATAACCTAGAATATAATTTCATCAAAATAGCGTTATTAGTTTCTGAGTTCTGGTGTTTTTAAGACCTATGTTTGTTAGCGCTTCAACTTTTCAAAGGTTGCAGAACCCGAAACCATGGTACGATTTCGCCCATATGCAGTTCTCGTTATACTTTCAATACTGGTTAACCCTTGCACACAATTGGAACATTTTATATTATTCCTAAGTTACTATATTTATTAATTTCGATTATAAGCCTTTAAACCTTTAGAGGTCTAAGAGAGTTACCTAAACAACCACTTCAATTGATCATAAATTTTAATTGGACCCAACCTACTATTTTAATTGGTTCCAATTTTCGAGGACACTAAAGGAATAGAAAGGGACACCCTGATACCAAACTTGGAGGTTCTAACTTCTTTGGATTCGGAATCATGTTCGCTTGGATCCAGGATCCAAACCCATAGTCGGATTTTGCTTATATCCAGTCCTCACCGTTCTTTCAATACTAGTGAACCCTTGTACACAATTGGAACGTTCTATCTTAATTTTAAGCTACTTTTTTTTATTAATTTCAATGGTATGCTTTAAGACCTTCAAAACTGTGTGGATTGTCCCCGACCCACTACTTCAATTGGTCCTAAATTTCCAGGACTCCAAGGGCATAGGATGAGGCAGAATGATACCAAATTTGAAGGTTTTATCTTCATTGTTTTTAGTATTATGATTGTTTAGCCTACATTGGATCAACAAGTTCTAGGATCCGAACCTACAGTCCTGAATGGGCTGCTAGCAATCAAAGAAAGTTACAGTTGATGGAAAAATATCAAATGATCATATTAATAATAATAAAAACATCCATAATAGCTGTCTCGGCAATCAAGAGAAAACGGGAAATGCGGCTAAAGAAATTATTAGTGACGGGAATGCCAGCAAAAATTAAAAAAATTTTTTTTAGAGTTATCTGAATACAACTGAAAAAAAAAAATGAGTTCAACAATTTTTACTGCTCCGTCGGCGGCAAATTAGCGATAGATTTTAATTTCATTTATATGCCCACTTATTGTACTCGCTCAAGATTACGATTCGAATACATTAGTTTGAATAATACCTTAAAACTATTAAATAAATAGAAATCAACCCAAAGTGCAGGCTTCGACGAAATTAGTACCTCAATACTTAGTACCCTAACACTTTCAAATACAAGTTAGCTGAGCCGCCTAAGAATGTGATAAACTTATCAATAAAAGATTTTAAAATGCCGGACGGCTTCAAAATAAACAAAGTGGTACCTATTTACAAAAAAATGGGACTTAGAACTGATATTAAGAACTTTCGACCAATTTCTATTGCTTTGGTTTTTAGCAAAATAATTGAGACCTATATTGATATGCAACTATCTGAATATTTAAGAACAAATAATCTAATATTTAAATCTCAATACGGCTTTAGTATCAAGTCAAATACAGTTGCCGCTTTATTTGATCACGCTTTATTTGAGCAGTATGCAGTAATAAAAAAATCTAAATTGAGTTCTTTGACCTAACCAAGGCATTTGAAAGCAATATGCTGTAAATGATGAAGTCAAAAGTAATGTTGAAGACATAGAGTTTGGAGTAATCCAATATAGTTAATTTTTGTTCACATGTTATATGAACAGGTTTGGAAAATTAAATCTTCATGGCAAATCATTTCTATATGCTGATGATATTGCCATAGTGTATAGTAAAGACAGTTTAACTAATCTCGAAAATTCCGTAAATCAAGACCTGTGTGTAATAATTAAATGTATGTGCAAACATAAGTTAATTAAAAATGTGAATTAAACTAAATTTATGCTTCTGAAAAGCAAAGGTACTAATATTCTGCACTATATAAAGTGTTAGTATAGAGATATGTAAACTATAAAAATCTGGGAGTTATTATTGATGAAAATCTTAATTGCAATCTTCATGTTGCTGAATTAATGAAAAAGCTAAGAAGAACAGCTGGAATCTTCAGGAGAATCTGTTACAGAGTATCTTACAACAACAAAATATGAATATTCCAAATGTTGTTTAACAGTAGAATAACATATGGTACTGGTATTTGGGGAAACATATTTTTGAGAAATATAACCGCATTACAAATAATTCAAATAAAGCTATTAAGAACTTGTTTGGTCATGATAAACGTAATGGCAAATTTAGTATAACCTTTTGACCTATAATCATAAGGATATAATAATACTTACATATAAATTAGATAATACCCGGTTGAGAGTTCCTGCGCCTCTCAGAAGGTTTTTGATTGAAAGCAAAAGTACAATTTGTAAAGTGTGCCGCAATAAATTAACGGAACCCAACAAAAGTGAATTTTTCTGAATTTTCTAAATTTTTTTACAATTCATCCAAAATTCAACGTACACAAATAAAAAGAAACACCCCAAATATAAGGTTATATCGGCTTTGGTTTCGAAATTATACTAGCTTGACCTCAGTTCGATCAAAAGCTTTTAGAAGCCAACCAGAACCAATTCCCATAGTACTTTCATTACTAATAACCTAGAATATAATTTCATCAAAATAGCGTTATTAGTTTCTGAGTTCTGGTGTTTTTAAGACCTATGTTTGTTAGCGCTTCAACTTTTCAAAGGTTGCAGAACCCGAAACCATGGTACGATTTCGCCCATATGCAGTTCTCGTTATACTTTCAATACTGGTTAACCCTTGCACACAATTGGAACATTTTATATTATTCCTAAGTTACTATATTTATTAATTTCGATTATAAGCCTTTAAACCTTTAGAGGTCTAAGAGAGTTACCTAAACAACCACTTCAATTGATCATAAATTTTAATTGGACCCAACCTACTATTTTAATTGGTTCCAATTTTCGAGGACACTAAAGGAATAGAAAGGGACACCCTGATACCAAACTTGGAGGTTCTAACTTCTTTGGATTCGGAATCATGTTCGCTTGGATCCAGGATCCAAACCCATAGTCGGATTTTGCTTATATCCAGTCCTCACCGTTCTTTCAATACTAGTGAACCCTTGTACACAATTGGAACGTTCTATCTTAATTTTAAGCTACTTTTTTTTATTAATTTCAATGGTATGCTTTAAGACCTTCAAAACTGTGTGGATTGTCCCCGACCCACTACTTCAATTGGTCCTAAATTTCCAGGACTCTAAGGGCATAGGATGAGGCAGAATGATACCAAATTTGAAGGTTTTATCTTCATTGTTTTTAGTATTATGATTGTTTAGCCTACATTGGATCAACAAGTTCTAGGATCCGAACCTACAGTCCTGAATGGGCTGCTAGCAATCAAAGAAAGTTACAGTTGATGGAAAAATATCAAATGATCATATTAAAAACAAAAATATTAATAATAATAAAAACATCCATAATAATAGTAATAATAATATCATTAGTAATAATAATTATAATCCTAATAATAATAGTAATACTAATAATAATAATAATACTAATAATAATAATAATTATAACAATAGTAATGCTAATAATAATAGTGTTGTTAACAAAAAACAAAGTCTATTTTCAAAACTAATGCACTTTAGTAAAAATAAGTCACCTCTCAAAATTAATATGATAGATAAAGTTCCTAGCAAAGATAATAAAAACTCTAATAATATGCAGGATCGAGAAATCGCTTCAGTCAAAGAAAAAATCTTCAGAGAAAAAGAGCTTCTAAGCAAAGATTACTCAAATTGGGTTAAAGAAAAAACTACAAACATTCAAAATAATTCTAAACTGGGCAAAATAGATGCAGAACCTAAGCATTTAAGTACAGAAGACAGTGGGAAAAGTTTTGTCAACCGCATGGTTCCACCAACTGTTAGATTAACAAAAAAAGCAATCGAGTCTGGGGAAAATACGCATGCCTTATCTAGATTAAGAGAACACAGAATTTACAACAATGTGAGATTCTTTTTATCATTTTTTCATGATGAAGATGATATTTGTTATGATGGACGCAAAGAAGTCTAAAAGTACTTATTCATCAAGAAGGATTGCCAAATAGTTATGTAGAACTCAGTAATTTATATATTGCTTACCATGATAGCACCAATATTCCAAAAGCGATGTACTTAAAGGTTTCGCTTATTTTACATATTGATAATAAATACAAAGAGCACCTACAAAAAATTAGAGAGTCTTGGCAAAATTATATGATTAGTAAACCATGACACGTAACAAACACAATAATATAAATATGGTGCATTTCAATGCTAGAAGTTTAAGGAAAAATATGACTGAAATCGAACTTTTTGTTAAAGACATGATAGATATTGACATTATTATAATTGGTGAAACGTGTTTATACTCAAATGAAGAAAAATTTTTTAATTACCTAGCTTCTCTGCATCTTTTAAGTCTAATAATGAATCAAGAGGAGGTGGAACCGCTATTTTTATTAAGCACTAGCAGATTTACCCGGCGTTGCCCGGAAGCTTGCAAATTGTAAAAACGCAAGTTTTTTTGAAATACTACTTTGCTTATAAATGAAGCCACAAAAAAATATTTGTGGAGTTCCGTTAACCCATCGTGGCCCAACAGCTTTTTATAGGTTTTTTCGTTGCTTTGTTATATATTAGAAATGATTTAACCGATTAACTTCAAATTTTCTATATGTGTTCTTCTTTGAAAATGAAGTTCAATTTACTACCAGACTTGGAAGTTGTTAACCCCTGCCGACCCGACGATTGTTCAAAAAAAAATTTGTAAGTAAATTACGTCCAATTTCTGAAAGTAGGTACAACTTCTTTGAATTAGGGGAATGCTTAAAAAAATGTTTTGTCGAGTTCTTTTAACCGATTGCGAAACAAAAACTTTAAAAAACATTTTGAACGATTATCTCTTATTTTTCTATACATGGTGCTTCTTGACAATTTGGTGCTTCTTGACGATAGAGTTGAGGATGTTAGGTTTCCGGCGAATAATGTTAACTGAATTAAAATGACTATTGGTCAAATGGGGATACTAAGTTTGCCATTATGTCATTATACTATGTCAATAGTAGTTTTCTTAAATTGCCAACGTTTGAATAAAATATAGTCGATGGTTTAGAAAAGGTTTAAAAATTTACTTTTCAACTTATATTTTGTTTAGTACTCACCTGAAAGTTGTAATACGCTCTTCCTCGTTTTTTTATGATTTGATGAGAGAAATGTAGGCTTATTTTTTGGAAAAACTGTTTTAAAATACTATGTTTTTAAGCATTATGTATAAGAAATTGAATTTTTTGATTTTTAGATTTCATTTGAAGAAAACTGAAAATTTCATTGAATCTTTGTTCAAAACGCACAAACAGGTCAAAACCAAATTAACCATGTGGGTTTTAATTAAAATGCTGGTACAAAATTTTCAATAAAATACTTTTAATCGTATAAGAAAATAAAATTTATAGAAAACTTCATGGCGTCGTCGTGGAAAACGGGTTAATCGAACTTAACTAAAACTTTTTGCAGCCTCTCTTTAGACTACAAAATCAACCTGTAAAATTGGACACAAATCGAAAACACAAAATTTTTTGAAAGTCCGCCAGGCCGAAATGAGTTAAATTATTCCAACCAAATTTATACAACCAATTGCGGTTGCTAAGAGGAACATTTGTGCAAAATTTCAAGTCAATTTGTCAAACGGTTTTGACTCGACATCAAAAACATTGAAAAAGCTTCTTTGCGCCCTCGTGCCCAAACGGGTTAACCGAACTCAACAAAAATTTGTGCCAGACTCTCTTTTCGACTGCAAAACCGCCCTGTAAAATTGAACACAAATCGCAAACACACAATTTTTTGGAAGCCCGCCAGGCCGAAATGGGTTAATTTATTTCAACGAACTTTATACCATTAATTCCGTTTAATAAGAAGAACATTCGTCCAAATTTCAAGTTAATCGGTCAAACCGTTTCGACTCGACATCAAAAAAACCAAAAAGCTTAAGACGGCTCTGGAGCCGCAACCTGTTGACTTATAAAAATGCGACATAGCCTATGTCACCCCCCGGGCTCCCAAAATTATTCCTCTAAAATTTGGTGTCAATCGGACCAGTGGTTTTCACGTGAATCCTGGACAAACAAACAAACAAACAAACAAACAAATTTTCTTCTTTATATATTAGACTAGCAGATTTACCCGGCGTTGCCCGGAAGCTTGAAAATTGTAAAAAAGCAAGTTTCAGCCAATTTTTTGAGATACTATTTTGCCTATAAATGCCACAAAAAAATATTTGTGGAGTTCCGTTAACCCATCGTGGCCCAACAGCTTTTTATAGGTTTTTTCGTTGCTTTGCTATATATTAGAAATGATTTAACAGATTAACTTCAAATTTCGTATATGTGTTCTTCTTTGAAAATGAAGTTCAATTTACTAACAGACTTGAAAGTTGTTAACCCCTGCCGACGATTGTTCAAAAAAAAATTTGTAAGTAAATTACGTCCAATTTTTGAAAGTAGGTACAACTTCTTTGAATTAGGGGAATACTTAAAAAAAAGGTTTGTCGAGTTCCTTTAATCGATTGCGAAACAAAAACTTTAAAAAACAGTTTGCAAAACAATTTGAACGATTATCTCTAATTTTTCTATACATGCTGCTTCTTGACAATTTGGTGCTCCTTGACGATATAGTTGAGAATGGTAGGTTTCCGGTGAACAATGTTAACTGAATTAAAATGACTATAGGTCAAAAGGGGATTTTCTTGAATTGCCAACGCTTGAATAAAATATAGTCGATGGTTTAGAAAAGATTTAAAAATTTGCTTTTCAACCTGTATTTTGTTTAGTACTCACCTGAAAGTTGTAATACGCTCTTCCTCGTTTTTTTATGATTTGATGAGAGAAATGTAGGCTTATTTTTTGGAAAAACTGTTTTAAAATACTATGTTTTTAAGCATTATACATAAGAAATTGAATTTTTTGATTTTTAGATTTCATTTGAAGAAAACTGAAAATTTCATTGAATCTTTGTTCAAAACGCACAAACAGGTCAAAACCAAATTAACCATGTGGGTTTTAATTAAAATGTTGGTACAAAATTTTCAATAAAATACTTTTAATCGTATAAGAAAATAAAATTTATAGAAAACTTCATGGCGTCGTCGTGGAAAACGGGTTAATCGAATTAACTAAAACTTTTTGCAGCCTCTCTTTAGACTGCAAAATCAACCTGTAAAATTGGACACAAATCGAAAACACAAAATTTTTTGAAAGTCCGCCAGGCCGAAATGGGTTAAATTATTCCAACCAAATTTATACAACTAATTGCGGTTGCTAAGAGGAACATTTGTGCAAAATTACAAGTCAATTTGTCAAACGGTTTTGACTCGAAATCAAAAACATTGAAAAAGCTTTTTTGCGCCCTCGTGCCCAAACGGGTTAACCGAACTCAACAAAAATTTGTGCCAGACTCTATTGTCGACTGCGAAACCACCTTGTAAAATTGGACACAAATCGGAAATACAAAATTTTTTGGAAGCCCGCCACGTCGAAATGGGTTAAATTATTCCAACCAAATTTATACAACTAATTGCGGTTGCTAAGAGGAACATTTGTACAAAATTTCAAGTCAATCAGTCAAACCGTTTTGACTCGACATCAAAAACATTGAAAAAGCTTCATTGGGCCCTCGTGCCCAAACGGGTTAACCGAACCCAACAAAAATTTGTGCCACTTTTCGACTGCAAAACCACCCTGTAAAATTGGACACAAATCGGAAACACAAAATTTTTTGGAAGCCCGCCGGGCCGAAAGGGGTTAATTTATTCCAACCAACTTTATACCATTAATTCCGTTTAATAAGAAGAACATTCGTGCAAAATTTCAAGTGAATCGGTCAAACCGTTTCGACTCGACATCAAAAAAACGAAAAAGCTTAAAACGGCTCTGGAGCCGCAACCTGCTGACTTATAAAAATGCGACATAGCCTATGTCACCCCCCGGACTCCCAAAATTATTCCTCTAATATTTGGTGTCAATCGGACCAGTGGTTTTCACGTGAATCCTGGACAAACAAACAAACAAACAAATAAACAAACAAACAAATAAACAAACAAATTTTCTTCTTTATATATTAGATTAGAAATTTGCATTCAAAACCTTTTACAAAATTACAAATAGACATGAGTTAAAAGTTTTAAAAATATTGTTTTCGACCGTTAAGCAGGCCAACAAAAACTTAAAAAAAATACATTAGGTCCAAACGGGTTAATAGAGCGCAATCATGTTTTTTGGTGAGCTTGTGAAATAATGCAATGTTTGCGTTAACTTTAAACTGTGTTAGTCGAACAATTGTTTTTTTTTTAACATATTGATTAAACCTTTTCAACAGAAAAACAAATTTATATTAAAGATTGAACTCTTTAAGGAGATCAAATTTAATGAACCCTTGTGACAAAAGGGGTTAAATGATAAAAATCAAATTAACCCTGTGAGCTTTGCTAATAAAGATTAGCTGAAAAATGTGTTCAAGATTAGCTGAAAAAAGTGTTCGTTTAAGCTCAACAACAAAAACATTGAAAAAGCTTCATTGCGCTCTCTTGCCCAAACGGCCAAAAAAAATATTGAAAGCCCGCCAGGCCGAAATGGGTTAATATATTCCAAGCAACTGTATAAAACTAATTCCGTTTGCTAAGAGGAAGATTTGTGCAAAATTTCAAGTCAATCGGTCAAACTGTTTCGGCTCGACATCAAAAACATTGAAAAAGCTTCATTGCGCCCTAGTGCCCAAACGGGTTAACCGAACCCAACAAAAATTTGTGCCAGCCTCTCTTTTTGACTGCAAAACCACCCTGTAAAATTGGACACAAATCGGAAACACAAAATTTTTTGGAAGCCCGCCGGGCCGAAAGGAGTTAATTTATTTCAACCAACTTTATACCATTAATTCCGTTTAATAAGAAGAACATTCGTGCAAAATTTCAAGTTAATCGGTCAAACCGTTTCGACTCGACATCAAAAAAACGAAAAAGCTTAAAACGGCTCTGGAGCCGCAACCTGTTGACTTATAAAAATGCGACATAGCCTATGTCACCCCCCGGGCTCCCAAAATTATTCCTCTAAAATTTGGTGTCAATCGGACCAGTGGTTTTCACGTGAATCCTGGACAAACAAACAAACAAACAAACAAACAAATAAACAAACAAATTTTCTTCTTTATATATTAGATAATATTCGGTACACGGTTTTAGAAATATTTGAGCTATAATTATTTCGTTAAATAACACTACTCCATGCTTAAAAATTGCTGTTACCTACAAAAAACCAAGTGATAACAATAGCGATTTACTAGCACATCTGGACATAATTTTTAATAAATACAAGAATATAGTTATGATGGGTGATATTAATATTGATTTTTTAACAGACATAGAGCTCTCCACATCTTAATTGATGTTAAAATCTAACGGAGTTACTATAAAAAAAGTACTTAGTTATGAATTTGCTACCAGAGTGACTGAAAATTCTTCTACGATCATCGATCATATTCTGACATACCTAGAAAAATTTGACTTTGACATTAAGCTTCACGATATAGTTAATCTGAATCATAAAGCGATTAGTGTCAAATTAAATAAAGTTTAAAGAAAGATTGAACCTATTTTTAAAAGGGAAATCTACAACACAAATTTTAAGAAATATAAAGAAAATGTAAGAAAGATACTTGAAATAAATAAATGTCCTTATAAAAATATTGCAAAAAGCAAAGGTTAATTCTACAATTAAAACGCTTCGAAGAGTTAGAAACAATAATCATTTGATGACAAAGGAATTATTAAATATGATCAAAAAGAGGAATAATTTGTTAAAAAAGTTGAAAAAGTTTGAGAAACTTCTAAATAATCTCATCTTAAAAAAATCAATTGAGTCGAAAATAATATACATTAGTGTTCCTCAAGGATCAGTTCTCGGTCCTACATTATATTTACTTTATATTCATAACATCCAGTATCCAGTAAGGCGGGCTAACTATAAGATCTTTGCTGACTATATTTTATTTATCTATAATGCATGAACCTGTAAAGAACTTGAAACTCTTGTAAATACTGATTTAGGGATTAACGAAAATTGGTTAAAAGCTAATAAATTAACTACATATGCGGAAAAAACAAAGTTTATAGTATATACTCGTAAAATAAAGAATAAAATTGATATAAATCCCAATCTATTAGTAAATAAGACTAAAATTGAAAAAGTTCCTGCATATAAATCACAACCACAACCTTGGAGTTGTAATTGATGAAAAACTCAAGTGGGAAGAGCATATTATTAAATTAGTAAAAACGAGGAAGAGTGTAGTAGATTAGACTGTGTCAACTCCTTGATACCCGTATGACCGTAACATATACATTATATCATCCGGTTAATTATTTTTGGCAAAATTTCAAACATACAAATTTATTAGGTGTAGTGTAATGCTCATATAAAAGAAGGAGTTGTATGGCAGCTACTTGAACCCTCTGCAGTAGACCAACCAAATTTTGCATTAACTTTGGTCATTATATTAAACTATTTTTGGCAAAATTTCAGACACCCAGCTTCATTAGGTGTAGAGTAATGCTCATATAAAGTAAGAAGTTGTATGGCAGCTGCTCGAACCCACTGCAGTAGACCAACCAAATTTTGCAAAAACTTTGGCCATAAAACTAAACTACTTTTGGTAAAATTTCAGACACGCAGCTGTAATAGGTACAGAGTAATACTCATATAAAAAAAGAAGTTGTGTGGCAGCTACCCGAACCCACGAACCAGAATGGCTGGATTTAAATAGCGATGACGGCTATTGCAAAAACACGAATTTGTGAAAATTTCAAGATCCTAGCTCCTTTAGTTTTTGAGTTATTGTGCGGCCGGACGGACATACATAGCTTAATCGATTTATTTTTCGATTCTGATCCGATCCATACACTGGAGTGTATATCCTTTGACTATATAGTCATACGGCTATAAAAATTGTCTCTGGGTGCCTTCAAAAGAAGTGGAATTATATTGAATAAACAAACTGCAGATATGTTATATTCTTATATTCTTTATTTCGCACATCAGATACAATTTATGTAACTGGCCCAGCTGTTCATTATGGTTGAAAGATAAAATTAGAGTTCTAATAAAAAAAGCCATTTAATGCTTACATATAAACGTATATGTATATCACTAAGTTCATTTTTAACAATAAATAACAAAAAAAAATATATAATATATCTAATATATAAAGAAGAAAATTTGTTTGTTTATTTGTTTGTTTGTTTGTTTGTCCAGAATTCACGTGAAAATCCCTGGTCCGATTGTCACAAAATTTTAGAGGAATAATTCTGCGAGGCCGGAGGATGACATAGTTTAAGTCACATTTTTATAAGTATACAGGTTGCGACTCCAGAGCCGTTTTAAGCTTTTTCGTTTTTTTTTATGTCGAATTGAAACGGTTTGACCGATTGAATCGAAATTTTGCACAAGTTTTCCTCTTAGCAACCGGAATTAGTTGCATAAAGTTGGTTGGAATAAATTAATCCATTTCGGCCTGGCGGGTTTCCAAAAAATTTGTGTTTCCGATTTGTGTCCAATTTTACAGAGTGGTTTTGCAGTCGAAAAGAAAGGCTGACACAAAGTTTTGTTGAGTTCTGTTAATCAGTTTGGGCATGAGAGCACAATGAAGCTTTTTCACTGTTTTTGATGTCGAGCCGAAACGGTTTTACTGATTGACTTGAAATTTAGCACAAATGTTCCTCTTAGCATTTAATTTTACAAAATTTGTTATAATGAATTAACCCATTCTGACCCGACGAGCTTCCAAAAAATTTTGTATTTCCGATTTGTGTCGAATTATACAGGTTGAATTTTCCGTCCAAAAGAGAAGCTGGAAAAAATTTTAGTAAGGTTCGTTTAACGCGTTTGCCACGACGACGCCATGAAGTTTTCTATAAATTTTGTTTGCAAAATTGGTTTTAATTACTGAAGTCCATCGGGGTAATTTGGTTTTGACCTGTTTACGCGTTTTGCACAAAAATTCATAGAATTTCCGAATTTTTAGTATTGGCACAAGTTAACCTGTATTCCAAAAGCTCACTTAATTAATAAAACTCAAATAGTTCAAAAGCTAAATGAGATTCTTTGGTTGCGATATAATAACCCGTTTGGGCACGATACCTAATGACTTTTTCTAAAGTTTTATAACAATATTTTAAAACTCTAAAAATTGTAAATGCACATTTGTAATATTAATAATAATAAAAATAAAGCTAATAAAGAACCAGAATAAAAATATCCTTAAATTTAAGTAACATAACATTTTCCATACCTAGATTTTTTCGTTAGTCTTTATTTTTTATATATTTTACATTTGTTGTTCTTTAAAAATAGATTTCACTGTCAAAACGCAGTTTTCTTTTTTTTCTAATCTAATATATAAAGAAGAAAATTTGTTTGTTTGTTTGTTGGTTTTCCAGGATTCACGTGAAAACCTTTGGCCCGATTGTCACAAAATTTTAGAGAAATAATTCTGAGAGCCCGGGGTGACATAATCTATGTCACATATTTATAAGTCAACACGTTGCGGCTCCAGAACCGTTTCAAGCTAGTCAAAACGGTTTGTACGATTGACCTTAAATTTTGCATAAATGTTTCTTTTAGCAACAGGAATTAGTTGTATAAATTTGGTTGGAGAGAATTAAACCATTTCGGCCTGGCGGCTTCCAAAAATTTTGTGCTTCCGATTTGTGTCCAATTTTACAGGTTTGTTTTGCAGTCGAAAAGAGAGGCTGACACAAATTTTTGTTGACTTCGGGTAAACCGTTTGGGCACGAGAACGCAATGAAGCTTTTTCAGTATTTTAGGTCTCGAGCTTAAAACGGTTAGACCAATTGACTTGAAATTTTTTAGAAATTTGCCTGTTAGCTGACGGAATTAGTTGTATAAATATGGTTGAAATATATTAAGCCATTTCGGCCCGGCAGGCTTCCAAAAAAATAATGGTTTCCGATTTGTGTTTTGACAGGTTGATTTGACAGTCCAAAAGAGTGGTTGCAAAAAATTTTAGTTAAGTTCAATTAACCCATTTTCCACGACAACGGCATAAAGTTTTCTATAAATTTTATTGCTTTAAACGATTAACTGAATTTTATTGAAAATTTTGTACAAGCATTGATTTTAATTATAAAAGCCCACCTGGTTAATTTGGTTTTGACCTGTTTACGCGTTTTGCACAAACATTCAATGAAATTATCAATATTTTGGTATTAACGCAAGTTAGCCTTTATTCCAAAAGCTCATTTAATTAATAAAACAATTTTTTTTGCTCTCCTAAAATAGTGCAAAAGCTAAAAGAGATAATATTAATAATAATAAAAATAAAGCAAATAAAGAATTCGAATAACAATAACCTTAAATTAAAATAACATAAGATTTTCCTTCTCTTCCCTTTTTTTAGTAAGGCTTTGTTTTTTACCTACTTTGCAGTTGTTGTTCTTAAAAACTAGATTTCTGGGTAACATTGCAGTTTTTTTTCTAATAAAATTTAAAAATCAAAAAATTCAATTTCTTATTATATTATGCTTAAATAGATAGAATTTTAAAACATTTTTTTCCAAAAAAGAAGCCTACATTTCTGTCATAAAATCTAAAAAAAACGAGGAAGGACGTAGTAAAACTTTCAGGTAACTACAAAACCAAATATAAGTTGAAAAGCAGATTCTTAAACCTTTTCTAAACCATCGACTATATTTTATTCAAACGTTGGTTATTCAAGTAAACTACTCTTAACATAGTATAATGACATAATGGAAAATTTTGTATACTCTTTTGGCCTTTAGTCAAACGGGTATAATAATACTTATATGTAAACCAGCTAATACCCGGTGCACGTTGCTCCGCCTCTCAATGGAGTTTTAATATAAATTGATGTTATTGAAAAAGGTTCACACAAAAATTGCACATGGTGTAGTTAATTTTAAAATGAAATAAAGCAATTTTTTTATAACAATTTTTTTGGAATTATTCTAGCAATTTTTCAACAAATTTATCAAATTTTACTTAAACTTTTCCCAACTATTAAATGATAATAAAAACAAAATTTTAATTCAATTAACATTAACATTACTAAGCACCACGTGTAGAAAATTAGAGATAATCGTTCAAACTGTTTTGCAAACTGTTTTTTAAAGTTTTTGTTTCGAAATCGATTAAAAGAACTCGACAAAACTTTTTTTTAAACATTTCCCTAATTCAACAAAGATTTACCTACTTTCAAAAATTGGACGGAATTTACTCACAAAATTTTTTTTTTTTGAATAATCGTAGGAATTATAAGTATATTAGATAGCTGCTGTTGACGCAATGGGTTAACGGAACTCAACTAACCTGAGACGTTGACCAGGCAATAATTCGCAAAATTGAACGTAATATCCTTCCAAAATTTTTTTTGGACAATTGCCCGGCGGCAGGGGTTAATAAATTCCAAGCCTGTTAATTGAGTGAACTTCATTCTCAAAGAGGAACACATATACCAAATTTGAAGTCAATCGGTTAAAATATTTCTAATTTATAGCAAAGTAACGAAAAAACCTATAAGAAGCTGTTAAGCCACAATGGGTTAACGGAACTCCACAGCAATATTTTTTTGAGGCTTTCTTTATAACCAAGGCAGTACTTAAATACTTTGGACGAAACTTGCTTTTTTACAATTTTCACGCAACGCCGGGTACATCTGCTAGTAATATATAAAAGCGAACGTTTGTTTGTTTTTTGTAGCGTATAGACTCGAAAGTTGCTGAGCGATGAAAAAGGGTGTGACCAATTGCCGTCAAATTTTTTATATATGTTGCTGTAAGACAATGAATTTTACTGTATTAATTAACTTGAAATTTATTAAGCCATGTTGAAAAATAATAATATAACAAAATTTAACCTTGCCTGTCAATTTAACCATGTCTGTCAATTTTCTTGAACTTTTTGCGGCATACTTTACATAGTGTAATTTTTGTGCTAATTTTTTTTAATAACATCGACTTCAATTAAAAACCACTTGAAACGCGCAACCGTTTTTTACACAGTTAACATCTAAGAATCGTTTTTTTTGTGATTTTGTGAAAGATATTTCTATGCTTTTTTTTCACAAAAATGTTTTAAAATACTTTTTATTAAAAATAAATATTGATTAATAAATTCAATTACAAAATTGGAAAAATTTTAATTATTAAATTTTATGATAAAAAACTAATCAAAGCATTAATGTTATTAATGTATTTTATTCAATTTCAAAATTACATATGTAAAACTTTTTATCCATTTCAATAAAATTTTACACATATGCAGCAATAACTCCTTCAAGATTATTAATTTTTGTATTTACTGTTGTATTATCTGTACTGCATTTATTGTTGAAAGATTTAATCCCTTGATTAATTATTTCAATTTTAAATAATTTTTAAGTTTATTCTCTTAATTTACTTTTTTAAATATTTTGTCGTTCACTAAATTTCATTAAATTTTTAAATTTATAAAATATAACACATAATATGTTTTATAGTAAAATTCTTAGTCTTTTAAAAATATGAAAGTGTTAAGTAAGAACGGAAATACAATAATATACTAAAAGTGTATACTAAATTTGCAATTACGTTTGTGACGCAGAGAGGCTAGGGAGTAGATATAGACTCAAGTTTTTGGATCGGATCAGAATCGAAAAAAAAATTGATTTAGCTATGTCTGTGCGTCCATCCGAACGATAACTCAAAAAATAAAAGAGCTAAGGTTTTAAAATTTTCACAAATTTTTTTTATGCAATAGCCGTCATCGCTAGTTAAATTCGGCCATTTTGGTCCACCGGTTCGAGTACCTGCCATACAACTTCTTTTCTTATATCAGTATTACTCTGTACTTGTTGAAGCTGGGTGTCTGAAATTTTGCCAAAAGTAGTTTAGTTTTATGGCCAAGGTTTCTGCAAATTTTGGTTGGTCTTTTATGTAGGACCAATAGTTTTGAAGATATATCGATAAATAACTTTAGGATTATCATTATCCAAATTTTAAATAAAAGCACAAAATATTGTAGTGAATTTTAATTTGAAATTTAATTTAATTTGTATGTGTAAAATATAATTGAAAATCCTTTATTATTTAAAACTGTTTGACATAGATGTCAATTTAAAATTTAAATATGAATTAAGCAAAAATATCGATATTTATATCAATTCAATAAATTTTTACACTCAAATTTAACAAATCAATATAAACTTAAATTTTAAATATGGAACAATGTTAAAATAAAAAAATTTAAAACCATATTGTTAAACATCAACCACCCTTGCGTCCATAAAAAAACTTATTTAAATGTCTAAACACACAAATATATATATTAAAATTTTTCAGAAATAATTAACAATTTTTTCTACAGTTATATATGCCTATATAGTAAACCAGTATGAAATTGTTAAAGAATAAATAGTGCAATAGAAATTATTGTATCAGTTTCTTAAACAAGCATGGAATATGTAGTTGATTAATGAATAATGAAATAGAAATAATTTCTTTACCAAAATTGCAAATGTTATTTTCAAAATTATTCAAAATAAACTATTGAAAACAAAATGATATAGATTTTATAACTGAAATTTTTCTTAGACCGAGTTCTATACACGGTTTTCTAGGTATTTAACTTTAAATTTTAGAAAATATAACAAAACTTTATATAAAAATTTATTTTTTTATTTTTATCGATACTACAGAAAAATATTTATAAGATAATAGACATTTTTGAAAATCGTTCAGTTTTTGGACGTAACATAGGCATATAGAAGTTGAAATATCATTATAAAAAAAAACGAGGAAGAGTGTAGTAGAGTAGACTGTGTCAACTCTGGGATACCCGTATGACCGTTATATAAACATTATATCATTATTATTATAAACATTAATTGCTTTTGGCAAAATTTCAAACATACCAGCTTTATTAGGTGAAGTATAATGCTCATATAAAATAAGAAGTTGTATGGCAGCAACTCGAACCCTTTGCAGTAGACCAACCAAATTTTGCAGTAACTTTGGCCATTACACTAAACTATTTTTGGCAAAATTTCAGACATCCAGCTTTAATAGGTACAGAGTAATGCTCATATAAAAGAGGGAGTTGTATGGCAGCTACTCGAACTCACTGCAACAGACCAACCAAATTTTGCAGAAACTTTGGCCATAAAACTAAACTACTTTTGTCAAAATTTCAGACACGTAGCTGTAATAGATACAGAGAAATACTCATATAAAAAAGAAGTTGTATGGAAGCCACCCTAACCCATTGACCAAAATGGCTGGATTTAAATAGCGATGACGGCTATTGCAAAGAAAGAAATTTGGGAAAATTTCAAGATCCTAGCTCCTTTAGTTTTTGAGTTATCGTGCGGACGGACGGACATACATAGCTAAATCGATTTATTTTTCGATTCTGATCCGATCCATACACTTAAGTCTATATTTACCCCCTACTTCTCTGCGTCACAAACGTAATGGCAAATTTATTATACCCTTGGACTATATAGTCATACGGGTATAATGATAACTCGATTATTTGAAAATTGGATCACATATGCGAGACACTCTCTATGAAAGGTGAGTTTTTCTCGAAATGTTTATATGCACGATGTTTATATGCATATAAACATCTCAAAATGTTTATATGCAAATGTTTATATTTTGTTTTAACTTATCACGATTTGATAATACTAATCTTTGCGAGGAGTTCGAATTGATCTCTTGAGAAGAGCAGACGTGAGCTATTGACGAAAAAACTGTATCGGTAATAAAAAACAAATAAAAAAATTTAAAAAAATTTATTTGAAAAACGCGCGTAAAAGTGCAAAAAACAATAACATTTAACAAAAAACTTAAAATTATTTATATAAAATAGTGAAAACGAGGAAGAGTGTAGTAGAGTAGACTGTGTCAACTCTGGGATACCCGTATGACCGTTATATAAACATTATATCATTATTATTATAAACATTAATTACTTTTGGCAAAATTTCAAACATATCAGATTTATTAGATGTAGTGTAATGCTCTTATAAAAGAAGGAGTTGTATGGCAGCTACTCGAACTCTTGGCAGTAGAGCAACCAAATTTTGCAGTAACTTTGGCCATTACACTAAACTATTTTTGGCAAAATTTCAGACACCCATCTTCAATAGGTATAGAGCAGGGGTGTCCAACTCAAATTGAAAATTAGTTGGTTCATATTAATAAAGTAAATCATAAATTTATACATTGAAAAAAAAAATTAATTAAATATGAAATAAGAATACAAATAATGTTGCATTTTGATCATCTTTTTTTTCTGATTATCTTGTCAGTGATGATGATGATGATCATGATGATCATCTTGATCGCGATCTTAAATTAATTTTTTTTAGAGAAATTAAACTACTGGCAACATCCATTTAATCTAATTTCTTAACAATAATTTGTTTTCCTATAATTGTCACCCGAGATTTGTGTGGAACGAATTAAGCATGTTAAGCAGATGTTGCCTGTGAAATTATAAATTTAATACTTACAACTTTTAATATTTAATGAGATATCTGGCATTGCTTTTGTTTACATAATTTATCAATATCTGCCGATATTTTTGATGTAGAAATTCTTAAAATGCGACTTAGATGTTCATCAGTTAGTGATGTTCTTTTTTTCGATTTAACATTTTTCATCCTGGAAAAGAATTGTTCGCAAGTATATGTACTGCCAAATAATGCGATTTGTTGATGTGCTAGTTTTGATAAATTCGGATACGTGTCCATTTTTATATATTTTTGGTAAAATGTCAAAAAATCATTTTCTACATATGCTGTCTTCAGTGAATTGTTGCTTTGGACATCGATCAATTCAAGTTGGAACTTAGCATCAGTAGTATTCACATCAATGGCAAACGGGTTAGCAAATATTGCCATAACTGGTTCATGATTTTTAAAATCTAAAAATCTTTCATCAAATTCATTTTTTAAATTGTCAAGTAATGATGCATATTTGGAATAATTTATTGTAGCTGCGTCTATGGTCGATAATGTTGTAAAATGAACTATATTTTTAGTACGCATCTGTGTCTGCAGCAAATCTATTTTTTTAGTAAATGCTTGAATATTTTCAAATTGTTGATTGGCAAGCAAATCTTTTCCTTGTAGCTTTAAATTCAGGTCCGAAAGATATTTGGTAATATCAACCAAAAATGCCAGATCATTTATCCACTGAATATCTTCAAAGTAAGATACATCCTTTCCTTTACTTGCCATGAAGGTTTCTATTTCTTTGCGAAGAGACCAGAATCGAGTTAAAGTCGCCGATCTGCTGAGCCAACGAACGTGGCTGAAATAAATAATGTCATCATGATCTGATCCTACCTCAGAAAGAAAAGCTTGAAATTGTCTGTGATTTAGTCCTTTTGATCTTTTTTTTGAAATTGACAGTAGACACAACGTTTTTCATTACATTTTCCATTTTTAAGATTTTTGCACATAGCTGTCCTTGGTGTATTATGCAATGGTGCTTTCGTATTTCATGTTTGATACAATTGCTCATTAAGGTCACAAAACCATTTTGGTTTCCAATCATCGATGGAGCTCCATCGGTAGTTAAGCCACAAATATTTTCGTCTTGAAGATTAAAAATTTTCATAGTTTTTCTTACCTCACCGAAAATGTCACGTCCAGTAGTGGTACCTTTCATTGGACAAAGTTCAAGTAGTTCTTCCACTATTGTATATTGGTTCGTTACTCCTCTAATAAATATTGCTAACTGAGCTGTGTCAGAAATATCGGTGCTCTCATCTAAAGCCAAACTATAAAATATACATTCTTTCAGTTTTTCGATTAATGTAATTTTGATGTTATCTGCCATATCATCAATTCTTCTACCTACTGTTTGGTGTGATAAACTAATATTTTGCACCAAAGATTTTTTCTCTGGACATATATTGGATGCAAATATATTTAGACAATTTTTTACAAATTCCCCATCAGTAAAGGGTTTTCCTCTTTTTGCTATTTCTTCGGATATTAAAAAACTTATTTTTGTAACAGTTTCAGAATTCTCTGTCGGAATTTTAAATAAAGATTGTTGTCCAGACATATTTCTTTTTAAAGAATTTATGTAATCTATTCTTACTTGATCTTTCATGTGGTCATATTTGGCTGAATGTTTTGTATTGTAATGTCTCTTGACATTGTATTCTTTGCACACAGCAATTTTTTCTTGGCATATCAAGCACAGAATGTTTGAATTATGCTCAATTACAAAAAAACTGTAGTCCAATTATTTTTGAGTACACGACCTTCTGCATCAACTTTAGGTTTTTTATTTTGTAACATAGCTAATGTACTATAAAATTATTTAAAGAAGTGCTTAAATTATTTTTAGATATTTTGAATCCACAATTCTTGGATTAAATAACTTTACTTTTCGCAACAAGAAAATAAAATAAACTAACCCGCACAACCTTTTATTTTTTCGTTTCATAATTTTCTATTTCGTAAGAAAATAACGGAATTTTTTTTCCATATTTTGGCCTACTATGTAGTAATGTAGTTATGTGAAAATAGTATTTTACATATAATATACGTAGTTACAAAATTTTGAATTTAAAATAAAAAAATTTGTATTTTACGAGTAAATATAAAATCTTGAATTTTAAGTAGAAAATTTCCATTATAATAAATTACAAATTTTCTGTAATTATAAGTAGAATTTTTTTTTACATATTACAAAAATATTTCTACTAGCGAAACATTTTGAAGTCAAACCAAAGCGAACGGGCCGAATTAAAAGACCGGATGCTGGCCTGCGGGCCGTTGGATGGACAGCACTGGTATAGAGTAATGCTCATATAAAATAAGAAGTTGTATGGCAGCTACTCGAACCCTTTGCAGTAGACCAACCAAATTTTGCAGAAACTTTGGCCATAAAACTAAACTACTTTTGCCAAAATTTCAGACACGTAGCTGTAATAGGTACAAAGAAATACTCATATAAAAAAGGATGTTGTATGGCAGCTACCCGAACCCATAGACCAAAATGGCTGGATTTAAATAGCGATGACGGCTATTGCAAAAAAACGAATTTGGGAAAATTTCAAGATCCTAGCTCCTTTAGTTTTTGAGTTATCGTGCGGACGGATGGACAGACGGACGGACGGACAGACGGACGGACAGACGGACGGACATACATAGCTAAATCGATTTTTTTTTCGATTCTGATCCGATCCATACACTTGAGTCTATATCTACCCCCCCTCCTTCTCTGCGTCACAAACGTAATGGCAAATTTAATATAGCCTTTGACTATATAGTCATACGGGTATAAAAAGAAATAGTTAAAAATAAGTACATAATTAATTTTCTTTTTTATATTCATGCGGTATAATATACCGCATGTTTAATGACAGCGAGTCCACGTATATAAAAAAAGATACAATACATAAAATGGTATCTAAAAATATAAAAAAATGATGATGTCAATGACGTCATCATCAATGTCGAAAAAAATAAAACATGTGAAAAAGAAATTCCAAGTAACCTTAATTACTTGGAAATTTTAAAAACAAAAAACACTGATAAAATGAATAATAATACAAATAATAACACTAATATTAATAATGAAAATATAAAAAACTTACCCGGTCCATCTAATACAAAACCACCAAAAAATAATAAAAATATAAATAATCCAAAAAATTCTAACATTAATGTTGAAATTAATTCAAAATCACAAAATAGCAATATTAATAATAACCCAACTAATAATATTAAAAACAAAAAAGTGCCACCAATATTTATTATGTCTAATGACTTAGAACTAATAAAAAAATTAATTAAATTTCAATTAAAAATTACAAATTATTTTATAAAGTCAATCAAAAACACACGCCATATTCTTTATTTGCAAACCGAAAATGAATATAAAAAAACTTTTGAATCTTTAAAAGAAGCTAAAGTAGAATGCTTCTCATATACTATGAAGAGCCAAAGACCGATTAGCCTTGTGTTAAAAGGCCTTCATAACGACTACGAACCAGAAGTAGTACTGAACTTATTAAATTCAAATAATGTAGAACAATGTAAATTTTCTAAAGTATTCAGAATGACAACAAAAAAATCAATAAAAGAAAATATAAAGTTACCAATTTACATTGTTCAAGCGGAACCACAAAGTTCAATAAACAATATAGTTAATATTAAATATATTGACCATCAAATTATAAAATGGGAGAAATTAAAAAAACCAACTATTACCCAATGCAAAAGATGTCAGCGATTCAACCACTCGGCTTATAATTGCAATATGGAATTAAGATGCGTAAAATGTGGCGGTAACCACTTACCAGCAAACTGCACTATTAAAAAAGAAAGCCCAGCAGAAAAATTATTTTGTACCTTGTGCAAGTCATATGGTCACTCTGCATCTTACACAAAATGCCCAGTCTTCACAAAAAAAATAAATGATATTGAGATAAGTAAACAAAATAAAATAAAAAAAACAATAAATAAAACAACAAAAATTGATAGTTTTGTAAAAAGCACCTGCTCCTATGCAAATGCTGTTTGCAACAACAATAACAATACTAATAACAACAACAATAACAATATTAATAACAACAATAACAATATTAATAACAACAATAACAATATTAATAACAACAATAACAATATTAATAACAACAATAACAATGCCAACAATAAAAATAATATTTCATCTGAAAAAAATACAAATAACAATAACAACATAAATTTAGATAAAATACTTTTAGCTATAAGTGATTTAACAAAAAATGTAAACAAATTAAATGAAGATTTTAAAAATGCACAAAATGAAATGCAAAAAGAAATGCAAAGTTTATCTGCAAGGGTAGATTTCTTATTTGAAACTGTCCATGATGATGAATAAAACTTTGCTACAATTAAAATTAAAAATGTTTTCTATAAACGTAAATTCTTGTAGATCTTATCTTAAACAACTTTCATTAATAAATTTTTTAAATGTTCACAACCCGGATGTGGTTACCTTATGTGAAACGAAATTAGATAAAACTAGTCGTATAAAAATAAAGGATTATAAATTAATTCGACATGATAGATCTGAAGCTACTTTAGGTGGAGGTACGGCCATTCTAATTAAAAATAATTTAAAATTTGATATAATTAAAGAATATACTCTAAATAGGTTTAAATGTTTAGAAGTATGTATTATAAAAATAAAACTTTTAAATAGAAATAAAAATCTTTTTATAATATCTGCTTATGCATCACAAAATCATAATGCTAATTTTAATAAAGAATTACTGGAATTATTTCAAACTCTTCAATTAGATAATATTAATAACTATTTTATTTTGGCAGGAGACTTAAACGCTAAACACATAAAATGGGGAAATCAATCAAATAATGCTCGAGGATCTATTCTCGAAAAATTTATTGAATGATTTAAATGTATGTATAGGATTAAATTATATTCTTCCGATATACCGTCATTTCCGAGAGGAGAATCGTATATCGACATATTCCTAACTGATATAAGAATTAATTTAAAAACTAATAATCAGAACCAAATAAAAACATATTCTTATGATAGTGACCATTTGGCTTTAGGGACTGAAATTAGTTATAATAATAGGGAAGAATATTTACTGGCTCCATCACCTGAAAAAATTTATTTATTTAGAAAAGCTAAATGGAACAAATTTAAAAAAGTGTTAAATAATTTAGTAAGAAATGATGATGTTCTTAAAAATATTCCTAACAATAAAAACCTAACAGATAGGGACATTGACTTTTATATCGAAAACATTGAAAATTCAATACGGAAAGCAATGTCGTTAACAATCCCATCCAAAAACAATAATTTTAATAGCCTAGATATTTACTTAAATCCAACTATTACTAGACTTAAAAAATATAAAAGTGAATTACTTACAGCTAAATTTAAATTAATTAAAATAAAAATAGACAAAAACGCACCATCATTTCTAAGAATTAATTCATTACTGAAAAACATAAATTCGTTAATAAAACAAAATATTAAACTCTCAATAAATAATTATTGGACTAACAGAATCAAAAACTTAAAATTATCAAACAATAAAAACTTGTTCTCTGAAATTAAAAAAATTTATAAAAAACAAACCTCAAACAAAATTGACTACTTAAAAATTCCAATTAACAATACGCAAATTTTAAACGACGCCCAATTAAATTTAAATAAACTTAAAATAGAAAACATAATTATATTATCAAAGAAAACGAACACATAAATGAAGTAATGGCAACACATTTATACCAAATTCAAAAGCAAGTTACAAACAGATTTTCCCCGATAAGTAACAATGTAGAGCAAAGTATTAACAATTTAAACCAAATAATTCAAAATAACAAAACAAATAAAATATCCCTTGTTAAATTTAACAATCATTTACATTCAAATAATTTACTTGAAAATGAAACTTTAAATAATTATTTTATAGCTCAAAATGAACTCGAAGATATTTTATCAAAACTTAAAGGTAAAACATCGGCAGGTATAGATAAAATTCCAAATATAGTGTTAAAACATCTTCCTATTTCAGTAATTAACTTATACACAATAATTTTTAACAATTGCCTTAATATAAGCTACTTCCCAAATAAGTGGAAAAAAGCAGTTGTTATTACATTAAAAAAACCAGGAAAAAGTGCTTCAGATCCTAGCAGTTATAGACCAATAAGTTTATTACCAAATATAGGAAAAATCCTAGAAATAATAATAAATAAATTTATAGTCAAAATAACTGAGATTAAAAATATTATACCATCAAATCAGTTTGGTTTTCGTCATAAACACAGCACAATACATGCTATGACGAAGCTTTCATCGGATATATGTAGAAATATAAACGAAGATAAGGTTGTAGCAGCATGTTTTGTGGACTTTGAAAATGCTTTTGACACCGTCTGGATTGATGGTATAATATACAAACTCTTAAAATATCAATATCCCTTACATTTAGTTATTCTGATTAACAACATGATTAGAGGTAAAACTTTTAGCACATGGGGGTCGGATAATCATTTATCCAAAGAATTCAAATTATCCGATGGGTTACAACAGGGCACCGTAAATTCCCCAATTTTGTTCAATATATACATAAGCGAGCCCAATTTAGAGCCCAATTACAGTATAGCATTTGCGGACGATCTGACAATTTACGCAACGAGTAATAATCTAAGAGATGCACAATAAATTTTACAAAAAATGTTTTATAAAGTGATATCTTATAGTAATCTTTGGAAGCTAAAAGTAAATTATCAAAAATGTGAAACTATGTTATTCAGGAATACTATTAACAAGGTAAAATATAATGTTAAATCATGCTGGAGAGATTTTTATATATTAACTCCAGACAAAACAAAAATTAAAAACTCTGTGAACTTCAAGTATTTAGGAGTTCACTATAATTATTTGTTAAACTTTAACTATCATGTTAAAAATCAAATAAGAAAAGCAAATAACGCCTTTATTAATTTAGGAAAATTGTTCTTTTCCAGAACACTTTGCAACAATGTTAAATTGCTCTGCTACAAAACCTTAATCCGTCCAGTACTAACATATGCCTGTCCAATATGGTATAATGTTAATGCTTCTGTGATGGAAAAATTAAGAATATTCGAACGCAAGTGTTTAAGAGCTTGTACAAATTACAATAGAAAACCTAACACTAATATGCACTATTATTCAAATAAATTTATATATGATAAGGCGAACATAATTAGAATCGACAATTTTATCATTCGTCTCATACGTAACCATATACAAAGGAGTAGTGAATCATGCGAGAACTCATTAATCTGCCATCCATGGTACGAAAATTTTGAGTACATTAAAAACTGCCTAGTTACAGGTTTTTTGCCTCCAGAAGCATTCGTGTTTTTGGACAAACATAATTATATCGAAAATAATCAAAACATTCCGATTTTGTATCACTATAAAAGAAACGCGAAAATAAAACAAATACCTTCAAATTTAAATATAATAAATATTAATGACAATGAGTTGTTTAAATATGATAAGTATATTCCTGCAAAAAATAAATTGGAAATTAAAAAACCATACTTTTGGAAAAATTTAGATGTAACGTAGTTTATTGTAGGTTTAGGTATAGGTATAAGTATTAGGGTAGTTAAGTTTTAAGATTTTATATAAACATATAAATAAAAAAAATTGGTTTTTAAAAAAAAATTTTTTCCAATAAATTCAATTATATTAATATTTAAGTCAAACTAAAGTTAAATTATGTAGGTTGAAATCAAAATATCAATATTAAAACATCAAAAGAGATATATATTAATATAGTTCTAAATAAATTGTGAGAGCTGACATATTGGTCAGCCATGTACAAATTACATTTTAGCATATAAGAATTCTTTTTAAGTTTTTGTTTTTGAATTGTAAAAAATAACATAATGAATAGAAAAAATAAAACACTAAAAAAAAAAAAAAAAAAATCTTTGCGTAAACTTATCCCCTTCTTTAAAGAATAGATTAGCTAATCTTTTAATTAACTTTTTAATTTCCGAGAGTGAATTAAGGTGATCTTTAATAAATTTATGTTTGTATCTACCATTTCTAAAGTGCATATGCTATTAAATTGATATGGTGTATTAACTAATTTTATATTTTGTCCATTTAAATTAATTATTTCCTTTTTGGAGTTTATAATGTTATCTAAATTTTTAGCTCATTTTCAAAAAATAGCCTCACGCCTATATAGCCTCACTCTGTCCTTCCGTCCATATGTTTACAAAACTTTTACACCGTTTGTAATAGAGTGAAGAAATTTTAACCACGGGTAGATATTACAAAAAAAATAATTTCGTACAAGAATTTTTTTCTGTAGTCCCATCCGTTATGGAGCTACAGCCCTCCAAAGTTGGAAAAAGCCCTATTTTTAAATTGTTATAACATAAGTACTATTAAGTCCATTTTCAATCTGAAAACGGCAAATGATAGCTGGTTTCATAAGCTTTATAAATTTTGAGTTGCCATACGGTACTAAAATTTACAATTATGCAAAACTCAATTTTTGCAAAATTTTTGACCACACATATCTTCTAAACGGTTCAATCTAGGGTCTTGAAATTTTGGGAGAAGTTAGGTCCTCTAAAATTAGTAGGAGTCGGTAAATAAATTTTTTTGTCAGGCCCCCTGTTTAGGAACTATAAAGGCACGAAAATTGAAATTTAGCTATTTTCAAACACCTGTAACTTGAATACCTGTTCAAATTGAAAGATCTTTATTTATATTTTAACATGTGTCAAAGGTTTTTCTTAATTTTGAAGGGTGCCGAAGCTACAGCTCCCGCAAATTGCAAAAAAGTCCTATATTTAAATTAGTATAACAAGAGTTCTGTTAAATGTATTTTCAATATAAAAACGGTAGAAGAGAGCTGCTTTTATAATGTATAGGGTTGCCATACGGTACTAAAATTTACTATTAAGCAAAACGCAATTTTTGCAAAATTTTTGGCCCCACATATCTTCTAAACGGTTCAAGCTAGGGTCTTCAAATTTTGTGGGAAGTTAGACCTTCAGAAATTAGTAGGAGTCAGTTCACAAAATTTTTTTGTCACGTCTCCTGTTTAGCTATAAGGGCTCGAAAATTAAAACTCTGCTATTTTTAAACACCTGTAACTTGAAAACCTGGTCAAATTTTTTTTTGCAAATATACAAAATTTACAGCTGCCGCTTTATATTTCAACATACGTTAAAAATTTTCCTCAAATTTGAAAGGGTGTCTTTAAATTGAAGAAATTGTCTCTTAGTTTTAACCATAGGTGCTACCGTATGAATTTCGAAATTAATTTGGTCTTTATTATTTGTTGTGGAAAAAGGAATTGGTTTTATTTTTATCTTTTTAAAATCTTCTATTCCATCATCTATAATGCTAAAATTTGAACCTGTATCAATAAGACATAATAATTTTTTTTTCTATAGTAATGTTGAAAACAGGGAGTTCATCCAAGGCTAATTTAGAAAAAAATAAAATTATTACATTCACTGTTATTTTCGCGATTTCTTGTCTGGATGTTCTAAACTTCCATTGGTTCTATCTGTCCTTGTCTTTGCGTATCTCTGTTTTTGGCGATTTTGACCCGAGTTATTTCCAGAATTTCCTGACTTTTCATAGAACTTATTAGGTTGATTAAAATTATCCATATCTTTATTAAAATTTTTATTATATGAATAGTTATTTCTATAGTAAGACTGATTATTAATGCTGTTTTTATTGTCGAAAGTGGACTTATTAAAATTTTATTTCAATAACGTTATTTAAATTATTTTCATTGTATATCCTATCAAGCAAAGTTCCCTGTGACATTTGTTTTATAGTGTCTAACAAAAAGTTATCTATTATTTATATATTATTTCGATTCGTATCACTAGATAATTCGGTTTAGTTGAATTATTCTACCGGCTGGTTCAAATTTAATGGGAAGTCCATAAGTCATTTTAAAACCATAAAAGCTGTTATTAGTTTGATCGTAAGACATACAGGCCCGGCTTTACCGATGAAGCAGAAGATGCAAAGCTTGGGCGCTACACGAACAAAGGGCGCTAAAATCCAAAATGTGAATGAAATTATTTTTTTTTCAAATTTAAATTTTTTTATTTTCAAATTAAAATTTTATTTTTTAAATGAGAGATGAAAAGTAAGGGACTTTCTAATTCAGATTTCCAAAAAAAAGATTTTGGTTTTTTTCTTTAATTGTAAGTACTTGTTTTCAGTTTTCAGTTTTTTATGTGTTCCAGTCATGTTTGGACATTGTTAATATTTTCAATTTTTATTGAAGATCAATTTTTGTGAATTAAAAAAATGTAAATTTGTTGTTTGAAATATTTAATAAAAAAGTTTAAAAAGTGTAATTTCTTGAATAACATAATTTTTGTGAATGTAAGTATATTAAAACGATTTTTTTATTTTTACTTAGAGTTTATTATTTTTTCAATAAAGTATCTTAAATATTAACTGAGCAATGGTGAAAGTAAGTATCACTAATAATACTACTTTTTACTTTCATCATAGAACATGGCTTTACCCTTACCACCACTTTTATACATAATTTTAAATTCTTTTCAGTATAACTAAAAAATGGAGAAAAAAAAATTGTCTGGAGCAGAGTACCGCAAAAAAAGCGATAAGAGATACGGATCAAAAGAAGTTAACAGGTCAAATGAGCAAAATCTTTAAAAAAACGGATGAAATTTCTGCAAACAGTAATGGACCGAAAGAATTACATTCATTCACAGTCCAAAAAATTATTGATTCACCTTCCTTAACTTTACCACATCAAGACGAAGGATATAACAATATCGCTACCACGTCGACCACAGAATGTGAATCTAATTTACATTTATCACCCCAAACAACTTCAGGAACAGTAAGTGAAACAGTGAGGGAAAATGAAGTATTGATTTCATTTAAATCAAATGATCCAGCTACTTGGCCCAAAATTATAAATGACAAACTTCGGAAAATTATTATTGAGCAAGGTTCGATGATACCGATAGAACAAAAATTATATCCTGATATGTATATCAAAAATTATAAAAACTCTGAGTAGTTATGAAGTAACTAAATCCCATTTAACATCATTTATAAAGTGGGTTGATGTAAAAAAACGATTAGAAAAGTTTAGCACAATAGATAGTGAACTTGAAAAGGTATATGAAAGAGAAAAACGACATTGGCGCGGTGTGTTAAAACGAATTGTTGAAATAATAAAATATCTCGCTAAACAAAATTTAGCTCTTCGAGGCTCGTCAGATATTATTTTCCAAAATAACAATGGTAATTTCTTAAAATTAGTTGAACTATTCTCTAAATTTGATATGGTTATGGAAAACCATCTCGCAAAAATTCATAATACTCAAAACGACATAGTGCATTATTTAGGAAAAAATATTCAAAACGAAATAATATCCTTAATTTCAAAGAAAATAGTCGACGCTATTGTCCAGATAGTGACAAATGCCAAATATTTTTCCATAATATTAGATTGCACTCCTGATATCAGTCACACAAATGAATATTATTATCAGATTTGTCCATAATAACGAAAGCAATCAAATTACTGTAGAAGAACATTTTTTGGGTTTCGTAGAAATAGCTGATTCTACTGGCGAAGGTTTGTTTAAATATAGCATAGTTGCTAAGTTAGAAGATTTAAATATAAATTTAAGAAACTTGAGTGGACAGGGCTATGATAATGGCTCTAACATGCGTGGTAAACACAGCGATGTTCAAAAACGCATTTTGGATAAAAGCTCAAAAAATCGCCCTCGATTTTTTGTACCATGCGCAGCTCACACATTCATTGAATCTAGTAGTATGTGATGCTGCTAAAGTTAATACAGAAACTATAATTTTTTTTGGCATTATACAAGAACTTTATAATATTTTTAGTGCTTCCACAAAACGGTGGGATGTTTTAAAACAATATAGCAAAATAACGCTTAAACCTTTATCGGATAAACGATGGGAATCAAGAATTGATGCTCTTAGCACATTAAAAAACAATATTGGTGATTATTTAGAAGCTTTACTT
This sequence comes from Dolichopus griseipennis, assembly GCA_963082915.1. Lineage (NCBI taxonomy): Eukaryota > Metazoa > Arthropoda > Insecta > Diptera > Dolichopodidae > Dolichopus > Dolichopus griseipennis. The sequence continues at coordinate 116,805,989 of OY720441.1, forward strand.
GCAATCCATTATAATGACAGAAATGACAACAACACAAAATCTGAAGCTAAATCATTGGCACTGAAGTTTGACTACGAATTTGTTTGTTCGCTGATAATTTGGTACGACATTTTAAGCAGGATTAATGTTGTGAACAAGATGATTCAATCTTCAAGTACCAAGCTAAATGAATCAACAAATAGTTTAAATAATTTAATAACTTTTTTTCGTTTAGATGAAAATTTTAATAATATACTTAAAAAAGCTACAATTTTGGGACATGATATTGATATAGCTCCTCAATTTAAAGAAAATCCATTACGTAGGCGTGAAAAATGTATGTTTAACTACGAATGTCAAGATGAAAGACCGACAGACATTTATAAATTGGATAATGAGATACTAAGAAATAAATGTACAGATTTACATAATGTGTTAACTGATGGTGAAGATATAGATATATGTTCTTCAGAATTATGTAACGAACTGTGTATATTTAAAGACACCATAACTCAACTTAATAGTTTTGATCCATTAGATATATTGCTGTATATTTATGCAAATCATTTATTTGATATATTTCAAATATAGTTGTATCTTTGAGAATATTATTAACACTACCAAACTCAGTAGCAGCTGGCGAAAGATCATTTTCTAGACTTAAACTAATTAAGAATTATTTACCTTCAACCATTTCTCAAGAAAGACTAGTTGGCCTGTCTTTGATTGCTATTGAAATCGACATCTGTGACAAAATCAAAATTAATGATGTATTGGATGAATTTGCTTCCATAAAAGCAAGAAAAATAAAATTTTAAATGAAACATTGTGGTTTTCTAATTTATATATATAAGATTTCTGTTTATTTTTTTTTATGAATTAATGTTTAATTATACAGTAAATCTTTTTAATAATAAAATTATAATACTTTACTGTGAAATTTGAGTTTTATTTCTGACATAATTTCTTATAAAACCGCTTAACAGAAAGTTGCATCGAGGCGCCAGCACCGCTAGAGCCGGGCCTGAAAACATAGCTAACCAAATTAACTTTATAATACTAAAAATGTTTTCTAATTACTTTATCTATTCATTCTATATAAATATTATAAATTCTTACTAATTTATCTATTTAAAATTATTAAAAAACAAAAAAAACTTGAATTAAATGAAAATATATTTATTTCAATTCAATTACAAAAGTGAAAAAATTTGAATTATTAAATTTTGTGATATAAAGCTAATCAAAGCATAATATATTTAATAATTCAAATTTTTCAAAATTGCAATTATTTTAAAATGTTAGGGTATGTACCTATTAGAAAAGCTTATAAACGCAAAATATGCAATAAATGTATTTCTAAAATACAATTACAAATTTAGAACTTTTCATATTATTCATTTAAATATAAAAATAAAGTTTATATAAATGCATCAAATACCTTTGAATATAGCTTAAGTATCGTACACAATGTCTTAATTATATATCACCTACGGTAATAATTCAATAAAATATATTATATAATACAAATTAAACAAGTAAGGGAAAAAAACCAAGGGTTTTTAAAAAGCACATTTTCAAAATTATATACGGTTTCTTACTGAGTATTTTATCATATATTTTTATAAAAATATATATTATGATAATATTATAATTTTGTTATTTCATTAATAATTAATTATATGACTAATAGTGAAATACTTAGAATATAACCCCAATGCACTCAAGAAAACCTTTTAATAAGTGCAAAATATAATGTTGGAGCTTCAATGTTAACGTTTAATTTTGGAAAAACCTACACTAGTGAATAAGTTACTACTGTATAAGAACATAAAAGTTTTAATTTTGAAGACCTAGTAGCCCTTCAATGGGGAAGGTTCCCAAATTTTTGCTTAGCAAACTTATGATGAATCTGCTCACCCTCCTCCTGTCTTCACCCTTCCATTTTTTTCCGGTTTTAGGAAATCATTTTTTGGAATTTTACCTAGAATATTATTATCTAACCAAAAATAGTTAAGACTAAGAAACAATTTCTTCAATTTAAAGAGACCCTTTCAAATTTAAGAAAAACCTTTAACGTATGTTGAAATATAATGCTGCAGCTGTAAATTTTGCATATTTGTAAAAAAAAATTTGAACAGGTAACTGTAACTTTAAACAGGTGGTTGAAAATAGCAAAATTTCAATTTTCGAGCCCTTATAGCTTCTAAACAGGAGGCGTGACAAAAAAATTTTTTTAAGCGACTCCTACTAATTTCGGAGAACCTAACTTCTCCCAAAATTTCAAGATCCTAGGTTGAACCGTTTAGAAGATATATGGGGCCAAAAATTTTGCAAAAGTTGAGTTTAGCTTAATGGTAAATTTTAGTACCGTATGGTAACCCTATACATTTTATCCTTATATTTTTGTAAAGCCTATAAAACCAGCTATCTTTTGCCGTTTTTAGATTGAAAATACACTTAACAAAACTCTTGTTATAACAATTTCAAAATAGGGCTTTTTCCAGGCTACAGAAAAAAATTCTTCTACGAAATTAATTTTTTTGTAATAATTACCCGTGGTTAAAATTTCTTTACTCTATTTCAAACGGTGTAAAAGTATTTGTAAACATACGGACGGACGGACGAACGAACAAAGTCAAAATTAAGAAAAACCTTTGACACTTATTGAAACTTTCGTTTTGGAGCTTTCAATTTTGTACACAAATAAAAAAAAATTTTTACAGGTATTTAAGTTATAGGTGTTTAAAAGCTAAATTTTTAGCAAAATTTCAATTTTCGACCCCTTACAGCTTCTAAAGAGGGGGCGTGACAAAAAAATTTTGTTGACTGACTCTTATTTATTTCTAAGGATCTAACTTCTTCCAAAATTTCAATTTTTATAGATTTAGCCGTTCCGAAGTTATGAGGGACCAAAAATTTTGTAAAACCTAGTTTTGAATAACGGTAAATTTTAGTACCGTATGGTAACCCTATACAATTGGGTTTTAAAAATTTGTAAAGCTTATAAAAACAGCTGTCTTTTACCGTTTTCAGGTTGGAAATATACTTTATAGAACTCTAATTACAACTGTTTAAATATAGGGCTTTTTTCGACTTTGTAGGGCTGTAGCTCCGCAACAGGGGGGACTACAAAAAAAAGTTTTAACATTAAATTATTTTTATTACAACACCTACCCATTTCTTATATTTTTTAGTCAGCCGTAGGTAAAAAGAGACGGACGAACGGACGGACAGAGTGAAGCTATATAGGCACATTTTTACAAAATTTTTTGAAAATGTGCTAAAAAAGGGAATTTAATCGTTTATTAAAAAAATATTTTGTTTTTAATTTATAAAATATTATACAAAATATGTTTTATGGTAAACTTCTTTTAAAAATATGAAAGTGTTAAATAAAAACGGAAATAGGAAAGAACCCTCGTGTATCAAATTTAATGTTTCTGTCTTCATGAATTTCGAAGATAAGCTTCTTAATTTTGAGATTTCTTGGAAGCCACTTGAACCACCACTACAATTAAGTTTAAATTTCGGGGACACATAGGAAATAGGAAATGTATTCTTTGGCTTCGAAATTATACTCGTTTGGCCTCAGATTGACCAAAAGCTTCTAGAATCCGAACTCATTGTCCGAACTCGACCAGAACCAAATCCCATGGTACTTTCATTACTAGTAACCTAGAATTTAAATTTCATCAAAATAGCGGCATTATGTTTTGAGTTATACTTTTTTTAAAATATATGTTTGTTAGCCCTTAAACTTTTCAAAGGTTCCAGAACCCGAAACCATGGTACAATTTCGCCGATGATAAGCTTTTAAACTTTGTGGGGTCCAAGAGGGGTAGTGAAACACTACTCTGATTGATCCAAAATTAGGGGAACATGTAGGAAATAGTAAAGAGCACCCTAGCGCCAAATTTGAAACTTCTAAATTTGTTTGAAGATTTCGAAAATATGCTTTAAGGTTTTCGGAACTGTTTGGCTGGTCCTCAACCCACTACTCCAATTGGTCCCAAATTTCAAGGACACTAAGAAAATAGAAAGGCCAAAATTCGATCAAAACGTTCTAAGTTCCGAACCCATTGTCAATGCCCCATCGTACGCAATCACCGCCATAGTTTCATTACCCGACAACACAAATTTTATGAATAGCGTCATTAGTTGTTGAGTTATCGCGATTTTTTATATATGTTCGTTTGCCATTAGACCGATTAAAAGGTCCGGGATCCGAGCCCTTGAGCTGATTTTACCCATATGCAGTCCGCGCTGTACTTTAAATACTAGTTAACCCTTGTACACAAGTCGAACGTTCTATATTAATTTTAAGTTACAATTTTTAGTAATTTCGATTATACGCTTTTAAAACTTGGGTCTAAGAGCACTGAACTAGCAGTCCGCGCTGTACTTTAAATACTAGTTAACCCTTGTACACAAGTCGAACGTTCTATATTAATTTTAAGTTACAATTTTTAGTAATTTCGATTATACGCTTTTAAAACTTGGGTCTAAGAGCACTGAACTACCACTCCAATAGATTTAAGGACAATAAGGAAATAGGAAGGGACACCCTGATACCATATTTGAAGGATATATCTTCATTGGTTTCGGAATTATGCTCGTTTGGCCAAAATTCGATCAAAACGTTCTAAATTCCGAACCAATTGTCCATGCCCCACCGTACGCAAACACCGTCGTAGTTTCGTTACCCTACAGCACAAATTTTATGAATAGCGTCATTAGTTGTTGAGTTATCGCAATTTTTTATATATGTTCGTTAGCCCTTACACCGATTAAAAGGTCCGGGATCCGAGCCCTTGGGTTAATTTCGCCCATATGCTGTCCAAGTTGTACTTTAAATACTAGTTAACCCTTATACACAAGTTGAACGTTCTATATTAATTTTAAGTTACTATTTTTAGTAAATTCGATTATAAGCTTTTAAAACTGTGGAGGTCTCAGACGGGTACTGAACCACCACTCCAATTGATACCAAATTAGCGGGACACGCAAGAGATAGTAAAAAACACCCTTGTTCCAAATTTGAAGCTTCTACATTTTTTTAAGTTGATATCTTAATTAATTTTAAAGATATGCTTTAAGGTCTTCAGAAATGTATGGCTGGTCCTCGACACCAATGGGGCCCAAATTGCAAGGACACTAAGGAAATAGGAAGGGACACCCTGATAGCAATTTTGGAAATCTTCATTGGTTTCGGAATTATGCTCGTTTTCCCTAAATTCGATCAAAAAGTTCTAGGTTCCGAATTATTTTTTAAGTTATCGTGCCTACGGACGGACGGACGGACATGGCTATATCGACTCAGTAGGCCACGCTGATCACAAATATATACATATACGTTTCCATATTTAGCTCGCTTCCTTTAGGTGGTTATAAACACCATACCAAAGTTAATATACCCCTTTACCTATTCTATAGGTGTAGGGTATAAAAACACCTTACTTTTGTCTTAAAATAATAACACAATTTATTTAGAAAAGAAATTATTTATTAATATTTTTAATATGACTTAATCAAGACTTTGATTGTGACTATTTATAATTAACATATTACACAAATTGCAGTTATTTATATTATTTCAAAATGTCAATACAGCCAATTATACAAATTTATTTTTCTAATAAATTGAAAGTTTGGTGTAACTCGAGCAATTGCGTGGTTTTGTTTTTGATGGGAAAATATTTAATTTTATTTTCACATATTGAAATATGAACTATTTTTAATTTAATTATTTAAAATAACAGGAAGTGCTGACGTAGTGTCTGTTGTATTTGTGAGAATAGAGTTTGATGCATATGTAATTTACGCTCTAATAAATTATTGAAAAATTATAATATACAAATATATATACAAAAAAAAAAAAAAACAAACTGCACGTTTCTGCTTAGAACTTTAAGGTGCGAGTACATAATATTTTTATTTAGTATTGCTGTCTATTTTCTAACTAGCAGTAAGCAGAAATAGAATATTATATAAGCACCAACAATATTATTACAACTTTAAGGCTGTAGTACTTAATATTTTTATTTTGTATTGCTGCCTCTTTCTATTTTGCTGTCTAAATGTTTTTATACATACCTATTTTGTTTTTGCCTGATAAAACTAACTCCGAATTGAATAACGATTTTAGTTTTTTTAAGAACAATTTTAGACTTTAAGATTTGAGAAAAAAGTGAATCAAAATTTGTTTTTATTCCCAAGTTTTAAAAAAAATCCATTCTACTATAATGTTTAAACAATGACATTTACGCAACGTTGCTGGCAAGCGTAACGTCAAGTTTGTCATTCTTTGCAATAGTTAATTTGGGAGGAGCATATTGAAATATTAGTTTAATTTAAAAGGAAATAAAATTTATAATTATAAATAAATAAAAAAATCAACTTTTACAGATTTTTTCGTTACTTTACTGTTAAACAGAATAGGTTTAACCAATTGACTTTCAATTTTGTATGCGTACATGTATATACTTCTCATTCCTACGATAACTCAAAAAAAAAAATTTTGTAAGTAAATTACGTCCAATTTTTGAAAGTAGGTAAAACTTCTTTGAATTAAGTGAATGTTTAAAAAATGTTTTGTCGACTTCTTTTAACCGATTGCGAAACAAAAACTTTAAAAAACATTTTTTCAAAACAGTTTGAACGATTTTTTCTGATTTTTCTATACGTTTTTCTTCGGCTTCTTGACAATTTGGTGCTCCTTGAATTTTTATTGTTATTATTTAATAATTATGAAAAGTTTCAAGTGGAATTTAATAAATTTGTTGAAAAATTGCTAGAATAATCCCTAAAAAACTCGTTTTAAAAAACTTGCTTTATTACATTTTAAAATTAACATGTACACCATTCTTGTGTTATCTTTTTTCAATAACATCAAGTTAAATTAAAACTCCAATGAGAGGTCAAAAAGGTATACTAAATTTGCCATTATGTCATTACACTAAGTAAACAGTAGTAGAACAAAATATAGTCGATGGTTTAGAAAAGGTTTAAAAATCTGCTTTTCAACTTATATTTTGTTTTGCAAAATATAAGTTGAAAAGCATAACCTGAAAGTTCTACTACGCTCTTCCTCGCTTGTTTATGATTTTATGAGAAAAATGTAGGCTTATTTCTTGGAAAAACTGTTTTAAAATACTATGTATTTAAGAGTAATATATACGAAATTGATTTTTTTTTTATTTTTAAATTTTAATTGAAGAAAACTGCAATTTTACACCGAAATCTTTTTTTAAAAAACAACAACTGCAATGTAGATAAAAAACAAAGACTTACGAAAATTGTAGAGAAGGATAATGTTACATTATTTAAATTTAAATTAATTATTATTCGGATTTTTTATTAGCTTTATTTTTATTATTATTAATATTATATCATTTAGCTTTTGCACTATTTGAGACTATTTGAGAGCAAAATAATAAGTCTTATTAATTAAGTGAGCTTTTGGAATAGAGGTTGACTGGCGTTAATACCAAAAATTTGAAAATTTCATTGAATCTTTGTTCAAAGCGGACACTTTGACTAATAACGGTAACGGAAACTTTGTTCTATGATGCAATATCGACCGTACGCAAGCCCCGCCGTAGTTTCGTTACTATAACCTACAGCACAAATTTGATGAAGAAAGCGTCATTAGTTGTTGAGTTATCATGATTTTTTATATATGTTCGTTAGTCCTTGGACCGATGAAAAAGTCCAGAATCCGAACCCATGGGCCGATTTCGCCCATTTGCAATCCCCGCCGTACTTTCGGTCCTAGTAACCTACATTTTAAAATTTCATCAAGATTGCTCCATTATTTTTTGAGTAATCGTGCCTACGGACGAACGGACGGACGGACGCACGGACATGGCTATATCGACTCAGGAGGTCACGCTGATCACAAATATATATACGTTTCCATATCTAGCTCGCTTCCTTTAGGTGGTTACAAACACCACACCAAAGTTAATGTACCCCTTTAGCTATTCTATAAAAGTGTTTTAAAAAAATGTCTTTATTACATTTTGAAATTACAGATGGTAATTTTTGTGTTAACTTATTTCAATAACATCAACTACAATTCCATTGAGAGGCGGGGAACGTGCACAGAGTAATAGCTTGGTTACATATAATACTATAGGTCAAAAGCGTATACTAAATTTGCCATTATGTCATTACACTAAGTAGTTTAGTTGAATTGCCACGTTTGAATAAAATATAGTCGATGGTTTAGAAAAAGTTAAAAAATCTGCTTTGCAACCTTTATTTTGTTTTGTACTTACCTGAAAGTTCTACTACGCTCTTCCTCCTAAAAAAATTTAAAAAATAAGATAATAATTTTTTACTTTTAAAATAGATAGATCTTTATTCTTCAAAATTTAAGATTATAATAATACAATTTTGTTACAATTCACATTCATTTATAGAATTTAACTTTGCTTATCTGTAACTTCCCTATTCTCAAAACCTCAAAAATGGTAAACTCAATTTAATTATTTATTTAGTTAATTAATTCAGAAATGCTTTGCCTCATTCTGAAGTTTTGAGAAAAAAAAAGAAAAGATAGAAATCCAAAATTAATATTAACAAAAATTTAATTCTTTATTTAAAAAATTATAAATCAAAGAAATGTTTATTTAGTCAAAAATTTAACATTAACAAAATTTAACCCAAATGGTCATAAAAATGCTGACTTATAATATTTTAGTTTTATAATATTCAATTAATAGTATTTTCATTCATTAACAATATAAACAAAATAAAAAATTAAAACATTGAATTTGAATTATCATATTACAATTTTTAATAAAAACCGGTCAAACCGTTTTGACTCGACATCAAAGACATTGAAAAAGCTTCATTGCGCACTCGTGCCCAAAAGGATTAACCGAAACCACCCTGTAAAATTGGACACAAATCGGAAACACAAAATTTTTTGGAAGCCCGCCAGGTCGAAGTGGGTTAATTTATTCCACCAATTTATACACCTAATGCCAGTTGCCAAGAGGAACGTTTGTGCAAAATTTCAAGTCAAGCGGTCAAACCGTTTTGACTCGACATCCAAAAAACGAAAAAGCTTAAAACGGCTCTGGAGCCGCAGCCTGTTTACTTATAAAAATGTGACACAGCCTATGTCACCCCCGGGCTCTCAGAATTATTCCTTTAAAATTTTGTGACAATCGGACCACTGGTTTTCACGTGAATCCTGGACAAACAAACAAACAGACAAACAAACAAAAAAACAAATTTTCTACATAATATATATTAGATTAGCAGATTTACACGTCATTGCCCGGGAACGTGCAATTTGCAAAAAAGCAAGTTTCGGCCAATTTTTCGAAGTACTGCTTTAGTTAAAAAGAAAGCTTCAAAAAATATTTGTGGAGTTCCGTTAACCCGTTGTGGACCAACAGCTTTTTATAGGTTTTGTCGTTACTTTGCTATAAATTGGAAATGGTTTAACCGATTGACTTCAAATTTTATATATTGTTCCTCTTTGAGAATGGGATGCTAGTTTGGCATAAATTCGATCAAAAAGTTCTAAGTTCCGAAGCCATTGTCCAATCCTCACTGTACGCAATCGCCGCCGTAGTTTCATTACCAATAACCTACAGCACAAATTTCATGAAGATAGCGTCATTAGTTGTTCAGTAATCGTGATTTTTTATATATGTTCGTTAGCCCTGAAACCGATTAAAAGGTCCAGAATCCGAACCCTTGGGGTTATTTTGCCAATATGCACTCCGCGCTGTACTTTAAATACCAGTTAACCCTTGTACACAAGTGGAACGTTATATATTAATTTTAAGTTACTATTTTTAGTAATTTCATTTATAAGCTTTCAAACCTTGGGAGGTCTAAGAGGGGTACTGAACCACCACTCCAATTGATCCCAAAATAGGGGGACACGCAAGAGATAGTAAAGAACACCCTTGTGCCAAATTTGAAGCTTCAACATTTTTTCAAGTTGCTATCTTTATTAGTTTTATAAATATGCTTTAAGGTCTTCGGAAATGTGATGAAAGACCCACTACTCCAAAAATCAAGTACAAAAATCAAGAACACTAAAGAAATAGGAAGGTACACCCTGATACCAATTTTATAGGTCCTATCTTTATTGGTTTCGGAATTATGCTCGCTTGGCCTAAATTCGATCAAAAAGTTCTAGGTTCCGAACCCATGGTCCAATCCCGAACTTTCCCAATCCCCGAAGCAGTTTCATTGCTACTAACCTACAGCACAAATTTGATGAAAATAGCATCATTAGTTGTTGATAGGGCATATAATATTACCGAAATTGGCTTTTACCGGTAAACGGTAAATATTTGATTGAAAAACCGGTTTACCGGTAATTTCCGGTTTTTTTTTTTTTTATTTCAAAGTTTCATATAATTAGTAACAACCTGTAAAAAAAATGTTTAAATCCTTTTTAAAAAATCTGACTGCGCATTAAAATATGCTCGTAAGAGGCAAATTGCGTCGATTGTGTTGTCACTAAGAATGCTCCTTATTTTGGTACAAATTATTCCTGCGGCTGAAAAAACTCTTTCAGACTCCACGCTCGTCGGCTTTATTGTCAAAAGATGATTAAACGCCATCGTTAAATATTTTCCACGACTTTGTTCCTCTTCAAGCACAGAGATTTTTTTTTTTATAAGTTTGGTTAAAATTGTGGTATTATTGGTTATTGCTGCTTTGGCATTGTTATTTGTTTTACCCTACACCTATAGAATAGGTAAAGGGGTATATTAACTTTGGTATGGTGTTTGTAACCGCCTAAAGGAAGCGAGCTAGATATGGAAAAGTATATATATTTGTGATCAGCGTGACCGCCTTAGTCGATATAGCCATGTCCGTCCGTCTGTCCGTCCGTCCGTCCGTAGGCACGATAACTCAAAAAATAATGAAATTTTAACTGTAGGTTACTAGGACTGAAAGTACGGCGGGGATTGCATATGGGCGAAATCGGCCCATGCGTTCGGATTTTGGACCTTTTAATCGATCGAAGGGCTAACGAACATATATAAAAAATCACGATAACTCAACAACTAATGACGCTATCTTCATCAAATTTGTGCTGTAGGTTACTAGTAATGAAACTATTTCGGAGATTGCATAAGGTCGGGATTGGACCATGGGTTCGGAACCTAGAACTTTTTGATCGAATTTAGGCCAAACGAGCATAATTCCGCAACCAATGAAGATAGAACCTCCAAATTTGGTATCAGGGCGCCCCGTCCTATTTCCAAAGTGTCTTGGGAATTCGGACCCCATCAGAGTAGTGGGTCGGGGACCAGCCACACATTTCCGAAGACCTTAAAGCATATCTTTAAAATTAATAAAGATAACAACTTGAAAAAATGTAGAAGCTTCCAATTTGCCACTAGGGTGTTCTTTACTATCTCTTGCGTGTTCCCCTAATTTGGGATCAATTGGAGTGGTGGTTCAGTACCCCTCTCAGACCTCCCAAGTTTTAAAGCCTTATAATCGAAATTACTAAAAAGAGTTACTTAAAATTAAGATAGACCGTTCAAATTGTGTACAAGGGTTAACTAGTACTATAAGTACAGTGCGGACTGTATAAGGGCGAAATCATCCCAAGGGTTCGAATTCTGGACCATTTAATCGATCGAAGGGCTAACGAACAATTATAAAAAATCACGATAACTCAACAACTAATGAGGCTATCTTCATGAAATTTGTGCTGTAGGTTATTGGTAAAGAAACTACGGCGGTGATTACGTACGGTGAGGATTGGACAATGGGTTCGGAACTTAGAAATTTTTGATCGAATTTAGGCCAAACTAGCATAATTCCGAAACCAATGAAGATAGAACCTCCAAATTTGGTATCAGGGTGTCCCTTCCTATTTCGTAAGTGTCTTGGAAATTTGGGCCCCATTGGAGTAGTGGGTCGGGGACCAGCCACTCAGTTCCGACGACCTTAAAGCATATTTTCGAAATGAATAAAGATAGTAACTTGAAACAAATGTAGAAGCTTCAAATTTGGCCCAGGGTGTTCTTTACTATTTCTAGCGTGCCCCCCTAATTTGGGATCAAGCGGAGTGGTGGTTCAGTACCTCTCTTAGACCCCCCAATATGTAAAAGCTTATCATCGAAATTAATAAAACTAGTAACTTAAAATTAAGATAGAACGTTCCAATTAAAGTACAAGGGTTAACTAGTATTGAAAGTATGACGGACTGCATATGGGCGAAATCGTACCATGGTTTCGGGTTCTGGAACCCTTGACAAGTTTAAGGACTAACAAACATATATCTTAAAAACACCAAAACTCAAAAGATAATGCCGGTATTTTTATGCAATTTAAACTCTAGGTTACTAGTAATGGAAGTACCATGCGAATTGGTTGTGGTCGAGTTTAATTTCGAAGCCAAAGAATATATTTCCTGTCCTATGTGCCTCCGAAATCTAGACTTAATTGTAGTGGTTCAGCTATGTTCAAAGGTACTTGCTGCATTTATGTAAAATTTATTTTTATATTTAAATGAGTTATATGAAAAGGTCTAAATTTGTAATTGTATTTTAGAAATACATTTATTGCATATTTAGCGTTTATAAGCTTTTCTATTAGGTATATAAACTAACCATTTAAAATAATTGAAATTTTTAAAAATTTGGATTATTAAATATATTATGCTTTGATTATCTTTTTATCACAAAATTTAATAATTAGAATTTTTTCATTTTGTAATTGAATTGGAATAAATATATTTTCATTTATTTCAAGTTTTTTTGTTCTTTAATATTTTTAAAAAGATAAATTAGTAATAATTTGTTATATTTTTTAATAGATAGTGTAATTAAAAAATATTTTTAGTATTATAAAATTAATTTAGTTAACTATGTCTTACGATCAAATTAATAACAGCTTTTATGGTGTTAAAATGAGTTATGGATATGTCCTTAAATTTGAACCAAATAGTTGCACCGACTGACTGTTTCTTTACTTGTTTTTATTTTATTTTGGTTTTTTATGGCCAGTTGCAACCTGTCTTTCATTGTTAATGGAAATACTTTGTAATTTAAATGATTTGCTACTTAGGACCTAACCAAAATTAACGCGTACGGTGCATAATTTCAGTAGAAAATTTTGAAATACATAGTTAGTTACATGAATAAATTGTGAGCAACCGAAATATGCGACGAACTGGTACCTCAGATTTAAAAATTGACAAAGCGAAAAATAAAAATAGAAAATTTAAAATAATATTTTTGTAAAAAAATTGATTATTAAAAAATACCTATAATATGTTTGCAGGAACAAAAAAAAAGAAATAATATTTCTTAAGAAAAATGATTTGTTCTTTATGGGTCAACCAAATTTAGCATGTACGGCGTTCAGTTTCTGTAAAAATATTTTGAAATAAGTAGTTATGTAAACAAATTTACATGAAAGCATACGCGACGTACTGTACCTCGGAGTTTTAAAATTTAGAAATTGACAAAGCGTAACAAAAACAGCAGATATAGCTCTGATCGCTTAAAGAAGTAAAAATCCTTGCTAAAACTTTTAAAAGGCTATAGAAAAAAACTATTGTGGTGAAAGCTTTCTATTTTAAATTTTAAAAATTTTCGAGAAAGACTTGTAAATTACCGGTAAATTAAAAAAATTACCGGTAATTCAAGAACCAATATTGACCGGTAAAACCGGTAAACCGGTTTACCGTTTACCGGGATTGGATGCCCTACTTGTTGAGTTATCGGAATTTTTAATATATGTTCGTTAGCCCTTCGATCGATTAAAAGGTCAAAAATCCGAACCCACGGGCCGATTTCGCCCATATGCAATCCCCGCCGTACTTTCAGTCCTAGTAACCTACAGTTAAAATTTCATCAAGATAGCTCCATTATTTTTTGAGTTATCGTGCATACGGACGGACGGACGGACATGGCTATATCGACTCAGGAGGTCACGCTGATCTCAAATATATATTCTTTTCCATATCTAACTCGTTTCCTTTAGGTGGTTAGAAACACCATACCAAAGTTAATATACCGCTTTACCTATTCTATAGGTGTAGGACATAAAAATCAACAACTGCAAAGTAGATAAAAAACAAAGAGTTACGAAAAAAGGTAGGGAAGGAAAATGTTACGTTATTTAAATTTAAAGATATTGTTATTCGGATTCTTTATTAGCTTTATTTTTATTATTATTAATATTATCTCATTTAGCTTTTGCACTAATTTAGACTATTTATTATATTATTAAGTTCGTTAGCCCTTGGACCGATTAAAAGTTCCAGAATCCGAACTAATGGGCCGATTTCGCTCATTTGCAATCCCCGCCGTACTTTCAGTCCTAGTAACCTACATTTTAAAATTTCATCAAGATTGTTCCATTATTTTTTTTGTTATCGTGCCTACGGACGGACGCACGGATATAGCTATATCGACTCAGGAGGTCACACTGATCACAACTATATATACTTTTCCATATCTAGCTCGCTTCCTTTAGGTGGTTAGTTTTAAGATTTTATGAGAGGAATGTAGACTTATATTTTGCAAAAACTGTTATAAAATAAAATGAATTTAAGCATAATTTCTGTGTTAAATTTAAACAGCAATTTTACACTGAAATCTATTTTTAAAAAACAACAACTGCAAAGTAGATAAAAAACAAAGACTTACGACAAAATGTATAGAAGGAAAATGTTACGTTATTTAAATTTAAAGATATTATTATTCGGATTCTTTATTAGCTTTATTTTTATTATTATTAATATTATCTCATTTGGCTTTTGCACTATTTCAGACTATTTACGAAGAGCAAAAAAATTAGTCTTATTGGAATAAAGACTAACTTGCGTTAATACCAAAAATTTTAAACATTTCATTGGATCTTTGTGCAACACGCGTAAACAGTTCAAAACCAAATTAACCCTGTAGATTTTATAATTAAAATTCTGGTACAAAACTTTCAATAAAATTTTTTAATCGTTTAAACAAATTAGATTTATAGAAAACTACATGGGGTCGTCGTTGAAAACGCGTTAATCGAACTTAACTAAAACTTTTTGCAGCCTCTTTTTTTAACTGCAAAATCAACCTGTAAAATTGGACACAAATCGAAAACACAACATTTTTTGGAAGTCCGCCAGGCCGAAATGGGCTAATTTATTACAACCAAATTTATACATTTAATTCCGGTTGCTAAGAGAAACATTCGTGCAAAATTTCAAGTCAATCGCTCTAACAGTTTTGACTCGACATCAAAAACCTTGAAAAGCTTCATTGCGCTCTCGTGCCCAAATGGGTTAACCAAACTCAACAAAAATTTGTGTCAGCCCCTCTTTTTGACTGCCAAGCTACCCTGCAAAATTGGACACAAGTCGGAAACCTAAAAGTCTTAAGCACAAACTGTTTGACCACTTGAATGTAAATTTTGTATGCGCACATGTATATACTTATCATTCCTACGATTATTCAGAAAAAAACTTTTTGTATGTAAATTACGTCCAATTTTTGTAAGTAGGTAAAACTTTTTTGAAATAGGGGAATGTTTAAAAAAATGTTTCGTCGAGTTCTTTTAACCGATTGCGAAACAAAAACTTTAAAAAACAATTTGAACCATTATCTCAAATTTTTCTATACGTGGTGCTTCTTGACAATTTAATGCTTCTTGACGTTAGAATTGAGCATGTTGGGCTTCCGGTTAATAACGCTAACTGAATAAAAATTTTTTTTTTTTTTTATTATTTAATTATTATGAAAAGTTTCAAGTGAAATTTGATAAATTTGTTGAAAAATTCCAAGAATAATTAACAAGTAAAGAAACAGCCAGTCGGTGCAACCGACTTAGAAATACCCTACACCTATTTGGTTCAAATTCAATGGGAAGTCCATAAGTCATTTTAAAACCATAAAAGCTGTTATTAGTTTGATCGTAAGACGTGGCTAACCAAATTAACTTTAAAATACTAAAAACATTTTCTAATTACTTTTCTAATGTATTTACAAATTCTTAACAATTTATCTATTTAAAAATATTAAAAAACAAAAAAACTTGAAATAAAAGAAAATATATTTATTTAAATTCAATTACTAAAGTAGAAAAATTTGAATTATTAAATTTTGTGATAAAAAGCTAATCCAAGCATAATATATTTAATAATTAAAATTTTTCAAAATTGCAATTATTCTAAATTGATAGTTTATGTACCTATTAGAAAAGCTTATAAACGCAAAATATGCAATAAATGTATTCTAAAATATAATTACAAATTTAGAACTTTTCATATAGTTCACTTAAATATAACCATAAATTTTACATAAATGCAGCAAGTACCTTTGAATATAGCTTAAGTATTGTAAATGATGTCTTAATTATATATCACCTATGGTTTTTAATTTATAAAATATTATACTAAATATGTTCTATAAGAAAATTCTTAGCCTTTTAAAAATATAAAAGTGTTAAATAAAAACGGAAATAGGAAAGAACCATCGTGTATCAAATTTAAAGTTTGTATCTTCATGAATTTCGAAGATTAGCTTTTTAATTTTGGCATTTCTTAGGTACCACCTGAACCACCACTACAATTAATTCTAGATTTCGGGGAAACATAGGAATTAGGAAATATATTCTTTTGCTTCGAAATTATACTCGTTTGGCCTCAGCTCGATCAAAAGCTTTTAGAATCCGATCTCGTTGTCCGAACTCGACCAGAACCAATTGCCATGGTACTTTCATTACTAGTAACCTAGAGTTTAAATTCGATCAAAATAGCTGTATTATTTTTTGACTTATACTGTTTTTAAGATATATGTTTTTTAGCCCTTGAACTTTTCAAAGGTTCCAGGACCCGAAACCATGGTACGATTTTGCCCATATGCATTTCCCGTCATACTTTCAATGCTAGGTAACTCTTATACACAATTGGAACGTTCTATCTTACTTTTAAGTTACTATTTCATTAATTTCGATGATAAGCTTTTAAACCTTGGGGGGTCTTGTCTCATTACTTGTAACCTACAGCACAAATTTGATGAAGATAGCGTTATTAGTTGTTGAGTTATCATGATTTTTTATATATGTTCGTTAGCCCTTTGACCGATTAAAAGGTCCACAATCCGAACCCATGGGCCGAATTCGCCCATTGGCAATCCCCGCCGTACTTTCAGTCCTAGTAACCTACAGTTAAAAATTTATTCTTTACTTAGGAGGTCACGCTGATCACAAATATATATACTTTTCCATATCTAGCTCGCTTCCTTCAGGTGGTTACAAACACCATACCAAAGTTAATATACCCCTTTACCTATTCTATAGGTGTAGGGTATAAAAAGCATTTTAAAAAAAATTTCTTTATTTACATTTTAAAATTAACATGTACACCACATGTAATTTTTGTGTTAACTTTTTTCAATAACATCAACTTAAATTCAAACTCCTTTGAGCGAGGGGGCAACGTGCGCCGGATAATAGGTAGTTTACATATAAGTATTATTATACCCGTTTGTTTATAGAAAACTTCACGGCGTCGTCGTGGAAAACAGGTAAATCGAATTTAACTAAAACTTTTTGCAGCCTCTCTTTTAGACTCTAAAATCAACCTGTAAAATTGGACACATAAAATTTTTTGAAAGCCCGGCAGGCCGAAATCAGTTAATTTATTCCAACCAAATTTATACAACTAATTCCAGTTGCTAAGAGGAACATTTGAGCAAAATTTCAAGTCAATCGGCCAAACCGTTTTGACTCGACATCAAAAACATTGAAAAAGCTTCATTGCGCCTTCGTGCCCAAACGGATTAAACGAACTCAACAAAAATTTTTGCCAGACTCTCTTTTCTACTGCAAAATTGCTCTGTAAAATTGGACACAAATCGGAAATACAAAATTTTTTGGAAGAGGGGGCAACGTGCGCCGGATAATAGGTAGTTTACATATAAGTATTATTATACCCGTTTGGTTTGACTATAGGTCAAAAGGGTATACTAAATTTTCCATCATGTCATTATACTATATCAATAGTAGTTTTCTTGAATTGCCAACGTTTGAATAAAATATAGTCGATGGTTTAGAAAAGGTTTAAAAATCTGCTTTTAAACTTATATTGTGTTTTGTACTTACCTGAAAGTTCTACTGCGCTCTTCGTATGCTTCTTTTTTGGAAAAACTATTTTAAAAGACTATGTATTTAAGCATAATATATACGAAAATGAATTTTTTGCTTTTTAGATTTTATTTGAAGAACTGCAATTTTACACTAAAATCTATTTTTAAAAAACAACAACTGCAAAAAAGATAAAAAACAAAGACTTACGAAAAAATGTAGAGAAGGAAAATGTTTGGTTATTTAAATTTAAAGATATTATTATTCGGATTCTTTATAAGCTTTATTTTTATTATTATTAATATTATCTCATTTAGCTTTTGCACTATATGAGACTATTTAAGCTGCCATACAACTTCTTTTTTATACCCGTGCATACATATATGACATCGGGTATATTAGATTTGCTCCCCCGTTTGTAACGCATCGATCTAGACGAGCTAGATATAGTGTCAAGGGTACGTATCGGCTCAGAATCGAAAAATGAGTCGATCTAGCTATGTGTGTCTGTCCGTCCGTCCGTCCGTCCGTCCGTCCGTCTGTGTGTCAGCACGATAACTCAAAAACTAAAAGAGCTACAGTTTTGAAATTTTCACAAAATATTTTTCAATCAATTTCTAGGTTCCCTATTTTTTTTGGTTAAGATCGGACCAAAACTTCGGGTAGCTCTCGAACAGCTAACTTTTTTAACTCCAACATTTTCATATAAAAATTTGAAAATTTGCTATGCACCGTGTATTTAATATGAAATTATATGAATTTTGTTTGTTTTTGTTTTTTTGTTTACTTTTTTTTTTGAATAGATAACGAGTTAGAATTTCATATTATTTAAATGATGCGTAGTTTTTTTAAGATAAGCAAAAAAGAACACAAAGATTTTTTTTAAGTAAATGGCTCCATAAATAATTTATATATGTATATTCATATAATATGTATATGTGTAATATTTTGAATGAATCATTTTATCAATATGATTATATGATGCTTACTTTGCTTAGGTTAAATATATTCGTGAATTAAAAATTAATTACAAGAAATAGAATTGAAAAATTAGAGCTAGAGTTTTGAAATTGACACAAAACATTTTTTGGACATTTTTAAGGTTCCCTATTCTTTTTGGTTAAGACCAGACCAAGGTTTCGGGGAGCTGCCACACAACTTATTTAAACCAATATAAATTTCTTCAAAAGTAATTATACAAGGAAGACGAAAATTACACACGGTTAGTTTTATAATGAATCAAGCACTTATATGAAGTTTCAAAATTTTACGGCTTCATTTGCGGGGGGTTGCCATACAACTTCTTTGCACCAATATGAATTTCTTGGAAACTGAGTATACTACGAGGATGAAAATTACACACTGTTAGTTATATAAAGAATCGAGCACTAATTCGGAGTTTGAAAATGTTACGACCCCATATTCGGGCAGCTCCCATACAAAGTTGTCAATTCGATAACTGTGAATCTAATGAAGCTACGAGGTTAAAATTAAAACTGGGCAGGTAAAGTAATAGGGCAAGTTAGTTGGCAAAGTCGGACATCGCTCGGACCAACTTTTGGGGTGGGCTATTTTTTTTGGTTTTTTTTTTTTTTTTTTGTTTTTAACCAAAAATTATGGTACCTATAATGAATTAAAAATTTAATTTTTTTTTTAAGCAAAAATTATGGGATAATAAGTTAATTTTTTTTTTAACTATTTTACTTTTTTATATTTTTTTTTTATATACCTAATAGCATTTATGATATTTAAAAATTAACTTACCCGTTATATATTATAAATAAATAACGGTTAGTGGGTAAGCACGGGTATCTAAAAGTTGACAAGGGCAACTATAATCTTCCTCGTTTATATAAGTATTACTGTGTACCTATTACAGCTACGTGTCTGAAATTTTTCCAAAAGTAGTTTAGTTTTATGGCCAAGTTTCTGCGAAATCTGGTTGGTCTACTGCAAAGATTTCGAGTAGCTGCCATACAACTCCTTCTTTTATATGAGCATTACACTACACTTAATAAAGCTGTATGTTTGATATTTTGCCAAAAGTAACTAACCGGATGATATAATTGTATATGTTACGGTCATACGGGTATCCCAGAGTTGACACAGTCTACTCTACTACATTCTTCCTCATTTATAATTAAAATGCTGGTACGAAATTTTCATTAAAATCCTTTTAATCGTTTAAGCAAATAAAATTTTTGGAAAACTTCATGGCGTCGTCGTGTTACTATTTAATTAGAGCAAAAAAATTAGTCTTATTAATGAAGTGAGCTTTTAAAATAAAGGTTAACTTGCGTTAATACCAAAAAATTGAAAATTTCATTGAATCTTTGTTCAAAACGCGTAAACAGGTCAAAACCAAATTAATCTTATTGGTTTTTATAATTAAAATGCTTATACTAAATTTTCAATAAAATTCTTTTAATCGTTTAAGCAAATAAAATTTATAGAAAACTTCACGGCGTCGTCGTGGAAAACAGGTAAATCGAATTTAACTAAAACTTTTTGCAGCCTCTCTTTTAGACTGCAAAATCAACCTGTAAAATTGGACAAA
The DNA here is from genome assembly GCA_963082915.1 of Dolichopus griseipennis. Taxonomy (NCBI): domain Eukaryota; kingdom Metazoa; phylum Arthropoda; class Insecta; order Diptera; family Dolichopodidae; genus Dolichopus; species Dolichopus griseipennis. The sequence goes on from OY720441.1 coordinate 116,826,606, forward strand.
AATTGGACACATAAAATTTTTTGAAAGCCCGGCAGGCCGAAATCAGTTAATTTATTCCAACCAAATTTATACAACTAATACCGGATGCTAAGAGGAACATTTGTGCAAAATTTCAAGTCAATTGGTCAAACCGTTTTGACTCGACATCAAAAACATTGAAAAAGCTTCATTGCGCCTTCGTGCCCAAACGGATTAACCGAACTCAACAAAAATTTGTGCCAGACTCTCTTTTCGACTGCGAAACCACCCTGTAAAATTGGACACAAATCTTAAACAAAAAATTTTTTGGAAGCCCACCAGGCCGATATGGGTTGATTTATTCCAACCAAATTTATACAACTAATTCCAGTTGCTAAGAGGAACTTTTTAGCAAAATTTCAAGTCAATCGGCCAAACCGTTTTGACTCGACATCAAAAATATTGAAAAAGCTTCATTGCGCCTTCGTGCCCAAACGGATTAAACGAACTCAACAAAAATTTTTGCCAGACTCTCTTTTCTACTGCAAAATTGCTCTGTAAAATTGGACACAAATCGGAAATACAAAATTTTTTGGAAGCCCGCCATGCCGGAATGGGTTAATTTATTCCAACCAAATTTATACAACTAATTTCGGTTGCTAAGAGGAACATTAGTACAAAATTTCTAGTCAATCGGGCAAACAGTTTTGTTTTTAAGATATATGTTCTTTAGCCTTTGAACTTTTCAAAGGTTCCAGGATCCGAAACCATGGTACGATTTTGCCCATATGCAGTTCCCTTCATACTTTCAATGCTAGTTAACTCTTATACATAATTGGAACGTTCTATCTTACTTTTAAGTTACTATTTTCATTAATTTCGATGATAAGCTTTTAAACCTTGGGGGGTCTAGTCTAATTACTAGTAACCTACAGCACAAATTTGATGAGGATAGCGTTATTAGTTGTTGAGTTATCATGATTTTTTATCTGGCAAACAGTTTTGACTCGACATGCAAAAAACAAAAAAGTTTAAAACGGCTCTATATCCGCAACCTGTTGACTTATAAAAATGTGACATAGCCTATGTCACTCCTCGGGCTCTCAGAATTTTTCTTTTAAAATTTTGTGACAATCGGACCAGTGGTTTTCACGTGCATCCTGGACAAACAAACAAACAAATTTTCTACTTTATATATTAGACTAGCAGATTTACCCGGCTTTGCCCGGGAACGTGCAATTTGCAAAAAAGCAAGTTTCGGCCAATTTTTCGAAGTATTGCTTTGATTGAAAAAAAATCCTCAAAAAACTATTTGTGGAGTTCCGTTAACCCGTTGCGGCCGAACAGCTTTTTATAGGTTTTGACCTTACTTTGCTTCAAATTAGAAATAGTTTAACCGATTGACTTCATATTTTTTATATGTGTTCCTCTTTGAGAATGGACTTCACTCTATTAACAGATTTGGAATTTGTTACGCCTTGCCGCCCTACAATTTTTTCAAAAAAAAATTTGGAAGTATGTTACGTCCAACGAAATTTTGCTTGGTAAAGTTTCAAAAACAGGTTTGTTGAGTTCCGTTAACACATTGCGGCACAGCGGGTTTTTACGTATTTTTTCATTACTTTCCTCTTAAGCAGAAACGGTTTGATCACTTGAATGTAAATTTTGTATGCGTACATGTACATACTTATCATTCCTACGATTATTCAAAAAAAGAAATTTTTGTAAGTAAATTACGTCCAATTTTTTAAAGTAGGTAAAACTTCTTTGAATTAGGGTAATGTTTAGAAAAATGTTTTTTCGAGTTCTTTTAACCGATTACGAAACAAAAACTTTAAAAAACAGTTTGAACGATTTTCTATAATTTTTCTATACGTTTCTCTTCTGCTTCTTGGCAATTTGATGCTCCTTGAATGTTTTTTTTTTTTTTCTTAAGGGAGGAAAAAACCTTCAAAAGGCACCTGGTAACCTAATCCCCCAGGTAGTGTGAGATTTTTACTACACTAAAACAACCTCCCCCCGTAGCCAAAGTAACAAGATAAGCACCCTAGCTGCTTGCGCAGTATTATATCTGAAAAGTTACTACTAGCCATAAATATAAATGACTTTTAAGGGTTGAATGTGCAACCCAGGAAGTATAAGTTGACATTCTTCTTGAATTTTTGCGTTTTAAATGAATTGGGAAACACATATGGGGGTAATGTGTTCCACAATTTGGAGGTGCGACTCAGAAAAGAGTTCCTAAATTTCAGAGTTCTTGTTCTGAAAAGCTCAACTGTATATGGATGTAATTGAGCTGCAGACCATGTGTTACGGCGGTAGGGTTTGATTTTAGGCATCATGTTTTTGATTTCTTTTGAAGTATTGCCTAGAAGATATTTATAAAAAAGACAAGCAGCTCCTACATTACGGCGGTGACTTAAAGACGTTAAGTCTTTTGTGACGTTATCATCATTGATAATACGAACAGCTCTCTTTTGTATCTTATCCAGATATTGAAGATCGGTGCTGGGAGCCCCAGCAAATATGTGAGAGTTATACTCAAGTCTCGGCCGAATATAGGTTTTATAAATTTGTAATAGATTTGGAGGTGTAAAGTATTTCCTACTCCTACCTAAGAATCCCAGGCATTTCGCGTCTTCTTTTGCGACCAAAAAAATGTGGCCGTTCCACGAAAGTTTTGCATTTATTTCCATGCCTAGAATTCTTAATGATTCGGTGTTTTGAATACCTACATTGCCAAAAGAAATGTTTAGTAAAGACGCGCTTCGCTTGGTTGATAACAAACAGCTTTGGGTTTTTGAAGCATTAAAACTTACCCTGTTCACGCTTCCCCAATCTTGAATTATTTGGAGATCATTATTTGAGGAACTTGAAACTTTGGTTCGTTAATTGTTTACCGATGTTGACGTCAGCTGCTCTCTCAAAAAGGTAAGAGCAATCAAGAGTGCTGTCATCAGCAAAGCTATGAATTTTATTGGAGGTAATGGATAGAAGATCATTGATAAATAAGGTTGGTGATAAGACCGAGCCTTGAGGGACACCAGCATTGATTTCAAAAATTTTGGAAGTAAAACCATCCAATACAACTTGTATTGGACGGCGTGAAAGGAAAGATTCTATCCATGAATTGAAGATTTTCCTAAACCAAATGCTTCTAGCTTTTTTAGTAGCGCGGCATGCCAAACGCGATCAAAGGCTATGGATATATCCAGAGCGATCGTTAAGCAACGACCCCATTTTTCAGTCAAAAATGACAACAGGTCACCTGGTGATCTATTTGACCTAAAACCATATTGTTGGTCACCTATGAGGTCATTACTCTCCAGATATCTTTTTAAATTGAAATTAATTATTCCATAACCTTTGATAGTACTGATGTTAGAGCAATTGGTCTATAATTTTCAGGATTGCTCTGGGCACCCTTTTTTAGGATTGGCTGGACATAAGCAACTTTCCATATAGAAGGGTAAGTTCCAGAAACAAAGGATATGTGAAAAAGTTTGCTTAGTGGACCAGCTAGGGTGTTAGCGCATTTTTGGAGGACAATTGGAAGATAAAATAAAAATCGTCAGGACCAGCATATTTGTGAACATTCAGACCCTTAAGAACTTTAGCAACAACTGGTGGGCAATTGGAGGAATATCGTCAGGACCAGCAGATTTGTGAACATTCACACCCTCAAGAACTTTTAGAAACAACTCATAGACCGGAGGAGAGGCTGTTGTTGCCGGCAGTATTGAATTGGCTGCGAATATTTGAGCCAGCAAATCTGCCTTTTGTTCAGGGTCAGCAATGACAGCATTATTATAAATCAGTGGAGGAGTTGTAGAAAAAGTGAAGTTGTTTTTTACTGATTTAGCAAATGACCAGAAACTTTTGCTGCCTTTTGGGAAGCGAATAACTTTTTGCCTTAGTAAAAAATTATGATTAAATTTTTGCTGCCTTAAAATTCTTTTGCATCGCTTACTAACTTCTGTAATTGAGATGCGGTTGCTTTCGGTTGGTTGCCTCTTGAACTCAAAAGAAAGCTTTATTTTTTTTCTTAATAGCTTGCCTGCATTTTTTGTTTAACCAATTCTGGTTGCGGTGTTTAGCACTTTCAATCTTACTTGGTATGAAAAGATTCATGCCAAGGAGAATAGCGCTAGTTAATGCGTTGGCAGCTACATCAACATTTCTATTGTTGAAAAAAAGAGACCAATTAAAGTTTTTGAAAAAGGAGTTTAAACCATCCCAGTTGGCTTTATTTAGGAGCCAAATTTTATGATTGGGAGGAACTTTTTGGTTAATTAAATTTTGCATTTGAAATTGAGAACTGATAAGGCAGTGGTCAGAGCTGCCTAATGGGCTAATGACAGAAATGTTGTATTTTTCCGGATGAGAAGTTAGAAATAGATCCAGAGTATAAGCACTATGGCTTGAACAGTCTGGTATGCGAGTAGGTTCTTTCACCAATTGTGTAAGTTGGTAAAGAGCGTTAAAAAGTTCTACATATTTGCCTTCTGCCGATGGATGAGGAGAGTATAGAAGCCAATTTTTATTGTGGATATTGAAATCCGCCTGCTACAACGATTTCAGTTTCGGGATTGCCCTGAAGGATGCTAATTATAGAATCCGATAAAATATCAAATTCTACAATTGTGTTCTCCTTCGAAAAATTTGAACTTCTGTACAAAAAACAAAAATACGTTAATTGGCCACCAAAAATAAATTTGGTCCAAACATAGTTAAACTCTGGATTTGTGCCTATGTTATATTTATCCAGAATTTGGTAGGCCGTATCGCTACGAATATAAAGAGCAATACCTCTATGAGGACTAAAAAACGTTTCAAGTTTGTAACCAGGAATACTGAACTTAACCGCATCCTGGTTTGAAAAAACCTGAGTTTCGTTTAGTGCTAACACGGCTGGATTTTTTGACGTAAGGTGAACATATACTCCGAAATAATTGGAATCTAGCCCTCTAATGTTTGCAAAATTTATGCTGGTTTGACTCAGCATAAATCAGATTTGGTTTTCAAGAAGAATTACAACTATACGAAATAATGAGTGGAATTTTTTTTTTTTTTTTGTTTGATTCAGTCAAAACTATCAATCTAATTGAGTTTGCTTACAGTGACGCAGCCACGGCCAGTTATCCCATACTGTAGTATATACACCTTCCAGTATGAGATAGTGTCCGACAGCAGAATCACTGCAGCAAAAAAATAACGCCTATTTACTTGGCTTTGCACATAAAGCTAAAATAAAGATTATCGAAAAATGAAAGAAAAAAATATAAAAAATTAATTGTAAAATTTACATTTTATATTTATTAATAGTTTATATAAGAAACTTAAAGAGAAAAAAAAAAAATATATATAAAGAAAAAAATTTATGAATTTAAATTTAGATTTTTCTCAGACTAAAGTTTGAGAAGAACTTTATATTAAATTTATCGTTTGATATTCGCTGAGAATTAAAGTTTGATATTTACTGGATCTATTTACATTAATTTTAAATATGTAACAATATATGTATATATAACAAGTTGAAATGCAACTAGGTGAATAGCTGACTGAATAGGAGTAAAAGGGATAGCTATAGTGTTTGATATTTGTGTTTATTATTTATTATAAGATTAACATATAAGTTTTTATTTTTATGAAAATTTTTAAAAGTTTTATTTAAAGTATCATTAAAAAAACAAATAAAAAACAAAATTAATAATTAATAATTAAGTGTGTTATTTAAGTGTAACTTAGTTTAATATTTGTGAAATTATATTAAATTTAATTTAAATTAAATTGATGTTAATAGTGTTAATAAAAATTTTAGATGTAAAATAGTTAATAGCTGTAAGAAATTAAATTTAAATTGTAAACAAAGTTAGACAAATGAAATAAATACAAATGCAGCTATTTATAATTAAAAGTATGAAATAATTAAACAAAACAAATTGTATTTAATCTATTCTTTTTAGTTATTAGATAATTATAATTTTAACCATTTTTTGTATTTTAATATGTTATAAAAATTTTGATTACCAAAAAGTGTAAAAGAAGATAGGATATAAGTTAATTAAAATAAACTAAATTTTGAAAAAAAAATGAAAAATTATTTTATTTTTGATTTTTATTACTAAAGGTTCTATCTTTCCTTTATTTTTTTTACATATGAGGCTTACTTAAATTAGGAAGTTATAAGAGAAAATTTTTTTTACCCAAAATTAGTAAGCAAAAAGTGCAGCCATGTTGTAAACTGCAGTAACAGAGAAAAAAAAGGAAAAATTATTCAACAGAAAAAAAAACACTACAAAAATTACAAAGATTAAAAAGAACTACCTAGCCTGGTTAATCAGTTAATCCAATCCGCCAACAGACAGCTACTAAAAAGTTTGCTTACTCCTTTTTTCTTTGTTAATTAGTAATAAAAGGTTATTTTCTAAAATTAACAAATATAAAAACAAAAAAAAAAAAAACAAGTGAAATTTGATAAATTTGTTGAAAAATTTCTAGAATAATCCCTAAAAAACTGGTTTTAATAAAATTGCTTTATTACATTTTAAAATTAACATGTACACCATTCTAGTGTTAACTTTTTCCAATAACATCAACTTAAATTAAAACTCCATTGAGAGGTCAAAAGCATATACTAAATTTTCCATTATGTCATTATACTAAGTAAATAGTAGTTTACTTGGATTGCCAGCGTTTAAATGAAATATACTCGAAGGTTTAGAAAAGGTTTAAAAATCTGCTGTTCAACTTAAATTTTACTTGGAAGTTCTACTACGCTCTTCCTTATTTGCTTATGATTTTATGAGAGAAATGTAGGCTTCTTTCTTGGAAAATCTATTTTGAAATACTATGTATTTAAGCATAATATATACGAAATTGAATTTTTTTTTATTTTTAGCTTTTATTTGAAAACTGGAATTTTACACTGAAATCTTTTTCTAAAAAACAACAACTGCAAAGTAGATAAAAAACAAAGACTTACGAAAAAATGTAGAGAAGGAAAATGTTACGTTATTTAAATTTAAAGGTACATATTATTATTCGGATTCTTTATTAGCTTCATTTTTATTATTATTAATATTATTTCATTTAGCTTTTGCACTATTTGAGACTATTTGAGAGCAAAAAAATTAGTCTTATTAATGAAGTGAGCTTTTATAATAAAGGTTAACTTGCGTTAATACCAAAAAAATGAAAATTTCATTGAATCTTTGTTCAAAACAGGTCAAAACCAAATTAATCTTATTGATTTTTATAATTAAAATGCTTATACGAAATTTTCAATAAAATTCTTTTAATCGTTTAAGCAAATAAAATTTATAAAAAATTTCACAGCGTCTTCGTGGAAAACGGGTTAATCGAATTCAACTAAAACTTTTTGCAGCCTCTCTTTTAGACTCTAAAATCAACCTGTAAAATTGGACACAAATCGGAAACACAAAATTTTTTGAAAGCCCGCAAAGCCGAAATGTGTTAATTTATTCCAACCAAATTTATACAACTAATTCCGGTTGCTAAGGGGAACATTTGAGCAAAGTTTCAAGTCAATCGGTCAAAACGTTTTGACTCGACATTAAAAACATTGAAAAACCTTCATTGCGCCTCGTGCATAAACGGGTTAACTAAAATTTGTGTCAGCCTGTCTTTTCGACTGCAAAATCACTCTGCAAAATTGGACACAAATCTTAAACACAGAATTTTTTGGAAGCCCGCCAGGCTGAAATTGGTTAATTTATTGCAACCAAATTTATACAATCAATTCTGGTTGCTAAGAGCAATATTTGTGCACAATTGAAAGTCAATCGGTCGAACCGTTTTGACTCGACATCCAAAAAACAAAGAAGCTTAAAACGGCTCTGGAGCCGCATCCTGTTGACTTATAAAAATTCGACACAGCCTATGTCACCCCCCGGGCTCTCAGAATTATTCTTTTAAAATTTCGTGACAATCGGACCAGTTTTTTTCATGTGAATTCTGGACAAACAAACAAACAAATTTTTTCCTTTATATATTAGATTATGGTGGTACAAAATTTTAAAATAGATTTTCACCAATTTGAAATAATTTCAACTTCTATAAAATAAAACAACTTCGTGGGTTATTTGCATATATTTGTTGTTTTTGTGAGCCAGCCCAACCTCTGTCTCTGTGGGTCATGTTAAAAAAAAATTATTGGAGATTTAATTAGAAACTACCTGAATTATTATATTAGAAACAAACTATATGGCATTATCTAATTTTGGCAATTTTTGTCCTGCCTTCTCCTTCTGTTAATTCTGTAGTACTTTTTTCTGAAATAAATTTAGGAAATTAATCTATAAATGAACGAAATATTTTGGCTGAAAGAATGTATGAAAAAGTTTTATTATCTCTAAGAAGGGTATCTGTTAATAAAATTTTTTTCTTAAAAGCTCCAGGAGTCTTCAATTTCTTCTAAAACAGGAAAAGAAAACGTTAAAAATCCGTTATATATTCTAGAACTTAATTCTGAAAAAGCCAAAATGAAACCTTGGAAAAAAAAAGAAGAATCATTAACATTTCCTAACGGGTGAACTTAATCTACCATCTGATGGAAATAAAGAAATCTTTTTTCGGTTTTATCAATCATCATTTCCATACTATAGCTCGAAGCAAAACAGATTAAAATAGTCATCCAATAACCTGCAACACGGGTAAAAAACAGTGAAATTTTCCTGCGTAAAGTACATAAAATAAAACAAGTAAAGTACATAAAATTTAGATTTTAATGATATTAACTGTATTAGAAAAATATTCACCAAAATGTGAGAGTAATTATTATAATCATTTAAACTCAGCTCGTGAAAGTTATAATTAGTTTTTTCTCCCCAGTGCATCGAAATAATCTTCTCAAGGTATCTATCAACCGTAACTTAAATAAATATAATATGTCTTTTTATTATCAAAATGTTAGAGGCTTGAGAACAAAAACTAGGGATGTTTTTTTAAATTCATCTATTTTAAATTTTGACGTATTTGCATTAACTGAAACGTGGTTATTTCCAACCATATTGGACTTAGAAGTTTTTGATAACTGTCACACAGTTTTTAGGAAGGATAGATACTCTAATCTATCCGATTACCCAAATGGTGTAATCCCTAAAGGGGGTGGAGTTTTAATTGCGGTAAAAAATAACTTTAATGCAAATCAAGTCAATGTCCCTGGATTAGAAGACCTTGAAGTTATAATTGTGAAAATTGAACTTCCTTCTAAAAATTTATATCTTGTTTACTGTTATATTCCTCCTTCGTCTGATTCTGATATTTATACTTCTGCAGGTAAAACGATATATTTTATTTGCAATAACATTAGTCCTAAAGATGAATTGATTTTATGTCGTGATTTTAATCTACCCAATCTTAAATGGGTAAAGCATGACGAGGAACATTTTATGATTCCGAAACATATTAGGACCGAATGTGAACATTTATTTAATGATAAAATGATTATTTGCAACAACTCTCAGAAATTTGTAACTTTCAGAGTAAATAACTTGATTTAGTGTTTACTTCTTAATGGTTCAATTTAATTTTCTACGAAAATACCTTCCCTTTAATAGGTATTGATAAGTTTTACCACCATTAAGTTTTACTCTTTGTGTAAATTCACCAATCAATTCTGATTATTCTAATTCTTATAGTTTTAATTTTAACAAAGCTAACTTTGCTGCTTTAAATGGAAGTTATACACAAAAAGTGTTCAAGTGCTTTGGCTATTCCCCTATCAATACTGTTTAACCCTTCTTTAAATTCAGGAGTTTTCCCTTCTATCTGGAAACACTCATATGGTAACCCTATTCATAAGAAAAATGCCAAAATGTAATTAATTCATTAGTTCCCTCGATTTTTATTCTGTATTTAATAATACAGATGTTAATAATGACAAAAGGGTATTATGAAGTTATTTTTAAAGGCTTTCGGCAATTTGTACAAAAATAAAGAACCGAAACCCTTTATTAAGTCCACCATGGTTCAGTTCGGATTTGAGAAAACTCAGAAATAAAAAGAATAAAACTTGGCGTTGTTATCTTAAATCGAAGAATTCGCATGAGTAGAATAGATTTAAAATTCTTTTTGATGAATTTAAATTATTGTCTGAATTACTCTATAATGAATTTATTTCTAGTACATCGTCAAAATTAATATCAAATCCAAAATCCCTCTGGAAATTTGTTAATTCCAAGAGGAAAAGTGACGAGTTTCCCTCTCATATGAAGTATAACGGTGTTTCAAGTAATGATTCTAAAATAATATCTAATTTCTTTCGTGAATATTTCTGTTCTTCTTTTCGTAATTCTATTTTTACACCAAATTTTAATGATTTCTCTCATTTGGATACTTTTCCGAAAACTACTTGGTCTAATATAATTATTTATGAAGGTGTAATTAAAATGTATTTAGATAAACTTGGGAATAATAATCTTCCCGGACCTGATGGTATTCCGGAAGTTATACTCAAAAAGTGTTCAAGTGCTTTGGCTATTCCCCTTTCAATACTGTTTAACTCTTCTTTAAATTCAGAAGTTTTCCCTTCTATCTGGAAACACTTATATGTTAACCCTATTCATAAGAAAAATGCCAAAAATGAAATTATTAATTATCGACCAATTGCGAAACTTTCTTCACTTCCAAAACTGTTTGAATTAATAATGTATGATTCTATTCATAGTCACTGTAAATCTTTTTTGGTTCATAATCAACATGGATATATGGATAAAAAATCAACAGTTACTAATCTTGTTGAGTCAGTTTCAACTTTTACAAAAAATATGGAAGAAGGTTTTCAAACAGATGTTATCTTACAGATTATAGTAAAGCATTTGATGTTTTACCACATTCTATAATACTGATAAAGCTTTAAAAACTTGGTTTCCCAGATATTTTTGTGAAATGGGTTGACTCATATTTATCTGATAGGACCTACAGTGTTTTATTTAGAAACATTACTTCTAAAGTTTTTAATGTCAATTCCGGAGTTCCACAAGGTAGTCACTTCGGTCCTCTTTTTCTTATAATCTCGGTAAACGATGCTTCTTCAGTTATTGTTAATAATGAGCTTCAAATATATGCGGATGACATGAAAATTTTTAAGAAAATTGAGCCACTAAATGATGCTTTACTCTTACAAAATGATTTTGATATTTTTTTAATTGGTGTAAAAACAATAATCTTCTTCTAGATGTAAATAAATGTGCACTTATGTGTTTCACACGTCGTCTTAATCCGATTTGTTTTAATTACATGCTTGAAATTAGCATTCCTAAAACGAATTCTATTAAAGACCTAGGCGTTTACTTCGATGATAAGCTTAACTTCAAACTTCATTTCTGTTATATTATAAATAAAGATAATTCTACGCTTGGTTTTATAAAACGTTGGTCTAAAGAATTTAATGATCCTTATGTTCTTAAATTTATTTTTATTTTATTTATTAAACCAAAACAAGGTTTTTACAAAAAATATCTTACAGCTATTGAAAAAAACAAAAAAAAATTAAAGCTAACAAAATGCACAAACAAAAAAAAAATACAAATTTGATTACTAAGTTAAAAATTTACAATGAAAAATTAAAAAGTTGTACTATATACTAAATTTTAAAACAAAAAAACGAAAATGCTTACAGGACAAAAACACAGTATGAGATATAAGTAATTGGAATGTATGTGATATGTATATGAACTTGAACTTGAAATAATTTTAAATGTTTACAAAGTAATTAGGTAATTTAAGTATTTAGGTCATTTAGGAATTTCTGTTTTAATTTATGTTTAAAAGAGTTTCTTGATATGTCTGATGAAAAAAGATGACTGTGTTTGTTGAATATAGTGCAACATCTGTTTTTTGGCTCATTTCTTCCGTATTCTGTTCTGTGTGTATTTTCTAATAAAAATTTAGTGTTTCTTGTATTTCTGACTACATTGTCAAAGGTAAAGCAAGATGAAAGCATTTGCCTACGTGAAGATAAGGTTAACATATTCAATGAATTAAGTCTTACAGCATAGCTTGGAAGAGTAGAATAGTCTGTAGGATTATATTGGTTTCTCAAGGCAAACAAAAGGAATTGTTTCTGAACGGATTCTATTCTGTTGGAATGTAATTGAAAAGCTGGATCCCATACGATGTTACCGTATTCTAGAATAGATCGAACTAACGAGCAATAGAGAGCTTTTGTTACTGCTGGGTTATTAAATTCTTTAGCTCTTCTCTTAATAAAACCTAACATTTTGCTTGCTTTGGAAATCATATGATCATAGTGAAGATGGAAGTTAAGCTTATAGTCCAGAAGAATTCCAAGATCAGTTATACTGGACACCCTTTCAAGAACTATGTTATCTATTGCATAGTCGAAAAACATTGTAGATCTTTTACATGTGAAGCTTATGACCTTGCATTTCGCTATGTTAAGTTCTAATTTATTGTAGAAACACCATTCTTGTAAAGAATGTAAATTTGATTGAAGTAATGCCAAATCAGAACTGATTTTGATAACGTGGTAAATTTTAAGATCGTCAGCAAATGCAATATGTGATACACCCTCTAATTTTCTAGAAAGGTCTGAAATAAAAATATTAAATAGAAGTGGGCCTAAATGGCTACTTTGCGGCACTCCTGAGGTGACATTAATTGTGTTTGATAAATAACCTTGAAATTTAATATTTTGAGTTCTTTCAGTAAGATAAGAGCAAAGCCAAGCGAGGAAAGAACCTGAAATGCCTAAAGTTTCAAGCTTTTTAAGCAAAATATTGTGATCCACACGATCGAAAGCTTTGCTAAAATCCGTGTAGATAGCATCAACTTGATAACATTTTCCATTTCATTTAGTATTTCCGATGTGTAAACCGTAAGATTAGTTGTAGTAGAACGACCTTTTCTAAATCCATGTTGTTGTTCGTTTAATTTTGTATTTATGACAGGTGTAATTTTACTAACTACAATTTTTTCGAACAATTTTAGAATAGTGGATAAGATAGCTATACCACGGTAGTTTTCGACGGAAGCTTTGTCACCCTTTTTATAAATGGGGGTCAAAAAAGAAGATTTCCACGCATACGGAAAAATGCCTGTCGAAAGCGATAGATTAAAAATAAAATGAAGCGGTTGCGTCAAATAATTGGCACAATTATATAAAAAAGAAGGTGGGATCAAGTCGGGTCCAACACCTTTTTTTGTATCAAGGTTGGTAATTGCTTCAAATATTTCGTTTTCAGAAAGATATAGATCTGTAATAATTGAATTAGATCTATTAAGTGAAATAGGAAAAGCGAAATTGATACGCGAATCTAATGGCCTATAAACTTTTTGAAAACAATCTGCAAAGAAATTACAGATTACATTATGGCAAGAAGAAAAAACATTATCTTTAGACATGGAACTTGGATATCCATATGTTTTTCGCTTTGTATTAATGAAGTCAAAAAACTTTTTTGGATCTGTAATTAATTTATTACCAATTTCATTGACATAATTATCGTATGCTAGATTTGATTTCTGTTTAAATTCTAAAACAAGATCGTTGTACCTGTTCAGTAAAATAACATCAGGATCCTTCGTAACTTTAATTTTTTTGTAAAGTTTGTTGCGTTGATTGCGCAATGTCCTAATTTCTCTATTAAGCCAAGGTTCTGTTGTTTTATCTTTTTTACGAATTTTTGGCACAAAGCAGTTAATTATGTCAAATATTTTTAAGTCAAAGATAGAGATTGAAGAATTAATATCCTGTTGTATTAACAGGTCGTCCCAATTTAAAATTGATAAAGCATTATTAATGCTTTGATAATCAGCGTTAAAAAAGTCATATACAATATTATTATTGTAAGATTTCGCGAATTGAGGCATAGAAGTGGAAATTTCGAAGATGACTGCGTTATGATGAGGAGTGTTAGTGAACAGGTTGACTGCATCATCAGCGAGTTTTACCACCACTCTGTCATATGCATTTGAAAATGCAAGATCTAGCCACTTATTGTTTTTATTTGGAAAATTTATAATTTGTTGTAAATCATTACCATAGAACTCCGAAATAATGTCAAAATCAATTTCATCATGAAAGTTAATTGGTAATAACAAATTATCTGAATCATCTTCTATAAAAGATAATGATGGACGATTGAAATCGCCAAAAATAAAAATTGAATCATCCTCATTCATTTTAGATATAATATCGTGATAAATATCGAAAAATTCAGAATATGAGGAATTGTCAGAATTTGGTGGAAAGTAAACAATTCCTAGGTAAAGAAAATTATTACCTAAGTTTACTCTAATAAATTGGTGATCGAAAGTGTGGGAGGTCCTAGTGATTAGTGGAATACTA